>OY294048.1:5947314-6166002 GCA_958510825.1 Brachypterus glaber | reverse complement strand
CTTTTATGCATAATAAATATGGTATAAACTTTAAAAGAATCAAGGGGGAATTTTATTTTTTTTTCGATAGCTATCCACAGGCTTGTGTTGCATAACCAAACATGATGAATAATAGAATAATTACATAATTTGTTCTTCTTCTTCTATCGTCTATCAACCAATATTATGCGTTTATGTACCTATTATGATAGCAAGTGGATAGCCTTATTATGTATTCAGCCTTATTCAATTTTTTTTAATTATTTTTTTTATTTATTTGGGATTTATTTGGAAAGATACAATAGTATATAATAAAATGCGTAGCATTACATATCTTCACGGCTTTTTAATTTTTTAAATTATTTATTGTATTTAAAGTTTCGATATAATATAAAATTTGATCCTCACTATAAATAAGTATATCGCATTTGTATACATATTTTCTAAAATTAGTATTTATGTAAACAGTTAGATGTTTATATAAATTACTAAGATTTAAAGTAGTTAAAAAAAAATATTTATATTTTCTTGTTTAATGAAATGGCTACATCTTTGCAGTGTAATTTTTGATATATTTCGCGATATAAAGAACTTTCACTTTCGGGTTTAGACCGTGTTAATGGATTTTCACTTTCCGACGTTTCGTCTCTTACTACTAGAGACATCTTCAGGGATTAATCTGAAACTAAGTTTCGAATCAACTTGTGTCACTATTTATGACGAGTTGTGGTTATTCACCCGTGACGAGGTTTTTCCTATCAAAGACTTCCATATTGCAGGTAAGTGGTAACCAGTGTCCCGATTGATATTGTTAGGATGATTTCTATCGATTCCCGTATCTTCCTTGGCATTTTTCTGTTTTCTGTTAATATTTGTTTTTTTTCAGACAAATTGATTTTATGACCTGTTTCATGTACATGTTCGGCTACTGCCGATAAGGAAATTTGTTTCTTTCTTATATTGCGCTCATGCTCTTGAAGTCTTGTAGAAATTTTTCTCTTAGTTTCACCTATGTAAACCGTACCACAGGACTCCTTAAACTAACCAAAGCCTTGACCATGAACGGTTATACCAAAAAAGACATTAATAAGACCATATACAAATACAGAAATCCCAGACCCAAACAACAGGACAATAGTGACAATGACAGACAGACACAAGTTATACTTCCCTATGTAAGCGGTATCACGGATAAAATAGGTAAACTTTTGAAGAAGTCAAATATTAAGCCTATATTTCGGTCCAACCAAAAATTAGGTCAATGTTTGACTTCAACAAAAGACAAAATACCCCTGAGTTCAGAAGGCGTATATAAAATACCCTGCTCCTGTGGTACGGTTTACATAGGTGAAACTAAGAGAAAAATTTCTACAAGACTTCAAGAGCATGAGCGCAATATAAGAAAGAAACAAATTTCCTTATCGGCAGTAGCCGAACATGTACATGAAACAGGTCATAAAATCAATTTGTCTGAAACAAAACAAATATTAACAGAAAACAGAAAAATGCCAAGGAAGATACGGGAATCGATAGAAATCATCAAGCATCCTAACAATATCAATCGGGACACTGGTTACCACTTACCTGCAATATGGAAGTCTTTGATAGGAAAAACCTCGTCACGGGTGAATAACCACAACTCGTCATAAATAGTGACACAAGTTGATTCGAAACTTAGTTTCAGATTAATCCCTGAAGATGTCTCTAGTAGTAAGAGATGAAACGTCGGAAGGTGAAAATCCATTAACACGGTCTAAACCCGAAAGTGAAAGTTCTTTATATCTTAATGGCCGTGAAAGCTTAAAATCTAAAATATTTAGCGAGTTTTAATATGGTAAGAAATGTAAATATACCATATCTATTAGGTGCAGAAGGTTTACTGAGTAAACTTCACTCAGAGAACCTGTTTTTCTTGTAAAATCCAACAGTTAAAATCATTTTAATTTAAAAATACACTTCACAGTAAAAGAGCTTTTCCATTTTTCACCTCCGCTCGTAAAATGGATTTTTTATTATCAGATTCAGCAACCATAAAAACCTTAATATACCAATTTTCACGAAAACTACCCTCTGCCCCTTTAGGGGTAAAGTTAGAATTTTTTTATAATCAGATTCTATCACTCTGTGGTGTAAAATACCTTTAGAAAAGGTCCCTTAATGAGTATAAATAAATAAATAAATAAATAAAAAAATAAATAAATAGATTCACTTTCAACAACCTCAAAAATCCCAATATAACAATTTTCACAAGAACTGCCCTCCACTCCTCAGGGGTGGATTAATTTCAGCAACCTCAAAAACTCATATATAGCAATTTTCAAATTTTTCTAAAAAAAAATGTATTTTTTCCCATGCCCCCCTTGCCTCACCCTAATGTTTACCAAAAACAATCCCGAGCGAGAACTTTTGGTAACATACCTGTATGCCAAATTTCAAGTCTCTAGCTTAAAGCGTTCTTAAGTTATCGTGTCCACAAGATTTACCGGACAGACCGATCGACCGACAATTTTTTTTTTGCTCGAAATTGATTTATATCGACATAAAACGTCATAAAAGGCAAAATTACACAAAAAAAAAATTGAAAATTTTTGCACTCCTTTACGAATATTTTTAAAAAATACAATTAATTGTTTATTTAGATAAGAATGAAAAAATATAATTTTGATTTAAGAAAAAAGCAATACCAAGCAAAAACTAGGTTCACTCGATCGGTTGTTGCTTTGTCTACTTTGTATGTTAGTATGTTTTGGAGGTTGGTTGGTTTGGGCTTTTCATCAAAAAACCCAAAGTCCAAACCACCAAAATAGTAGACCAAGCAACAACTGATGGAGTGACCCTAGCAAAAACACGTTGGTGTTCTTTTCAATCATGTGATTTTTTTGATTGTTAAACGATTTTTCTCTGTTATTTTTACGTGCACAAAGGCCACATTATAGTGCATTATAATGCACTAATATTAGTGTTGTAACTTCTTATTTTACACTGTTGCTAGGTACGCAATTACTGTCCTTTACATTGTATTTATATGTGCCATAAGAACATTAAAAACCTGAGAACTCCACTTTTGCAGAAAGTATAAAAAGTTATGTTAACATAACATCAAATACAGTTAGGAATATGGTACACTGTAAAAAATAAATAGAATCATAGGTAATGTGTTGCCATGTAGGTATAAGTAAAATTTACGAGATTTTACATGTAATTTTATAATTTTATATGAATATTACATGTAACATTACCTATGATTTTGCATGTAAATTTACATATTTTTTTTTTACAGTGAACTCTGTAAAATTTACTAGATTTTGCATGTAATTTTATATACATGTAATTGTACAATTTTATATGAATATTACATGTAATATCTATGATCCTGCATGGAAATTTACATATTTATTTTTTACAGTCGACTCTGTAAAATTTACTAGATTTTGCATGCAATTTTATCTACATTTAATGTCCATATAAAATTTTAAAATTACATGTAAAATTGTAAAAGTACATGTAAAATTGTAAAATTACATGTAAAATATAGTAAATTTTACATGTATTTGCATTGAATCACATTTACGTGCAGAATAAAAAGTTTTTTAGGAAAGATTTTTGTTTTGAGGATAATTAAATAGCATTAAATAAAAATAAATGTTTCTATTTAAAAAAAAGCTAAGTTAACCTTGAAATGATATTAAAAACGTAAATATCTGTAAAAAAATAAATACGCCATTTTGTTTCCCCCATTAAAATAAAGAACTTTTGTCCTTCATATTTTTTTTTTTCTAAAATCACCTTGTATATCGTGTTTTCTAATCATCCTGTAGAATAATACCATGCTTCAAACAGGAACAATAAAAAAGTTTCATAAGTACAAATCTAATAAAAATGTTTGAATATTTTAGACATTCAAAATAAGGAGATACGTAAAGTTTTTATTTGGGTTAAAATAAGTTTTTTTTATGATATTTCATGCATACCCGGAAAAAACTAAGGGTTATAATATTATTACTTTAAGAGTATATCTAGTAGAAATAAAAGGAGGACATCAAAAGGAAAAAACAAAAATGACATAGAGTTGTTATCTGAGCATGAAGTTTTATACAGTGCGTATAGTCTAAGAGCTGGTGACCATTTTTAATTAAAACCCTTCTATTCACTTCACTTCCATATATGTATATATAGGTATATATGTAGGTATATTTGTCCTCAAATTTCCCAAATGCTTTTTCACCCACTTAGAATAGACTTAGAGAGCTTAAATTTGGTATACACGCTTATCTGCCCTAGCAAAATAATTTAATATAAAATTTACTCCCCAGCCCCTCCACCCCTAAAATATCAAAAACCTTTTTTTTATCCACGTAAGTTAATATAAAATTAAAATTGAGTTACGTACTCATCCCATAATAATAAAATTTTACTATAAAAAAAACAACCGTCAACCCCCCATCACCCCCCATGCGGCTGAAGGGCCCTCTCTGTTATACCTACTTAGAATAAACTTAGAGAGCTGAAATTTGGTACAAATGATTTTCTACCCTAACAGACAATATAATTTTACATAAAATCTCTGTTTCACTCCCGGGTTGCTTCACACGTTAATAAATTATAACTAAAAACTTGAAAATAAAACTATATAAAAAACAAGTTTTTAAACTTAAAACCCTTCTATTGATTACGTATTATGTATAACTAAAAAGTAGAAAACAAGATATAGCAATTTACAAAAACGAATTTTTTAAAAGAACGGTTTTGGAAATGTTGGCAAAAATAAAGAAATCACAAATTCCAAAACTGTCTTTTAAAAAATTCGTTTTTGTAAATTGGTATATCTTGTTTTCTACTTTTTAGTTATACATAATACGTAACCAATAGAAGGGTTTTAAGTTTAAAAACTTGTTTTTTATACAGTTTTATTATTTCATTATTTGCTCCCAGCTGTATTTTATATACCTGTAAAAATACATAAAAAATGTCATATAATGTAACACTGTAGAAGCAACCGTTTTCAAGAAAAATGCAGTTAAGAGGAAGTTACATTTTGTGCCACCAAAAACGTTACTTTTTAAAAGGCTATTACTCCTTTATTATTAAATTTAGGTGTTTTGGTAAAGAATACTTTTTTTGCTCATTTTTAAATGAAGAATCGCACTGTAGCATTAAAATTTTATTGATGATGATGATGAAACTTTTTTTCATATTTTTGGATGCAGAATCACCTCTTAAATTTTGGCATGGCAGTTACTGATCACCCTGTATGTCTTAAAGTACATTCAAATAAGGCTATTTGCAAATCGCCAGTACTGGTTCCTTTGGATGCTAGAAGTTTCGAAAAGGTGGTGAAATGGGGTCCCCGAAAAATATATTTTTTAACTATTTTTAACACATTATATTTATTACATCTAGATTAAAAAATCCTAAATTATACATAATATTCCTGCAAATTTCATGATCCTACATAAAAAAGTAAAAAAGTTAAGGGGGGTGAACCACCTTTCTGAAACACCCGGTATACCGTATAATGTTATTCTAGCATTCCTTAAAACGGATAAATATATCATAATCTGGAATACTTTCTTCTCTACGAGGCGGCTAAAGTAAAAAATAAAGTATAAAAATTACATAGGGTCTAATGTGGATTTCCATCACTTCGATGAACTCTTGACAAGTCCATTTGCATGATTTTGCTATTCATCATTCGAAAAATCGAAGCTACATCATTATTAGGAAATAACTGGAAATGAAAGATTATAAATTGCATATTTCCGACAATCGAATGTTTGTTTTAGCAATTTTATTCAGGGGTTATACACCCAAAAAAATAAAAGAAGTTCGCAACATTCAAATTAAGTAATAAGCGGTAATAAGTTTGTATATCCGGAAGCATGTTTTAACATGTTAGAAGTAATTAAAAGTAATAAAAGTAATTAAAAGTAATTAAAGGTAATTAACAGTAATTAAAAGTAATTAAATGTATTTAAAAGTAATTAAAAGTAATTAAATGTATTTAAAAGTAATTAAAAGTAATTAAAAGTAATTACAAGTAATTAAAAGTAATTAAAAGTAATTAAAAGTAATTAAAAGTAATTAAAAGTAATTAAACGTAATTAAAAGTAATTAAAAGTAATTAAAATAATTTAAAAGTAATTAAAAGTAATTATAATCAAATGTTGTGCTTGATTAAAGTTGAATTACGTATCCATTACGTATTACGTATTTTACCTCGGTTTAAATAATACAATTTCCTGTAATGATTTGTAAAGAAACTCTCGAAGAAGGCGAAAACTTTCAGAAACGCAAACAGCTAACCACCAGCCAGAAAACTAGACAAAAAATTGATCCAGTGACCCTAGAAATTATGTAGTTATATTCAATATTTTTCCCACTACTATCTTTAGAACATACCATTATTTATCATGTTTTGAGACTGTGAAATCTATTTTCTTTACCTATAGCAATAATAATTGTTTCTCTCCTAGTAGGAGTAAATTTTATAAATTGATATCTGCCACTTGATTTTTCTAGAACTGCAAAGACATGTAATTGCTTATAATTTTTAATGGACAAAATGCAACAATATTTTGCCATCCGAGGAAGAAAGATAGGCAATACGCGCACCTCTAACAACTGGTGAATCTAGCCGCTGTCCAATGCGCGTGTCCATTTTTAAAAACTCAAGTATCATCCTAAGTTTGACAAGCTGTAATTATTTAATTTAAATTAATGTCCTTACTACTTAACTTAGTCAGGTGTCACCTCACGGTTTAAGGGTTAATTATTGCAAGATAAAATAAAATTGCTATGTTAGGAAAATATCGACAAAAAATAATATACGCTGCAGTTTTAAACATTGATAAAACGTCAGTTTTTTTCCGCAATAATATCTCAAACTTTGATGTCGTATCAATCAATCACTGGGACAGAAGCCTAAAGATAAATGTTGCTAATATTGGACGTTTTGGCATCATTTTAACAAAAACTATATGAGCAATAATACGTGTGCACCTTAACAAAACTACAGCATGTTTATTTTTTTAAATAACTTAAGACCTATACTTAACGTTTCGTTAAGTAACATGTTCAGGGGTATAACTAGAAGTAATTGAAAATGCTTTAATCAAAACTAGATTCTACATATGCTTTATATTCCGAACTTGGTATTTTATCTATTAAACAACTATACAACTATCAAACAATATTATGGGCTTGTCTAAACACCACTAAACTACAGAAACCAAACCACAAATTCTTAACAAGATCCGTTCAAAATAACTTTTTGATGGTACCACAATTTAAAAAGTCGTATATTCAAAGATCCTTATTTTTTTTGCGCCTAAGTTGTATAATATATTACCATTTCATATAAAAAACATAAAAATTAAAAATCACTTAAAAGCTAAAATAAAAGACTTTGTAAAAACAAATTTTAACAAAATACAAAGTATATTTAAAACTATTCAATAGATTACTTTATACTTTTTTATTAATTGATATTAGATTGTACCTACATCCTTTTTACTTACCTTTTGTCATTATATTTATATTTACTCGTTTTAATTATCCCTAAAAATTAATATTGATCTCTCATTTTTTTTATTGAATATCTGAATCTTGGGGGTTGTAGCTCGAAAGCCCGCCATCCTCCCTATGGGTGCGCCCTAGATTAATAACAATAATAATAATAATATTTAAAAAAAAAAAAAAAACAAAGAATAGATATATAGATGGCGCACTATTTTAGTTTTAGTCAAAAAGTAATAGGAAATATATTACACTAACACTTCTATACCAACATTTTACACTCAAGTAATGTATGTTATTTGTTCTACAATACATTTCTTACATTTTAAAAATATATTAAGGTTATTTAAAATAAAATAATTTTTTTAAAAACAAAAACAAACCCGGATACCCGGATTGTGTTTCCGTTTAGCATTTGAAATCGATAGGCCGACTCCGGGGATTTGGGAGAGAAAAAGAAAAGAAACACGTGCTGCACAACTTGATCTTTTACTCAATTTTCTCCTCTTTATTGATACTATTTATTACTGAAGATGTGTACTTATACTAGAAACTGCCTTGTTTTTACTTTCAAGTAAAGTATAGTCTGACACACGGTAAGAAACCTACGAAAGGGGGAGGTAGGTGCGAAAAAACACAGGACACCAACAAAGAACGCTCCGATTAAATTGAATTGAGTGTAAACGCGTGCGTAGTTAGATTTTATATTCCATTACAGTGGAAACTCCATAACTCGAACCTTCATAACTCGAAATATTCCAAATAGTTCCCCTTACATTTTCTATTGTATCAATGGACTTTTTACCTCTCGAATTTCTATAACTCGAAAATCTCCATAATTTGGTAGCTTTAGAACTGTGTGTCAAACAATATCACGAGTCGAAAAACGGGACGTATACAACAATAAATAGTTGTATATGCGCAAACCACTATATATTGCAACGACAAAAAAGTAAACGTGTTCGGTATTTACAAACGAGTGCAGTTGTTTGATTTACAATAACAAACTGTTAACCGACCAGGCTTTTCTTTGTCGCGCACAGAGGCTAGCAAAGCCTGGTAGGAAGAGACGTGGAAATGTGACGGACTGCGTACAAGAAAGAAAGAGAAAGTATTCGGTGAATTTTGCCGCGTGGTGGGGGGGGCAAAAGTCCATATTTAAAAACTCACGTCTCTTCCTACGTTTGACGAGCTGTGATGTGGGTGTTCTGTGATGTATTTTAAATTCATTTATGTGCACATAGAAACTACTACAATTTTTAGCCCAATATGTCTACTTTCAATATTTTGGTAAAATATTTATTAGAATCAGCTGATTGTCGCCATCTTTATTAATCATCCTTCCACAAAAAACTATTATAGTGACAACAACGTTGTTGTATTATTAAATAATATGAATCTACAATTTTAATAGTGTATTATATACCTCAAACTTGTTACAACAACGTTTGGTTGTACTATTTTTAGATTTTTCTATCAGTGAAGACATCCAACAAATCAAATCCAAACCAAAATTATACCTAGCTTCTTCGTATAATATTACGCCGGATATTCTATAGGCGGAATATTTTTACCCGTATATTTTGTAGTCCGGATATTTTATCGCTAATTTTGTTTTTTTCGGGATATTTTGTACATCATGTTCAGGACCCGTTAAATGTAGATACAAGGCATTTTTTCTGTAGTAGTAGTACACAAATATTTATCTTTTCAATAACTCCGGAGATTTTTTAGTGCTTCCCTAAAAGCACATTTACGTCTGATTGTATCAGCTGTAATTGAATCGCGTTTATTAAATTACATCGTTTTTATGACTTTCGACGTTATTACATCTTGTTTTGGTTTTATAAATTACAGTAGATTAATAAAACAAAAAGGGGTATTATTGAACGATTACAAATATCTTGTATATCTATGTTCATATTCTTTTTATTGTCATTATTATTAAAAATCGAATTTTTTGAAATATGGTTTTTTTCTGAAATATCTTATATTTTAGCCATATATATTATTACTATTATTATTTGTATAAACACAAATATACAGAAGGTTTTAACACTTCTACATCCATGGCGGCTACACTTAAAGTTTATTTTTTTAAGGTATAGTTATTTTAAATTTGCCGCTAAATACTCCACAAAGTCCGATTTACACTGAAGCATGTGGCTTGTTTTGAATGTCAACATAACCAAAATTTATCATTTTTGTTTACTTACTTTGTTTTTATGATGTTTTGATATAAAAAAAAGAATTGATAAAGCTGTTGCTAAAAACACTTTTGTATTCCTGTAGAAACAAAATTTGCTTATAAAATCGCTTTTATTCCAATAATTTAGAGGAATAAACCATTGTTTTGTTCTCGTTAATTGCAGGTCAACGTTTTACGGTTGTGTAAATTGGGCCTAGTCATTTCGCTTACGACGCATGCGTATCTTACGTTGCTATGGTAATTTCGAGATTGTTTACAAGCGGGAAGGTTTAAAATAACTATACCTTAAAAAAATAAAAATTAGTGCATTATTAGTACTAGTATTATAGTACAGTGTACTATAATATAATACATATATACTCTTATTATTATTATGAGAACATATTAAAATTTCACATCAGAAAAAAATGTGGATAGGTGGTTTGTAAAACAAACGATTTATTTTGTGTGTATTCTACCATTACGTAATAATTACTGCCGTAATTTCATTATAATTTAAAAAATTGCATGTCGTTTTGGCACTAAAATCTAAATCTTGAGCCAATTTCATGCCCAATTGGTCTTATATAATGTGTGAAATTTCAAGGCAGTCGGCCAAAATTTCGAAATCATAACTTTTTTGCAATATCTAACCCGTTTAATTATTGAAAAAAAGTCAAATTTTAACCTTGGATGTAACATTATATGTTATGTTACGAAGGTACCGTCAACCGGGCTTAATTGAATTACTGGGGTTAAAGTAAATTACAAGTTCGAGCCCTCGAATATTTAAGTGAATGAACTTTTGATTCACTTTACCCGCAGTGATTCACCTAACCCCGGTTGACGGTAATTAAAGATGTGAGTTCCTTAATAATTAAGAAACTCACTCCTCATCTTTAATTACCGTCAGCCGGGGTTAGATGCATCACTGCGGGTAAAGTGATTCAAAGGTTTATTAATTATTTATATAAATTATAAAAAGTCGTGAAGATATTTATTGATTCGCATTCCATAGTATACTGGGTGAGTTTTATTTATGTCCACCCCTAAAATTAAGATTAATCTTCATTCGATAAAAACGAAACTTTGGTAAATTATATAATTTTATATTGGCTATAAAATGGCAAATTCAACTTTTTTTTTCGCCGGAAGTGGTATACATATTTTTTTTAATGGAACACCCTGTATTTTGCGAAGGGGGGTAGGTTTTTTTAGTCATAAAAATTTGCAGGGATGACGCGAAGGGGGGGTGGGGGTTAGGTTTTTTTAGTTATCAAAATTTTTGGCAAGGGTACCTACAGCTTTTTTGTCAGGAAATTTTTGAAAATTGGTGATACAGTTGGAAACATTGAGTGGGAAGTTTGGAGAGGTGAGGAACTTTTTTTTTTGTAGTCAACAAATTTTTTTATAGAAGGGTTCGGAAATTTTGAGAGGTGAGGACATGTTTTTTTTTTTTAGTTATCAAAATTCTTCAGATTCAGGTTTCTTGTTAAAAAAGTTGAAAAATTCTTCATTTAGTTGGGAAATTTTTGACCCCAAAGTAGAACTTGTATGATTCCCTACTGTCAGAAGTAAAGAAGTAAAATTAATGCAGGGATACGAATTTTACTTTTAAGTGTATACTAAATCGATTGATTTTCAGTATATAATATCGTTCAGTATTTAGTACGGTCACAAATTATTACCGTATTTTTCTTTTATAAATATGATTAAACATACTGATTACTTTGATAATAATTTTTTAGAAAGTACATAGGTAACCAATATGATTTCATAGAGGAAGAGATATTTTTTCTGACAAAGATACAACATTTCTTTCTCACACTGCTGGTCTTTTCTTTCTTTTGTCTGAGCTAAATCCAGATTAAGTTTTATTGAGGGGTCTGTTGGGAACAATGTTTTGCAGAATACTATGCGATGGAATCTGCAATGTAATAAACTTAAAATAAAACGTCATTGTTTCCCTATTTTTTTCTTAAGTATAAAAAATAATGTACAGTACACAAATTTATGTAAAGTTGTATGTGAAATTGGATGAAATTATAACTAAAGATTTTTTCATGTTTTTTTTATCAACAATACTAAATTACCTAATTTTTTCATAGTAAATATTGCAAAATTATGTAAAATTATGTAAAATCAGCTAAAATTATTTAAAATATAACCAGTTTTAATAAAAATGATTTAATATTACACAAATTACGTTTGATACATATATTTTATATATTTTATATAAAAATTAAATTTTTCTTCCGATATGAAAATATTTTATTACATATTTTTACATGGCAATATTTACATGGCAACTTTGTGCAAGATAAAAAACAAATTCTACGTTTCTTGACGTTCTATATGCAAAAAGCTGATTTTCACAGTTTGGAACATATGTGAGATATCTCACACCTAGATGATAATTTGAGAACGCTTTGAATTAAAGGCTAAAAATTTGGTTTCATATCCAAACTTCTGGTTTGGACTTTTAAATACTAAGGTTTACTTCCTAATGGCTTGCAAGGTACCTCGCTTAACACGTATAGTGCCAAGTCATACGTATTTAGTTCCATATGACATTGATGGAGCGTGCCAAGCCATGTCTGCCTCAACATGTACTATGCTTTAGTAGTGCTGTGGATTCTATATATTTATATGGCTCAAAATTCAACGTGTCCAGAAAAGATGAAAACCCCGGAAAAATGTAAATTTTTTGAATTTTACGTGCAAAACACGAAAATAATCACAAACTTATAAACTCAAAAACTTCGCACCTGGCCTGGGGACATGGTTTTTGGAATATCATGGTGGCAGTATACGTGTTAATATAAACTCTAAAAAAAATTTTTTAAATATTTTTATGATTTTTATCCCTAAACCTTTTTTATAAATCGTCCTGTATATTCTCACAGCTCCTTAAATATAAATCTGGTCAATACATTATTAATAAATCAATGTAAACTTGATTCAGTAAATTCAGCACTACTGAATATAGAATTGTTTATTTGCAGAGTTGTTAAAACTTTAAAAATATATCTTCAAATACTGCTGAATTATTTAAAATTTTGCTGTAATCTAAAATGAATCTTACATTACTTTTAACGTTAGCGATTTGAAGTAATAAATAAAATATTTATTATTTATTATTTTTAACCAAAACTAAGACTAGAACGTAAAAGGATCATGGTGTGCATCAAGGACTTCATATTTTTTACTTAAAATCCAAAAAAAGTAAATCAACATAAACTAACTGCCCTTATTAATACTATACATGCAAAACCTCGTTTGGACTTTTATTGTTTGCTGTGAATTTGGAACCGACTTAAGTATTTTTTATTTTTTTATTTTTAGAGACATGAAAGCCGGTTCATTTTTTTTGCGAATTTTTTTTTATTTTTTACTTTTTAGAGACACAGAACTTGTATATTTGTAACGTCATCTAAGCTGAATTATAGTTGTCCTTCCATCTCGGCAAGCTGCTGACGTCAAAACGCACTGTTAGTGCATTGTGACGTCGTTATCTTAAAGATAATTTTTTAAAAAATAAAAGTATTATTTTTATTTCATCGCCCAAAAGTCCAATCAACCTTATTTTAAACGAAATACTAAAGAAAATATTGTTAAACTTTAAGCGTTACGTATTATCAAATAACGCCTTTTGGTAAAATCACAAAATTTATCATTTTCTCTTGGTATTTTAATATTACAGGTCCAGAGAATCATGTTTAGCGGCATTTAAAAGATTTTCAGTGTGCCGTAATATTTGAGTGGACCCTTAATCAAGTTGTCCGGCTTATCCGAGTTATCCGATATTTCTCTAAAAATTTGGTTGGTAGTAGAACCAAATTAAGCCGTTTTTAAGTGAAATTGCGTTAAAATGATTAGATTTATCTTAATTATCCGGCTTACCCGGCATTATCCGAACATCAAATTGAAACGGGACCACCTCATGAATGCCCTCTTTAAGTTCCAAAAAGTTTCATCAAATTCCGTTCATTCGTTCCAAAGTTATGCCCGAACCTACATAAAAAAAACAAAGTCACACGTCGAATTGATAACCTCCTCTTTTTTGGAAGTCGGTTAAAAAAAAATTGGATAAAAAGGATTTATCCAACACAAACAGATAATAAGACAATTACCAGCTTTATTTTAAATAGATAAACTCCATAATAACCCCGCGTGGCTTTTACTTTATTGAGTGGATAATTATTTATTTTACCCACTCAACTGTCACTTGTCAAATTATTTTCTTATAAATGTCATTAAAATTTTTAATAAACATGTGAATTCCTAAGCTATTTATTGGATAAAACCTTGTATGGCACTCATGGGTAAACCGATATTGCCCTCTTGAAAATTAACCTGCTTGGCTGACGCCAGGTTAATTTTCTCATGGGCAATATCTTACTTTACCCACTAGTACCATAAATAACTATAGTCCAACACCAATAATTTTATCCAAAAAGTGTTTTAAACTAAAATCAATCAATTAAAAGTGAGTGTCCTACCTAACCTAACCTAGGGGTATCAATCGAACAAAAAAAATTGTTTTTGAGTCTTCCTAACGTGTAAGTTCAGCACATTAAAAACAATGCGAGAATACTTGAATTGAAAAATATAGTATCCTTGCTTTTGATTTATCGAGGTGCATTGACACAAGATTTATGGTTTTTAGATACCTGCGCTGGTTTCGCGAGTTAAGTATGTAATATGTAGTGTAAACATAATATTTATTGCCTGTTCTGAGACATTATTTTTCATAAAAATATACAGAAATATAGTTTTTATAAAACAAAGAAGAAATGTTTATCTGGCTGTAGCTGTATTCTATTAAAAAATCAAAAGTTGATGTTATTTCCGGAATAACCGAAAGCGACAGACTTTTTTCAGAATGTCAAAAGTAGTTAGCAGGTTATTTTCGAGAGGGCAATATCGGTTTACCCATGAGTGCCATACAAGGTTTTATTCAATAAAAAGCCACCCGGGGGTTATTATTGAGTTTATCTATTTAAAATAAAGCTGGTAATTGTCTCATTATCTGTATGTATTGGATAAATGCAGTTTTTTGAATTATTTACATCCTTTTAATTTCATTTTAATAAGTTAAGAAACAAAAAAGTCTTCCACTATTTTGTGGCACCCGGTATACGGCGTATTTTTTCGTTGGTGTCATAAAACAAGTAAAATGCATTAGCTTTACTTTTTGGCAGTGTTCATCTATAATTTAATTTAGAAACCACTTGTTAGATAACCAATAATAGATTCAATCCAATTTTTAGTTTCAGTCTCGGTAAAAATAAAAATACGCTCCGCAAGATTTATTTTTACAGATAATAATTCAATTGGTTTCATTAAATTTTCGGCCAATTGATAATATATCGGAAAATAGTTCTAAAAATACGGCAACAGAATCATAAATACTGAAAATATGTTGCTTTTGCCGATTAGAGTGGAGCAAAAAATTCACTTAACTCGTATAAAAGAATGGAGCTCTCTACAACTAGAATTATGAAACAAAAGACTTCTACCCTATCTCTATCTCATTTGTGCTACACTTTCCAGACAACGAAATAAATACTGTATTTGTTTTTCATACAACAAATACAGTATTTATTTGGTTGGCCGGAAAGTGTAGCACTGAGTTGCACTTACGAACATAGCTAATGTGAATCTGTAGAATAAGATAATTATACTAAAATTTAGATGGCGCCAGTAAGTTCTTTAATAAAAATAATATAGTTACACTTTTTTCCCGGCCAAGTAAATATTGTATTTGTTCAACAAAGAACAAATACAAAATTTGTTTGATTGGGTGGAAGTGGGAGTGTATGTATGTATGTCTTCTATCCTTTTTGGGTAGAACTTTTGTCCCTGTCTAATCTAACGGGAGAAATCGCTATTAGTTAACTTAGTTGAAACAAAGATGATCTACCTTAGTCTAAACAGTGTAAAGGCGAATATAATAACTTTTGAATACTTTGATCTAGGGACTTTAATATTGTTTAAATTTTCAGTAAAACACATGTACACAAAAAATAAAAAAAACTTCTTTAGGCAAAAAGGACCAATATGGTGTAGTTTGCAGGCTTGATCTCCCCACCATTACTACTTGGGGCGCTGATTTTTAAAGTGGTAGTACCTAAACTATTGATTTTTGGAAGTGGCCCGTGGACACTTTTAATTATAATTTCAAGAACAATAAAATATGCAAAACTAAGGTCAACGGCCTATTTTATTGTCAAATTCGTTTGGCTTTTTAATAATTGGTGTTTATATTTATATTAAAGAATATAGAAATATGCGTATAAAAAAATGTGCATTCCAGCCCCCTACCTTTTTCCAGCATACAATTTTTTTTTCATATAAGCATAGTTCTATTGCGGCGTTGCCGATAGAGAAAAGAATATAACTGTTACTCTTTCTCTTTTTAATAAGCAGAGTTGATACTTACATTACAATAACAGGGTCGGACTACAGGAATTTTAAATTATTTCCAATTTTTGGTGAGTTTCTTTAATACATACCTATGCCGAATAAGATTATATGTCTGTATACAGATGTATATATTAAACAAACTCAATAAAAATTAGAAATAATTTAAATTCCTCTTAATGTATGACATTTTTTATGTATTTTTACTCAAGAAATCCATATTTTTTTACAAAATATCCAAAAAAAGTACTCATAAATAAGTTTGGGGCAATAATGTGTTAAGCCTAATACATTTTTCTGTCTAGGAACGCCTCTGGATAAATTCAAAAAAATAAATTAACATAAACCTATTTGCCTTATGAATACTAGTAGCTTTAGCTTAAAGGGTACCAGAGTTATTAATTAAAAACCTTATTTTTATTACAATTTTAAAGGGCCGCAGCTCCCTTAGGGCTTATTTGCGGACCAACCTTTATAGGAAGTTTTTTTTATATTTTTGGATGCAGAATCACCTCTTTAATTTTGGCATGGCAGTTATTGATCACCCTGTATACTACTGTCCCACTATATTTCTCATAAATCAATTTCCTTGAGCACACAGAAAAATATCAAAATTTGTTATACGAGCTTGTTTAATAGTTAGAATGAATCATTCAAATACGCTGTAAAACAGTTATAAATATAACAGAAAGCGTGCTACGGATTTAATTGAACGAATCGACGCAAAAACTTTTCGGAAAGCGGAAAATTCACAGTTGAGAAATTAGTTTTAACTATAATCCTGTTTTGTTACATTGACTGCGTTCAATAAAAACAGCAAAAACTAATCAAAAGTCATCAAATGATAAGTTTTACTAGCAAACTGCTGAACGGCTAATCTGTCATTTGTCACAATCATCATTTGAGGTTAGAAATACACAAAAAAAGTACAATACCGCGATTTTATAAAATCAATCAAAACTAATCCTCCCAAAACGTTGATACCAGCGAGTCGCTGGACAACTTGTCTTAACAGGGCAGTATTACCAAATGGAGTTTTCGAGAAATATAGGAAATCCTTTTCTTCCAAGATATGGCAATTTAAAACGCACTATCTAAACATTTTTAAAAAATGAATACTTATTTAATTTTAAAAAAATCAAACTTTTAGTCATCATTCACTTTATTAATAATTTAGGTTAGTTACCGGTTTTGATTATCATCGTCAGACTAGCCAAAAATATATAAAAATACTATATCCATAAAAAGTAAAATTACCATAAGAAAACATTTATAAATGTAAAACACAGTTACGTAACGTCCACTTCAATTTACAAGACAATATAAACATAATATTAACAATAAAATATTGTTAATTTACCTATTTAAAATAGCAGCAGTAAACCGTGACTTATAAGACGGGTTAAATAATGGTTATTTATGGTTCTAGTGGGTATCTGTATTTATTGGATAATAGTTATTTATGGTACTAGTGGGTAAAGTAAGATATTGCCCATGAGAAAATTAACCTGCGAGGCGTCAGCCAAGCAGGATAATTTTCGAGAGGGCAATATGGTTTACCCATGAGTGCCATACAAGGTTTTATCCAATAAATAGCTTAGGAATTCATATTTTTATTAAAAATTTTAATGACATTTACAAGAAAAAAATTTGACAAGTGACAGTTGAGTGGGTAAAATAAATAATTATCCAATCAATAAAGTAAAAGCCACGCGGGGGTTATTATTGAGTTTATCTATTTAAAATAAAGCTGGTAATTGTCTCATTATCTGTATGTATTAGATAAATGATATTTATCATGTTTTATTAAAAAATTTAAATGTATCTAATGTGGTTAAAGCAAACTATAATAAATTATTAATAATAAAACACATATTTGGAGCAAATAAGCCAATATCAGAAGAAACCATTAATCTTTGTTATGGTTACATCAAAATGTCAGTCTCTAAGCCTATCTGACGAATTTATTAAAAATTACACAATATAAAACTCGAGCTTTTGCAATATTAATGATATGCGGTATTAAACTTTGAAAATAAAGATGCAGCCATATTGCAAGTTTGGTCGTAAAATTAGTTTTTGCCAGCTTAGATGTCTACCAAACTGCTGCTAGTGTCAAGTCTAAGATTTATCTTCAGCCGTCACAAATAGTAATGACTCATTCAGATAGGTCTGTTCTGGCGTCAGAAAAATATAGGCTGTAAAAGGACTTAACTAAGGAATTTGCTACAGGGTGATTCACCTGACAAAAATCACCCGTTTTTTGACATTATTATTAAACTATTGGCAGCCCCGTGTGCAGGAGATGTGGAGAAGGGGACGAAGAACCCTACCGCCTCATATGTGAATGTCCATCTCTAATAGGCCCCTGCAGTGGCGATGCCCCTGAAGTAATTATTTCCTTTGACAGCAAATTTAAATGAAAACTGTGAATTTTTCCCGATAATTCGAAGAATCCTGTGTATTATTTTTTAACGATTTACAATACGCAAACCAACTTTTATATTTTTTTCATCGCGATATAAATTGTTTTATTACTTATCTTAATATTTTTACAGGCATATTCTTTGATTTGGTTAATTTAATTCCATTCTCAATTGCTAAACTAAAACCTTTTTTGTCCATTTTTAAATTGCAAATTATGGTTCTGTCAATAGTTTAGTCACTTACTGCAGTAGTGACTAGCGCGGTACTGCGCTAGGCTTGCAAGCATGTTCAT
Source organism: Brachypterus glaber (assembly GCA_958510825.1). Taxonomy (NCBI): domain Eukaryota; kingdom Metazoa; phylum Arthropoda; class Insecta; order Coleoptera; family Kateretidae; genus Brachypterus; species Brachypterus glaber. The sequence goes on along the minus strand of OY294048.1, from coordinate 6,147,175 downwards.
AAAAGTCATCCTATAAAAACTGTTACATTTTATAAAAAGAATATTTTTTGGTAAATAATAAAGTAATAGCAATAATTATAAATAATAATGTATTCATATTTAATTATTAATTAGTTTTAGGTATGAAATCTTGTAAAGAGAAATACTGAAAAACAAAATACTACAGCGAATCTCTCTAGAAATTTCTACAGTCTAAAACTACCAATATAACTGTAATATAATTGGACAGAAATAAACACGTGGTCAGAAATCTTGTTAAATGATTGGTAGGTAAAAACGTTAAAAAATAATCGTAATTAATAAATTCTTCGCTAAAACGCTAAACGTTGCGAAGCTTTTAAGTTATAGTATACTTAGTGCTCCATAAAATGTTGTTAAAAAAAGTTTAAAGGTATTTTACAAAGTATTGGACGACCTTTGCTTTATAGCTATACATTTTATATTTTATTAAAAACTATAAATTTTGAAAAGAACTTGTACAAGTAATAAAATACTAATCGTTAAGCTGTTTACGATATATACTTGACTTTTTATTTTATTTGTAATTTTACTGTGATGGATATATTACTAGCATACTGTCCCCCAGCAAAATTTAGTTGAGCAAAACTGACAAAGAAAAAGTACGTTGCAAGGCTCTGTGCCCGTTAATGGCCTAAGAACTGGTGACCATTTTTATTTCATTATTTGCTCCCAGCTGTATTTTATATATGTCTTAAAGTACATTAAGCTACTTGCAAATCGTCAGGTCCTGGATCGGGTTCCTTTGGATGCTAGAAGCCTCGAAAAGGTGGTGAAATGGGTTCCCCGAAAAATACATTTTTAACTTATCGAGTCAAACAAATTACATTTATTACATTTAGTATGTCTATTTTCACATTTTTGTATAAATATTCACTAGGCTTAGAGTTAAAAAAAGACTTTAAAAACTTTCTCTGACATATGTCAACGCTAAAAACTCTCTTTAATTTTCATTTAATCAAAATGACATTTCATAAATACTCATTTCTTTAAAAAATTAGGTATCACAAATTTTAAAGCCACTTTTTAAAGACGGTTCTCACCCCTTGGCCCCAGAATTATTGTGTATAGCTATGAAAATAACTTAATCTCAATGTTTTAAATGAAATATATATGACTCGGCAAGTTAAAAATAGATTTTTGGTAGCTCATTGCCATAGCTTTTGGAGTTTCTACCACCCAAAGAAACCGTATCCGGAGTCTAGCAATTTGAAAATAGCTTAATCTGAATGTACTTTAAGACATATATAAAATATAGCCGGGAGCAAATAATGAAATAAAAATGGTCACCAGCTCTCCGACTATAATATGAGGCGTATAGTGCAAGAGTGGCCCATATGTGTTTTTTTGAGATATGCGTTTTTTTATAAATGTAATAAGGACATGTATATCTTTGAAAGCACTATTGCATTATTAAAATTATCGCTTTTATTAGTGCAAGAGTGGCCCACAGGTATGAGCTGTCAAACATATATTGACAGTCATAACCTCAAAGTCAATGAAAACAAAGAAATGTGTTCGTTATATTTTTGTGTGTTATTATTATTCTAAACATGAAAAAAGGTATGTAAAAATAACTAAAATATGTGTGTTATCTTCAAATTATCAAATAATATGAATTAATGAAATGTTAAAATGTTATCCTCCTTACAGTACCTACATAGATTCATCTTGCAGAAAATGTATATTTTTTTCATATAAATTAGTTTCATAAGAAACAACTGTCTATTGGGAACGCTTTCTTGACATCTACTCAAAAAAAACGTGTTATTGAAGGTGAGATCTCGTTCGTAATGCAATAGTGGCCCAAAATGAACACAATGTATAGTGCAATAGTGATCCACCAATTGTTTTCTCTAAGAATGTAAAGAAAGGAAAATAAATTTGTTTGTCATACATTACCTAAATGTTGGTTGAGTCTAAAAACCCTAACAGAAAAATTTTAAATAAAATAATGCGTCCTAGATCAAAGATTAAAAAATCGGAGAAATTTAAAGCCATTATCTCGATATTTCCATAAAGTGAGATGGGCCACTCTTGCACTATACGCCTCATATCTTACTCTATAGTCTTTAAGCTTTTATTGGATTAAAATAAAAATCCATTAAATACAGCAATAAGATTTGTTGTATGCAAGGTTAAAAATAGAGCTTTATAAATCCAGAACAAAAAACATAAAACTGGCATAAAATTCTAGACGTTCTGGCATAAAAGGAAACATTTATAAGGGCATTTACATCTTCTTATTGTGGCTGTATAATTTAGCAATCCTTGGGGAGTTAAAATATGATTTACACTTTATGTTTTTCTATTTATTTTATGTATGTAGACTTATTTGAAACACTTTAAACATAAATAAAGGAACTCTGACACTAGTTACTTTTACTATTTTTGTCTTTACTTTGATTCAATTAAAAAAAAACCAAACCGCATTTTTCGTATATGAGTACAGTGCGATTATAAAGTGCCAAACAGTTTGAAAAGAAAATACTCTTCGTTTGAAGCCATGCCTCTGTTAGAGTTGTGCGCGACAAGCCCATGTGATTGCTATGTACAACAGCTCAGTGGCCAGTTAAACGCACACAACTTTCTTGCATTTTACTCATCGCTAATGCCAATTTTGCATTAAAAAGTGTTCGGCACTTTATAATCGCACGGTACTATAATATACTATTATTATATATAGTGTTTGACCTGGATATTACTTTTTTGTACATATTTTACCTATAAAACTTGAAAACTTGATTATTGCAAAAAATATCTTTCTGCCTAGTTTTCCGAAGAAAATTGTGACCATGATAACTTGAGAACACTTTGAGGTAAATACTTTAAATTTTGAGATGACTGTAACATTTTTAGTTTATTATTATTATTTTCCAGTATTCTTTTGTTTGCAGAATAATTTTGGAATCCTGGATAATATTTATTTTGTATAGAACCCTATCCAATGTCAAATCTAAAAAGTTAATTTAAAATGGAATGGGAAAAAAGTTTAACATAGTTTATCGAAAAGTTCCCATATCACCGGAGTTCTTCTTTTTTATATGCTTACTTTGTATTCCATGGGGATTTCCAAATAGTCCTGAAGTTTAAGCAGGCAAGGTCAATCCCGAATTGAAATATATTTGAAAGTTTTCCAGAGTATTATAAAAGTTTCATCAATATTTGTGTATGTCCGCCAAAAAGAACCTGGCCTGTATTTAAGACTATTAAGACATTAATTATATATATAATACACTGTTAGGGGCTGTCCATATATTACGTAACGCAAATTGACCAAAATTCATAAATTTCGCGTTATTAAAGGCTGTAGAGATTTCATATTTTGGCTACCCCCCCCCCCCAAATAGGGAGGGTGTTAGGGGGCGGCCAAAATATAAGATCTATACAGCCTTTAATAACGTGAAAACGGGGTATGAAGTGTATGAATATTGGTCAATTTGCGTTGATAATATATGGGGAGCCCCTTATATGAAAACGTATTAACTACTATATTACTATATATTTGCTATCTGTTAGCATGTCACCACAAACATATATTTACATTTGTTTGAATTCCTTGATGGTTCCTGCGGAGTTGCGTTCCTTACGCGGAACCGGCAACAAGTCTACGGCGCGATTTTGTAATTCATTTAACGGTGTTTAGTCACAGCTAGACTATTTTATGTTAAAATGTGTTTGTAATGAAAATATTAATACTGCGAAACCGTTCTCCATATTTAAATTGAATATATGATGTTTGTGATGTACTTTTGTGGGTTAACCACATTTTTTTTTGAGGTTATGTTAATAAGAAATTAAATTTAGTTGAAACGATTGGAGAGACTCGCTTCAAGTCTCCAATACTTGTATCTGGTCAAAAAGAACGAGACTTCCAGACCATTAAGTACTTTTGGGTCACTTTAATTTGGTGTCCAAAAGGACATTTTGAAGAAGAAGATGATGGTTCCTGTAATGTCTTCTTCTTATATCACTAATTTAATATCGTATCGCATAAGAACGTAATACATAACAATGCGATGCCGTGATTGGCTTGATGTGTCGCCATGTATATTGTAAGCCAATCACGGCACCGAATTCTTATGTTTTATGTTTGGACCTAAAATCAGGATGCATCCCTTTAATAATCCCTGTCAAAAAACTACCGAACTACCTGGCGTATCTATGTCTGAAGAGTTTAATACAAAAAGCTACACTTTAAAAATATTTACTAAAAAATTACATTAATTACTGAAAATTAATTTAAGTTAAGTTAAAAGAAGTGATTACGTTTTTATTGATTATCATATTTCATTGCTTCAAAGTAGAAAAAATCATTTGCCTGTAACTAAAATCAACATCATTAAAGATTTTCTAATATTTATATTTATTAATTAAGGACGCCCAATTAACCAATTAATTAGTATATTAAAAATGTACACCCTTTTAAGTTAAACTCCTCAATTACGCAAAATCTAAAACTCTCCCAATAGAATAAACATCTGCACTACACACACAGAAAAATATTGTCCTTAATCATGAATATGGTGATTTGTATATAACGAAGAGAATATATTTTTCTTTAATGCATACCATATTCTTATCCTTTCATATTTAAGAATATATTCTCTTCAAGCATACCATATTCTTATCGTTTCATATTTAAATCATAATTTTGCTTTAAAGAAGAATATATTCTCTTCGTTATATCCAAATCACGTATTCTTACTTTAAGACAATATGTCTAAAAGCAGCTGGAGGTAGCTTGGAAGCTGGACTCCAACTGTGACTCACTCAACCCCCAGTCTCAGAGGTTTGTAGATAGACTCCGGCTCGAAGGACCATGTTTAAAAGCAGCTGGAGACAGCTTGGAAGCTGGACTCTACCTGTGACTCACTCAACCCCCAGCCTCAGAGGTTTGTAGGTAGACTTAACTTCAAAGTGAGTCAAAGGTGTTAAAAGAAAGAATAATCATAGGTGAATGATATTTTATTTGAATAGAATTTGGTTTATATATAATTTAGAACTTAAGTTTTATTAATCTGCACGATTTAGCATTGACTATGTTTTATATTTTAATATAGCTGTTCCTTGTAACCAAATTCTCCTTTTTTATACAAATATGTATATTTTAAATAATGCCTGTTCAGGTTTTCTGAATACAATATTTTTTCTGTGCATAACATATAAGAACAATAGGTAAGTTAATTTTGTCACGTTCTTAAAATACTCAATACAGACTGATTTCCACCACTGTTAAAATTGACCACTTGTCTAATTGGACTATTTAAAATTTCTCCCCCCAAAAAAATTCCCTTTGTAAAAAAATGTAAAGTATTGAAAAATAATGTTTACTTTCTTATCCATCCCGACTGTGGCCAACTAAAATCTTGGGAGAAAAAATATTTTGTCCAAAGTTTTTATTTGAAAGTTTTCTCGAGTTAGCATGTCATAATTTATTTGTACAGACCGACCTACCAACAGATTTGTTTTAAGGAAAATAAAAATTGTTTTAACTAAATTAAAATTAAATGTGAGCGTCCTTGAGAATTTTTAAAAATTGACTTTTTTCATACATGTCCGAAAACAAGGCCTTTTTTGTCTAAAGTATATATTTATAAGTTTTCCAGAGTGTTGTAAAAGTTTCCTTAATATTTTGAATTCAGGAAATGTGACAAAATTCCTAAATTTTAAACTTAAAATTATAAAAACTATATAATGGGAATATGTCATTTAAATAATTTTTATTTGAAACTATTTTAATTTAAAGAACCTGGCACACATATAGGGGGGTTCCTGGGCCTCAGTCAAACTGCCTCAAATTATTATATATTTTAGATTTTCTTGATATATTTTTTCAAAACAATATCTGATGGTTGACAAATCTCTCATGATATTTTCATATGCAAAACATATTATTGAGATTGACTAGCAACAACTTAATTCATTAGTGAACCCTTTATAGTAATATTTATTAAAAGTTGTTGCTAGGCAATCTCAGTAATATATTTTACCTATGAAAATATGATGACAGATTTGTCAAGTCTCAGACGTATTTTTGGAAAATTAGTCAAGAAAATCTAAAATATATAATTATAAAATATTTGTCGATGTACCAAACCATGTTTCAACATAATCAAGCAAAAATCTAACAGAAAATATGCAGATAATTAGCAAACACGTGGAAAATGCCAGCATGTGGAAGTTTCACAAAGTTATAAAATTTTTATAGAACCACATGTAAGTAAATGATAATATAGCCTTTTATGTAATATTTATCTTGCCTGTTCTTTAATTAATAGAGTATAATAAACTTAAAACGGCTAATTAAGTTAATATTTACGTAAGTAAAAAATAACCTTAATATACGCCAAAAATTTTGTCATAAAATTAGATTTTTAAAAGCCTTTTTCTCCGAAACTGGTCAATTTTCCTAATTTAATGTTTACCCCCGAAATTACAAAATATCAAAATTTGAGGCAGTTTGACTGAGGCCCAGAAACCCCTCTATATGTGTGCCAGGTTCTTTGTTTTAAAATTTAATTTGTGTTTGTCGTTTACTCATTCTCTGACTACTGTCAGAGAAGTTGTTAAATTTTACTTTGGTTAGAACCTTTCTTTTAAGCAGGACTTTCCTCTTTTTGTCCATTTACAAAAGCTTACATAAGTAAAGTGAATAACAGTACAGAATACCCAGTAAACACAAAACTTCTAAAAGAAGTTCTCACAAAGTTGCATCAAGAAGTTCAACTTCTTATAAGACTTCTTGTTTCATTCTTCAGAACGTGCTGGATAATTCTACAAAACTTCGAAAATTACACTTTTTTTTTTTAAGTTTTACATGTACATTATATTCATAAAGAATTTTATACATAGTAACAATTATTCTTTTTATACATTTATATGTACTTCTAATAAACTTCGCAACCTGCAAGTTTTTTGTAACAAACAAGCTTGTTTGTTAAAGGGGAAAGCTGTAGACTACATAGTGTATTCCCAATGGCAGGCATAGAGGGTCCCATTTACTAATTCAGTGATGTCCACTAAATTAGCATGACCTAGGCCTTAACTAAAATTAATATATTAAGTTAGGTACTTATTGAAAAATTACATTTGATTGCTGGTAGGATACAAATGGAGCAGTGGAAGTAGACAAAACCTACAAGAAGTGCTGAAGAATTACATTGTTATCACAGAAAAACGTTTTATAAAAGTTGCATAGTGGTTGCGCTGAGAAGTGTAAGAGAAGTAAAGTGATATTTGATATTTACAATTATGGCGAAGGCGCTGTCATTGATATAGATTTTTTTTAAATTTTTTATGGTATTTTTTAAGTTCTCAGTAGAAACGTTTGCGCAGTTAGATGTTCAACTATATTTTTTTTCGCATTCTTTAGGTAGCTTTAGAAACGTGTGTCAAACAATAGCTATTGTTAGAGAGACTATATTGTAATTGACAGGTAATTGACGCATATACGTTCAGCGTCGATATGTTAAACTTTTTGTCGACCCTTGGACCCGCAATTTTTTTACTGCATAAATCTTAAAATCATAAAAAACGCACTGCAATATTTTTTTTAATTATGGAATATATAGAATGTTCACAAATTAGCTGGTAAGTTTTTGAGGTTAGGTTCACTAATTTTTTAAACATTTTTTTTTTGTAATTTCTATATAATAATAATAATAATAATAATAATAATAATCAATTATCCCATTGTATTTTAGCTTTTGAGAAAGTCATAATATATGGTGAAACGTAAAGTGTACTGAGAAGTGACGAATAAAAAGTGCCAAAATTAACCCAAAACTTTTGTTTTTTTTGATTCATGAGATTTTTTAATTTTCTCAGTTTCTTAATTTTTATTAACGTATGATTCTAATAGACAAACATGTCCCTCGCGGCCGCGCGCGTGTCATATGAACTTTAAATTCGCATAATTGACAGAGAAAATGTATTTGATTCGGTAACTGAATTTTTCAAACATTGCTTGTTTGATCCAGAATCTGGATTAGGTGTAAACATTGTTACACCGCGCGTGTACTGAATTGAATTTCCTTTACACACTTCTGTTTTACTAAAATTTGTATTGCAGCTAATTTAGATATGCTTATAAAGGCGCATTAAATTTTATAAATATGGTGTATTAGGGTTTACCTTATATATTTTTTTATTGTCTTAAAATTTTCATTTAGGTGTAACTAGAAAATTCCGAAAATATGAGAGTAATAAAACTTCTCTAAGGGTGACCCTAAAATTCGTAATATTACCACAAATCGTAAGAAATCGTTGAAAATTGTCTGTAATTTTTGTATAAGTAAAAAATTTAATGGGCTTTTTTTCTTCTTAAGCATACAGTGCCAAATTTCAAAATAAATAAAATAAATACGTATATATAGAAAAAAAATGTGACATAAAAACTTTGTTATTTAATATTTGGTTTTGTAAATATGGCTTCACACCGTTTTTATTATAGTGTAGCGTTTTTGTATAAATTACTTCATAATATTATTGTCCATACTTATTAAATAAACTCATCCGTTAGTACTAGGAATAGAACTTTATTTTACCTAAAATATTCTAATGTTTTCGCCTTTATATATCATGTTTTCCAATTACGAACGCATTGGAAGTGTTCTAGATTTATTTTTTACAAATATTAATTCCTTAAGATCTGTTTGTTATGCTGTAGAATTATAAATCATATTCTCTCATATAATTAAGTATTAATATTTAATGCAAATCTTGTTTTTTTCTTTCTTTTTTATATAAGTCTCTATTGTATTTATATTACTTCATAGTTTATTATAACAACTTTGTAAAAGGGACGTATGTCCTGTTAAGTTGTAAAATAAATAAATAAATAAATAAATAATCGTCAGTAGCACAAATTAATAGAAAATGCACTTTTTCGGAATTTAGGGGTAATTTTGTGGCCTTGGTTAGGAACTTTTGATCAGGCAAGATATTACAGGCTTATTTTTATACTCAAAAAGAAAAAATATAGATATCAAGGTATTTAAATTTAATAAAATTACAAACACTGGGGCTAGTTTTATACGAACTTTATCGATATTTGCGTAATTTTATGTTTTTTAGGGCCCTAAAATTACCCTTTAGGGTTCTATATAAATTTTTACTCTAAGGGCATTCTAACCATGACACATAGAAAAGATCAAGTAAATAAATTTTTTTTTGGGCCACCCTAATCCACATCCTTGTTTAAAAAACCTGTCTACATAATTGTAATTGAAATAAAAAAAAGTTTGCATTGTTGTGTAAACTTATGTCTCATTAAGTTGGTGGAGTTGTTTAAGTTTTAAAGTAGTCTAAACAGTTGATTGTCGCGAACAGTTTTTCTCTCTATGACGTGTTCGCTTCATTTGTTTTTATGAATGAGTGACGTGTTTCGTAAAATGTAGTCATTAACTTTTTAAAGTGTACAATTATGAGGCATAATTTATGACAAAGCAAGAGTTTTCTTTATTATGCTTATAATAATAAACTTCACACATCTCTCGAGTGAGAGTATTATTTTTTAAGACTATTATTTATTTAAGAATAAGAATTTTCTACACTGTAACTAGGATTGATGCAAATATACAATTTAAGAATAAGAATTTTCTACACTGTAACTAGGATTGATACAAATATACAATTTAAGAATAAGAATTTTCTACACTGTAACTAGGATTGATGCAAATATACAATTTAAGAATAAGAATTTTCTACACTGTAACTAGGATTGATGCAAAAATACATTTTAAGAATAAGAATTTTCTACACTGTAACTAGGATTGATGCAAATATACAATTTAAGAATAAGAATTTTCTACACTGTAACTAGGATTGATGCAAATATACAATTTAAGAATAAGAATTTTCTACACTGTAACTAGGATTGATGCAAAAATACATTTTAAGAATAAGAATTTTCTACACTGTAACTAGGATTGATGCAAATATACAATTTAAGAATAAGAATTTTCTACACTGTAACTAGGATTGATACAAATATACAATTTAAGAATAAGAATTTTCTACACTGTAACTAGGATTGATGCAAATATACAATTTAAGAATAAGAGTTTTCTACACTGTAACTAGGATTGATGCAAATATACAATTTAAGAATAAGAATTTTCTACACTGTAACTAGGATTGATGCAAATATACAATTTAAGAATAAGAATTTTCTACACTGTAACTAGGATTGATGCAAATATACAATTTAAGAATAAGAATTTTCTACACTGTAACTAGGTTTGATGCAAATATACAATTTAAGAATAAGAATTTTCTACACTGTAACTAGGATTGATGCAAATATACAATTTAAGAATAAGAATTTTCTACACTGTAACTAGGATTGATGCAAAAATACATTTTAAGAATAAGAATTTTCTACACTGTAACTAGGATTGATGCAAATATACAATTTAAGAATAAGAATTTTCTACACTGTAACTAGGATTGATACAAATATACAATTTAAGAATAAGAATTTTCTACACTGTAACTAGGATTGATGCAAATATACAATTTAAGAATAAGAGTTTTCTACACTGTAACTAGGATTGATGCAAATATACAATTTAAGAATAAGAATTTTCTACACTGTAACTAGGATTGATGCAAATATACAATTTAAGAATAAGAATTTTCTACACTGTAACTAGGATTGATGCAAATATACAATTTAAGAATAAGAATTTTCTACACTGTAACTAGGTTTGATTCAAATATACAATTTAAGAATAAGAATTTTCTACACTGTAACTAGGATTGATGCAAATATACAATTTAAGAATAAGAATTTTCTACACTGTAACTAGGATTGATGCAAATATACAATTTAAGAATAAGAATTTTCTACACTGTAACTAGGATTGGTGCAAACATACAATTTAAGAATAAGAATTTTCTACACTGTAACTAGGATTGATGCAAATATACAATTTAAGAATAAGAATTTTCTACACTGTAACTAGGATTGATGCAAATATACAATTTAAGAATAAGAATTTTCTACACTGTAACTAGGATTGATGCAAATATACAATTTAAGAATAAGAATTTTCTACACTGTAACTAGGATTGATGCAAATATACAATTTAAGAATAAGAATTTTCTACACTGTAACTAGGATTGATGCAAATATACAATTTAAGAATAAGAATTTTCTACACAGTAACTAGGATTGATGCAAATATACAATTTAAGAATAAGAATTTTCTACACTGTAACTAGGATTGATGCAAATATACAATTTAAGAATAAGAATTTTCTACACTGTAACTAGGATTGATACAAATATACAATTTAAGAATAAGAATTTTCTACACTGTAACTAGGATTGATACAAATATACAATTTAAGAATAAGAATTTTCTACACTGTAACTAGGATTGATGCAAATATACAATTTAAGAATAAGAGTTTTCTACACTGTAACTAGGATTGATGCAAATATACAATTTAAGAATAAGAATTTTCTACACTGTAACTAGGATTGATGCAAATATACAATTTAAGAATAAGAATTTTCTACACTGTAACTAGGATTGATGCAAATATACAATTTAAGAATAAGAATTTTCTACACTGTAACTAGGATTGATACAAATATACAATTTAAGAATAAGAATTTTCTACACTGTAACTAGGATTGATGCAAATATACAATTTAAGAATAAGAATTTTCTACACTGTAACTAGGATTGATGCAAATATACAATTTAAGAATAAGAATTTTCTACACTGTAACTAGGATTGATGCAAATATACAATTTAAGAATAAGAATTTTCTACACTGTAACTAGGATTGATGCAAATATGCAATTTAAGAATAAGAATTTTCTACACTGTAACTAGGATTGATGCAAATATACAATTTAAGAATAAGAATTTTCTACACTGTAACTAGGATTGATGCAAATATACAATTTAAGAATAAGAATTTTCTACTCTGTAACTAGGATTGATGCAAATATACAATTTAAGAATAAGAATTTTCTACACTGTAACTAGGCAAATATACAATTTAAGAATAAGAATTTTCTCTCTATGACGTGTTCGCTTCATTTGTTTTTATGAATGAGTGACGTGTTTCGTAAAATGTAGTCATTAACTTTTTAAAGTGTACAATTATGAGGCATAATTTATGACAAAGCAAGAGTTTTCTTTATTATGCTTATAATAATAAACTTCACACATCTCTCGAGTGAGAGTATTATTTTTTAAGACTATTATTTATTTAAGAATAAGAATTTTCTACACTGTAACTAGGATTGATGCAAATATACAATTTAAGAATAAGAATTTTCTACACTGTAACTAGGATTGATACAAATATACAATTTAAGAATAAGAATGTTCTACACTGTAACAAGGATTAATGCAAATATACAATTTAAGAATAAGAATTTTCTACACTGTAACTAGGATTGATACAAATATACAATTTAAGAATAAGAATTTTCCAAACTGTAACTAGGATTGATGCAAATATACAATTTAAGAATAAGAATTTTCTACACTGTAACTAGGATTGATGCAAATATACAATTTAAGAATAAGAATTTTCTACACTGTAACTAGGATTGATACAAATATACAATTTAAGAATAAGAATTTTCTACACTGTAACTAGGATTGATGCAAATATGCAATTTAAGAATAAGAATTTTCTACACTGTAACAAGGATTAATGCAAATATACAATTTAAGAATAAGAATTTTCTACACTGTAACTAGGATTGATACAAATATACAATTTAAGAATAAGAATTTTCTACACTGTAACTAGGATTGATGCAAATATACAATTTAAGAATTAGAATTTTCTACACTGTAACTAGGATTGATGCAAATATACAATTTAAGAATAAGAATTTTCTACACTGTAACTAGGATTGATACAAATATACAATTTAAGAATAAGAATTTTCTACACTGTAACTAGGATTGATGCAAATATACAATTTAAGAATAAGAATTTTCTACACTGTAACTAGGATTGATGCAAATATACAATTTAAGAATAAGAATTTTCTACACTGTAACTAGGATTGATGCAAATATACAATTTAAGAATAAGAATGTTCTACACTGTAACTAGGATTGATGCAAATATGCAATTTAAGAATAAGAATTTTCTACACTGTAACTAGGATTGATGCAAATATACAATTTAAGAATAAGAATTTTCTACACTGTAACTAGGATTGATGCAAATATACAATTTAAGAATAAGAATTTTCTACACTGTAACTAGGATTGATGCAAATATACAATTTAAGAATAAGAATTTTCTACACTGTAACTAGGATTGATGCAAATATACAATTTAAGAATAAGAATTTTCTACACTGTAACTAGGATTGATGCAAATATACAATTTAAGAATAAGAATTTTCTACACTGTAACTAGGATTGGTGCAAACATACAATTTAAGAATAAGAATTTTCTACACTGTAACTAGGATTGATGCAAATATACAATTTAAGAATAAGAATTTTCTACACTGTAACTAGGATTGATGCAAATATACAATTTAAGAATAAGAATTTTCTACACTGTAACTAGGATTGATGCAAATATACAATTTAAGAATAAGAATTTTCTACACTGTAACTAGGATTGATGCAAATATACAATTTAAGAATAAGAATTTTCTACACTGTAACTAGGATTGATGCAAATATACAATTTAAGAATAAGAATTTTCTACACTGTAACTAGGATTGGTGCAAACATACAATTTAAGAATAAGAATTTTCTACACTGTAACTAGGATTGATGCAAATATACAATTTAAGAATAAGAATTTTCTACACTGTAACTAGGATTGGTGCAAACATACAATTTAAGAATAAGAATTTTCTACACTGTAACTAGGATTGATGCAAATATACAATTTAAGAATAAGAATTTTCTACACTGTAACTAGGATTGATGCAAATATACAATTTAAGAATAAGAATTTTCTACACTGTAACTAGGATTGATGCAAATATACAATTTAAGAATAAGAATTTTCTACACTGTAACTAGGATTGATGCAAATATACAATTTAAGAATAAGAATTTTCTACACTGTAACTAGGATTGATGCAAATATACAATTTAAGAATAAGAATTTTCTACACTGTAACTAGGATTGATGCAAATATACAATTTAAGAATAAGAATTTTCTACACTGTAACTAGGATTGATGCAAATATACAATTTAAGAATAAGAATTTTCTACACTGTAACTAGGATTGATACAAATATACAATTTAAGAATAAGAATTTTCTACACTGTAACTAGGATTGATGCAAATATACAATTTAAGAATAAGAATTTTCTACACTGTAACTAGGATTGATGCAAATATACAATTTAAGAATAAGAATTTTCTACACTGTAACTAGGATTGATACAAATATACAATTTAAGAATAAGAATTTTCTACACTGTAACTAGGATTGATGCAAATATACAATTTAAGAATAAGAGTTTTCTACACTGTAACTAGGATTGATGCAAATATACAATTTAAGAATAAGAATTTTCTACACTGTAACTAGGATTGATGCAAATATACAATTTAAGAATAAGAATTTTCTACACTGTAACTAGGATGGATGCAAATATACAATTTAAAAATAAGAATTTTCTACACTGTAACTAGGATTGATGCAAATATACAATTTAAGAATAAGAATTTTCTGCACTGTAACTATACAATACACTACATGAGACGTTTCGGACCCATCTAGTTTACAGTAAATTTTCTCGTGCGATGTAAATATTGTGTAAAATTTTATTATATCTAATATGATAGTACCAAACGGCTAATCTAATATTTGTAAAAATACAGGGTTATTCAGAAATAAGTTTGAGAAATTTAAGGGGTGATTCTACTTTAAAAAATATGAAGGGACCTAAGGAAGCTGCGGTCAGATTAAGCTATTTTCATAGTTATACACAATAATTCTGGGGCCAAGGGGTGAGAAAAGTCTTTAAAAATTGCCTTTGACATTTGTGATACTTAAAGAAATGAGAATTTATGAAATTACATTTTGCTAAAATTAAATGTTGACATATTATGTCAATTAAACTTTTTAAAACCTTTTTTACCCCTTGTATATATATATGTAATAAAGGTAATTTGTTTGACACGGTAAGTTAAAAATATATTTTTCGCGGACTCCATTTTACCACCTTTTCGGGCTTCCATCATCCAAAGGAACCCGATCTAGGACCTGCCGATTTACAAATAGCTTAATTTGAATGTACTTTAAGACATATACCGGGTGCCAAAAAATAGTGGTACACCCCTATAACTTTTTTGTTTATTATTATCATGAAATTTGGAGGATATAAATAATTGAATAAACTGCATTTTTTGACATTATAAAAAATATTCTGTCACTTCCCGTTTCGCCGGAAATGACCTCAACTTTTGATTTTTAAATGGAACACCCTGTATATTATTACATATTTACCATTTATAATTTGTACATTTTTGACAGAACAAGTCATTTTTTAATTAAGTTTTAATTTTAAATCTAGTTAGCTTTGAAATAGGCAAAATTATTCTTGGCATAGTCGTTTTCTTAGGAAAATTATGAAAGAACGTTTTATTTCATTATTAACCAATTTGGAGCTCTTTAAAACTAGGCAAATCATGTTTTTCAAATAAACTCGATTTTTTTAAATGGGAAGGTACTGGTACCCTAGTACCATTAAATCACACTTAAAAAATATTTACACAGGGCCAAAACAATAACTGACTAAAAAAGTTGTTTTATTGTTGATTTTTCTTTTTTATTTATTTTTAATAGTAATTTTTTGCAAATAAATTTTGGATTGAAATACAATGATATGGGTATCAATCTTTTAAGAAAAAAATATGTGATATAATGGTACTACGGTACCAGTACCTTACCATTTAAATAAATTGAGTTTTATTGAAAAAAATGATTTACCTAGTTTTAAAAAGCTCAAAATTAGTAAATAATTAAATAAAACGTTTCATATTTTTTCTAATAAAATGACTAAGTCAAGAATAATTTTGCCTATTTCAAAGCTAACTAGATTTAAAATTAAAATTTAATTAAAAAATGACAGGTCCTGTTAAAAGTTGACAAATTATACATGGTTGTACTCAAAATTCAATATTGAATCAAAATATGTTTTATTTAAAAATCTAAAGTTGAGGTCATTCCCGGCGAAACCGGAAGCGACAGAATATTTTTTACAATGTCAAAAAATGCAGTTTATTCAATTATGTACATCTTCTAAATTCCCTTTTTGATAAATTAATAAACAAAAAAGTTATAGGGGTATGCCACTATTTTGTGGCCCTCGGTATAAAATACAGACGGTAGAAAATAATGAAATAAAAATGGCAACCAGCTCTTAAACTATAAGTACACCAAAATTCAATCTGTTTTAGTATCTACTCTATTCTAAATACATTAAATGTCATAATCACCCTGTATCTTGAGGAAATTTATATCCCAATAAAATCACAATAACTCAACTTTAACATTATTTCATTGACCTAATAAATCAGGCTAGACTTCGAGGCATAAAATAAAATTTTTATTTATTCTATTTTTATTGGTCAATAATATTTTTAATTAAAATGACAATGGGATATTTCATTTCATCTTTATATTTCTTTTAGGTTTATTGGCGCATTAATAGTTATTCTTTTTATTCACATTTTCCTTTTTCTCGCTTGTCTGTTGAACCCATAGACAAAGAACATAGATGAGCTGTCATCTCAAGGTTATATACAAATTTACGAGTCCTCCATTTTGATCGGAAGTTACGTCAGAAATCAGCCGGGAAATTTAAATTAGTGGGTAAAATGTAAATAAATAAACGACATAACCTTACTTTTTAATGTTTTCTTATGTTATATTAAAAAAAATCAAACTTACCTAAAAAATATGATACTGCTGTCTGCAGGTAGCAGTCGTTTTATTTTTTACAACTTTTTATAAAACACGTCATTGCAAAGACTTTACTAGTTCTTTGAAACACCAAACGCGTAGAAAAAATAACAGAAAAACCTCGAAAACAAACTCAAAACATACATAAATTAGGTTATGTTAACCTGTTGCACGAATATGTTAGAGGTGTGTGCGAAGAATTTTATTTTTATATTTAAATTACTGGTAAAAATAAATAAATATCTGTGTAGTATAACATATTGATTTAGTTTTTACATATATAACAAACTGTTGCAACAAAACAACGACAAAAAGAAACTTTTACTGACTACTGAAGTGAAATGAAAAGACATATCTCTAACAAAGAAAATATTCCTATCTAACGCAACATAGTGTTACCAACATAAAATATATATTTTTTTACTTTATGTTGGACAATTTGAATCAAAATAGAGGACGCATTTAGTCGGGACGCAAAAGTATGCGCAGACGGTCAAAAATCAATCTATTTGTTTATTTTGTCTATGGTTGAACCCTATTTTGAGCAAAAGGAGAAAAGTCAGTGATGTTTATTTTAATGTCCCCTAGGGCTCTAGAATAATCCTACATTAAAAAAAATAATTTTCGCGAAAAAATAATCAATCTGTTAATTGGTCTGTCCGAAAATGTTTTTTAAAGAAGACAACACAAGAATGCTTTGAGCTAAAGACTATAGACCATAGGTTCCTTATCCAAAGAACTAGGTTGGGTGTGCTTTTGGTAAAAATTAGGGAGGCTTTAGAAGGTCAAAGGGAGTAAAAAATAACTAGAAAAAAAAAAAAATAAAAAATGTATAGTTTTAGTCTCTAAGATAATAATTTAATTATTTTTTGCCCTAGAAAGTTTTATTGCTGCAAAGCTTTATCTGAATAGTCGTTAAAGTTTAATATTACAAATGTAACATAATATATATGAAATATTATATGTTCACAAAACAATGTAAAGCCATTGTAGTAAAAAGATAGGAACTAATTCCTATAAATCTAAATATACTTCGGTTATAAAATTTGCTACAAAATGAATATTTGTTACTTTTTATATAGAAAAGTACTTTTAAAACAGTAAGTCTTGACAAAGTAGGTTGCCAAATGGCGGGTGCAGCAAAAAAGTACTTTTGGCCATGGCTCACACAATTTATTTATTTATTTATTTATTTATTTATTTATTTATTTATTTATTTATTTATTTATTTATTTATTTATTTATTTATTTATTTATTTATTTATTTATTTATTTATTTATTTATTTATTTATTTATTTATTTATTTATTTATTTATTTATTTATTTATTTATTTATCATTATTAGACTGTAATTACAATAATTTAAATACATTAAAGCCTTCAGTTAACCAGTGCTATATAGCTTGTGTTAAAGGCCACCCACACAAAATTTCATGTTTCTACATCAAGGCGATAAAAATTTTAAAAATATGACCTTGAATAGTAACCTTTTGTAAGAGCGCCCACACCAAGTTTCATCTTTCTAGGTCAAAGCATTTAAAAGTAAGCAAAATATGTCCTTGAATCCTTATTTTGAAAGGTGCGTCAAATAATCTGGTTTTTATGTGAACCGTTTAAAATTTAGCAAAATGACCTCAAAATGTTATTTTGACAGGTGCGACGACCTTGTTGCAAGGAGCATACATACAAAAAATTTCATGCTCCTAGGTCGAGGCGTTTAAAAGTTAGAAAAATATGAGCTTAAACTGTCATATTGACAGGGGCAAAAATTGTGTTCCATATGGCACCCATGTTTTTAGTTCGAATTGTTTAAAAACTAGCTAAATATGACCTTGACCTGATATTTTGACAGGTGACTCGATTGGTCTTATATTAAAATATAAAGACCATACATGAATCGGTTTTTTGCTAAAAAGGCGTAAGTCAATTTTTTTTCAAAATCGAGTTACATACAGTTTTATTATGGTAGAGGATAGACACATTGATTTGTGTTGCAAAGAATTATTATTATTATCATACAACCGTAGCAGTTTAATAAATAACACAAGTTTTTGGTTTGTGTTGAATTTTGTTAAAACGGCGTGAGTCAGCTGGAAATGCTATAGTTTACTCCCGCCCTTATTTTTACATTGCAATATTTTTATCTTGATCGAAGTATGTGAAATATTTGTTCTACAATTCATTAAAAAATGTTTAAGTAACCTGAAATTTGGTATGCAAGCATGGTATTTCAGTTGGAACAACATGTATAAATTCCAGCAAGGGTATTGCAAAAAAACATTTTTCTAATTTTTCATATGAAAAATTAGAAAAATGTTTTTTTGCAATACCCTTGCTGGAATCTATACAATTTTTAATATTTCAATTTTTGATTGTATTACCACTAAGAATAATACCAGATTTTTGTTTAATCTTTCAAACTCATTTAGGGGGGGGGGGGAAGTTTTTTCAATATTACTAGACAACTGTAGCCTCATTGTTTGGCATTAAATAAACGTGACTAATAGGGGGGTAAGTTTTAAGGGAACGTTCAAGTATTACGTAACGAAAATTGTACCAAAATTCATACACTTCATAGCCCGGTTCTCGCGTTATTATAGATTATAGAGATTTCATAGTTTGGCTACCCCTCTAATTAGGGGGGGTAGCCAAAATATGAATTCCCTACAGCCTTGAAAAACGCGAGAACCGAGGTATAAAGTGTATGAATTTTGGTACATTTTGCGTTACGTAATACTTGAAGGTTCCCTAATAAAGTAATTCGAATTCCTTTTGCTCGCATTAAGATTCTTTTTGATTAGATTTGTATCTTTGATAATAAAGGGCCTCCTGTATACCGCCCTGTTTGAGCAGTCTGCAAAAGTTTGAAGTCAAAGAATTATTAACCCAATGCTTTACTTTTATTCAGCGTATATCAAGAGATTGAAACAAAAACTTTTAAGGTACTCTTTATCAGAAATCCATTTCTTTATATCAAGCAGGCTGAGTGAGATGACAATAAGTCTAAAGACTTTGAAAGAGCTTTTATTTGTCTTAACAGAAAACTTTTAATCGAACATTTACTCTTCGACTCGAGAGGTTAGGATTACTGTGTGTTTTGTTTTTACTTCTGCACTCACCTAAAAGGGAACAGAGGTGTACCGTGTAAGTTTCAGTCTATGGAATCCCCCTAAAATTAGGTAGTTTTCGATCCGATTTAGTTTCTGTAGCTTATATATCCCAACAATGGCTACAAAATACAAAATTATGTTTTCGCACTTTCAGTTTCGTTGGAAACTAACTTAAATTAGTTTTTTATGATATCCCCCGTATATTTTTGCATTTTTTTAATCCAGAAAACAAATTTATATAAATAAAATCATTTAAAAGCTTTTTAGCTTTTTTCAGTAGGTACGTTTTTTTTTATTTTTCTTATCAACATACCAGATTTATTTTTTTGTAGTGAATAGTAACATAGTAATATATGAAAATTATAGAGAATTTTAATAGCTATAAGTTTGCTCATAACCACTTTTATCGTCCGATGAATAATTTGGCTGAAAAATGGAAAAAACTAATTTCACCTCCAACATGGCTATTTTTGAATTAAATCGATTGTTAATAATATATTAAAAAAATGATACAAACAAAAATTGTTGGAAATTTGCTCCTTAACAAAATTTATTTTATATGATTTTTTTTCGTAAAATGCATATTTAGTGAGATAATAGAACTCACACCTAAAATTCAAGATAGCGGACACCCCTTACGCAAATCACCCGTTGAAAAAGTAACAGGAGTATTCTGTTACCATCCACTACTACCCTTTAATATCTTAGCCCGTGTACATTTATTGCAATTTATATTTATTATTTGACTGGACTGTTCCTAAATAAAGTTAAAATTATTCAACTTTCCCTTATCAAGGGTATCTCTGTGGGAAAATGTTACAGACCTTGTTTAAAAAAGACATAATACATATTATGTATTTTTGTGTGCCATCTGAAAATATTTTTTTGCACGACCAAGACTAAAACCTAATTTTACGCTTTCATTTTCGGGACTAAACTTGCCGTTTTTCTCCCAAGGGAATAAAAATCACGGCAACCTTTATAATATTAAAATGTTGTACTTACTATGTGATTTGCTGGTTCAACAATTAGGTTTGGTGATGTTTTGTAATAAATTAGCGATTCAAACCAATTTTTTTTTATTTTAACAAAGAAAACCTTTAAAAATAATATTGTTATAACAATTTAATACATAACTTAAAATATATCATCCTCGTCCATTTTTTTGACGTTTGTGTCAACGATATTAAAAAACAATTGAAATCGCATTAGCCGTGAAACTGACTTTTCGCAATTTACAGGCATCTTGATTAAATTACTAAAATAAAACAACCGATTTTAGACGCATGGTTTTTAATTTTATCTACCTACCTAAATTATGTTTGGTCCTGCAAAAAATAGTGTATATACCTCAGGACTAAACTGGCTTTTTTAGTCCCTTGCATTTCTGTTTCCCTCGCTGGCTACGCTCGCTCAGGAAACATTCATGCAGCCAGTTTAGTCCCTTGGTATATAAATATTAAATAATCTGCTAGCCAAAAAGAAAAAAAAAATAATGATGTAAAGGTGAACGCGTCGAACAACTCATCTAAATGTTTTTTTTTCTTTTGTTTTTTGTCTATATTGAGTTTCCAGTTTCGGTTTCTTCTAATTAATTATTTTTAGTTGTACTTTTACAAGAGTTTCTGACCGGATTTTATGAACAGTACACTGTAGTATAGTAACAAAGAATCTAGCTTTTATAAAGGCTTAAAAGCTAGAAGCAACTAAATCTAAGTAAATGCTTTTACACGTGTCTCATTTAAAACAAAAAAGCATTTTGTAGTTTTTGAAACTCGATAGATAGAAATTAGATACTCTTTATAATTTTGACGCCTTTTTTAGAACACAGATATTTTAATTGTAAAATAATACAAATTGAATATGTTGTAAAAAAATTATTGTTTTTCATCTATTTAAATAAATTGAATTGAATTGAATTGAATCGTACACGTAGAAAAATATCGTCTTAAATCAAGAATATGGTGATATGTACAGTGCGGTCCAAAAGTCACCCCCCCACCTCTTAACTTTTGAACGAGTTGAGATATCGATTTCAAATTTAGAACTCTTAAATAAGACAACTTAAACTATCTTTAAGCATATATTTGATACTTTTATCTCTTAAAATGTGAGCAGGGTGGCATGGGGGGAAATTTTTTTAAATGGAAAGGGGGGTCCCATGCCCCCCTGCCCACATTTTAAGAGCTGAAAGTATTAAATATATGCTAAAAGATAGTTTAAGTTGTCTTATTTAAAAGTTCCAAATTTGAAGTCGATATCTCAACTGGACTTTTGGACCGCTTTGTATATAGCGCGCGTGAAAAGTACACTTTGGATGGTAGGTATGTTGAATGGTCAAGAATTTACGAAGCAAAAGATTTGAAGGGGATAGAGGAATCTCAACACCAGTGCAGTAGTAGGGATAGGAGTCGTTTCGGTAATCGTCGCGTCTGCAGTCTGCATGGTCAGTTTAAATTTACGTACGGATTGTACTTTTAGAAGCTTCTGATTTTTTACGCTAACATGGGTCTTGACTGTTCCTATTTTTTTTCATACTCTTGGATTAATAATTGATAGGTTGGTTTTATTATTATTCCTTAATACTATCCTCCTTAGCAGAAACGCCGTAAAAGTAGATAGCAATACAGTCGATATTTCTGTGACCGCTTACGTAAAAATCGACTGTATTGCTATCTGCATTTGCTGTGTATTATACACCGTACCTACCGAGTTTCAAATAAATAAAGTAGTATTCTTGTGCAGACAAAAATAATTGTCTTAAAATAAAAGTATTCTAATAAGATAAAAAAGAATAAGAATATTTTTAAAACAAAACAAAAACATATACATACAACCTTTGCTTACCGATACTCAAATGATAAGAAATTCAAATAAACCAAAACAAACCGTTGTTAATTTAACTTTTCTTAATATATTTTTTTGTATTTGCCATATAAAAGGCACTTTACTCCATAGAAAAATAGTTTTTATGAAAATTTGCAAAGGATACTTGTTTTTTTTTTTAAACTGAAATTATGTTAGAAATTAATCTTAAATCAACCAGCTGAACCCCAAAAAATGAAAATTTAAATCGAGACTTTTTTGCCTTTTACAAGAGTCATTTCACCAATCCGGGGACACACTGTATATGTGTGTTAAAAACAAATCATATTTTTTTATTCAATCAATTGATATATTTGTTGTGATAACTAGAATTATTCTTCTTCGTCTTTTAAATGTGTTAATACTTTGATAACATAACAAAATTAACTTTAAATATTTTAATAATTTTAAAACAAGTATTACCTACCTTTTTTTTTTAATTTAAAGAAATGAGTTTAAATAAAATCAAATATATAAAATATTTAATTTGAACCTAGTATACAGTGAAAGATTTAAGATATCGCCTTTAAACACTTAAGTAATACAACTTAAACTATATTTTTGCATATATTTGATATTTTCAACTTAAAATGTGGACAGGGGGCATGCGAAACATTTTTCAAATGAAAAGGTGGTCGTGTGATACATCATTTTAAAGCTTATAAAATTCTCTATTTGACTATGTATTTTTTAATTTTTAAACATTTTTTAAGGTTTTGATTTTTTATTTTTTTTGCTAAAAATACGATTTTGTAAGATTTTTTTTTTGTAATTTTTGATAGGAACAATAGCAAAAATAATGTAAAAAATAAAACCTCAGATTTTTTTTTTGTTTAAATTAAACATTAAATGATCAAATAGAGAAGTTTATTTTCTTTAAAATAATCACACTACAATAAAATATAATTTTTTGAAATCGGGTTATAAATATGTGAGATATGATAAAAAAACCTTTTACTGCTTTAAACGCCAATATCTCGAAAACAATGCGTTTTAGGAAAACTTTGTTAATAACATTTTTTGACCAATTTAAAATTATCTTTTATATAAGTGCTAAATTAACCAAATACAATAATAATAGCCTTAAATATAAACAAAAAACGCTAAAAATAGGAGTTTTACCCCCAAAATCTAATCAGCTCTTCGGAATACGATAAGAAACAATATGCAAAAAACCGCAAGTCGATATCTCATGTAGAAATGGAGATGGACGCAAATTTTTTTTTTACTGATTTCGACTCTTTTTGACTTTTCGGGCTAAGATTTCAATACTTCGGCACTCTTAGTGGCACTAAGTGCCGATGCAAAATTCCAAAAATACGTTGAACATAAATTCATTTCTGTTAGAATTTTTAGGTAGTATTAAGGTATTATGCTATATACGTAATTCCGCGAGAAAATTTTTCGTTATTAATGACCTTAATACGCGCTCATCCAGGCAATAGCTTTCCAGTCTGCTAGCCGCTCAACATGTGAAAATTCCCAAAGGAATTCCGGATGCAATCCGGGACCCGCCATTGCTGTCTAATAGTCCGATCTTTATACAGAAATCTATATACATGTGAAGGGTTTACTGCGAAATTTGAATTATATTATACAGGGTGATTTTTTTAACCTGAAACTTTCAAATATCTCGAATAATATGCATTTTAGAAAAAAATATGTAGAACAAAAGTTGTTTATTTTGATGGGGGAAACAAAATGGCGTATTTACGTTTTCAAGGTCAGGTTAACTTTTTTTTTTTTATAGAAGAGGTTAACTTTTTTTTTTTTATAGAAAGTTAATTCTCCTTAAAAAAAAAATTTGTAATTTTTTTTTATCGGACTTTTAGTTGCAAAGATAACACAGCCACATAAAATTAAAAAAGTTATATCTCCGACGGACTCGGCTAGTCAATTCCTATGAACTTTGAGCCGCTGAATCGGAATCTGAGGTCGGAATTTGAAAGTTAGCACCCATTTTCAACATAACCTAAAAAAACATATCCTGTGAAGTTTGTTTGTTTGTTTGTTTAACCTCGTACTATTCTACTTAATTAAGCATCCCCTAAGTCCAGGACTTGTGTGGGCTAGTAGTAGAGGGAACCACCGGCTTATACTGACTTTCGAACCAGTTTCTAGGGAGTGTCCGTTTCACCTTCGCCAAATTTCAATTATTAATTAACTGAAAAAGGCAAATCGGCGCCAGTGAGAATCGAACTCACGATAGTAGACTTGCTATGCATACGCGCTAGCCCCTACGCTATGCCTCCCATAAAGTTGCAACATTTATTTTTTTTTAAACCCAAGATATCTCATTTCTATACATAAAATTAATGCCAATGTTTTCTTTTGCGACATTTTTTGTACGAGAATGAAACTTTTGCACTAAAAGGCAGTTGCAAACGAATTTCAACTACTATTTTATCTACGTTATTCAGCCCAAACCTAAAAAAAAACGAAACAACTAAAAAGATTACACTGACATTGACCATAGAAAAGTGTTGTCAAAATGAAAAAAACAAAAGCATTCGGGTTTAATAATGTCTTCCAAAAGCACCAGTCTTTTAATGTAAATATTAATAAACGAAAATTTGTGTTTAATACACAATAAGTAGAACATATATAAAATAATATACGAACTGCGAAAAATCGAGCCCTTTGCAAATGTTTCGGGACTTTTTGTCCGATAAATAATGTGTTATATGACAATATTTATGATAACTGTGGTAGTATATACTCGTTAAAAGTTCCGTATAGAAAGGATAAGCGCGTTTTGGACAGATATATGAGTTAAGTCTGTACGAGGGACTATGTATATCGCTTATTTCCGCAGAAATATCTCTGGGAGTGATCGAGAAATCCACTGTTAAAATAAAAATACTGCTGCAAACGAAATAATACTTTATATTAAAAAATATCCCCTTTTACCTTCCTTCCACAACCTGCTTTTTACTAAAAACCGGTAATAAAAACTTTAACTTTAAAATAGTATATTGTTTTACTAAGAGGAAAAGTGAAGCTTTTTTTTACTAGTCTGTAGAATTTGCGGACGACGCGAAGCGAGTGAAACATACAATTTTTTCTTCAATTCTCCTATATATAGGTATATTTTTTTAAATATTAATTTTTGAATTTAATTTATTCAGTAATAAAGTATGTTTTTTTTTATTAAAATAGGCCAATAAAACCCTTTCGAAATAAACTAAATTTTAAATTTTTTTCGTAGGCTAAATCGTACACTTTTCGCGATTTCGATGGTAACTTGTCTAATGTAGCATTTGCAATTTCGGAGAGATTTGTAGGTGTATAAACCATATATTCTTCTTCAATCTTCAATCAATTTCACACAAGGTTTTTGCACAGAATCTCGAGTCAACCACCTGTTTACATAATAAACAAACAAGTTTAAAGTATGGCTGTCATCAAAGTCAAAGAGTGCTGCCGCCAGTGGTGGTTTTGCTAACTAAGAAGAATTTTTTGAGGCTATTTCTATAATCATTGCATTAAAAATGTTAAATTTTAAAAAATACAAAAAAAATACTTAAATTTGCAAAATATCTATGCATAGTTATATAAACAGGAAAATACTCCCCAATTTGATAATTTTAACCTTACAGTGGTATCCCTAACGAAAATAATTGTGTTAGAGACAATTCCTATGGGATCCCAAATGGTGTTGAGTAGAAAATTTCAACGGTGCAAAATTTCCTCCGATTTTCTATGAAATTCACTGGATTTTTTATGGAAATTAAAAGATGATAGGATTAATCCTTCTAATCCTAAGTCATCTTGTTAACAAAAAACGTAACGTATGATAGACGAACAGACAGAAGGAAAATTACAAAGTTTCATATTTTTTTTATGAAACATATTTGTGTCTTGGCGATTTTGGAAAATTTTAAACTACCTAATTGTTCTCTTCTAGCGCTTTCGCGCTGTAAAGAGTGTAACAATATTTAGTACCGTCAAGTGAGGGGACTTTTTGAACAAGTTTCTTGGCCAGAGTACTTGACAAGAGAAATCATCAAGATTCTGTATCCAGACTTGGGCAAGACTTTAGCAAGATTCTGGAAGCAGAGCGTAAATCAATACATTGTCAAGTCTGTTCGTTAAGTCTGTAGCAAGCAATTTGACAAGATTCTTGGTCAAGAATCTTGACCTACTCTAGCAAGTACGATTTGATCATAATAGAGATCGTTTCTCGACTTCTTGTCAATTTTTCTTGTTACATTCTTGCTCAAGACTTGTCCAAGAATCTTGACGAAGTATCTGTAGCAATTCTTTGACAATTCTTAAGCAAGTATCTGTCGACAGTATCTAGTGCCAGAATTGTCAAAATCTGGATGCAGTTACTCGATTAAGAATTTTGAGCCAGACTTTCTCAAGACTTGACAAAAATTGTTACGTGGTCAGAATTTAACCCTACAACCTTTGCACATAACCCCACAACCTGTGCACACGTGCTTTGGTTCAGTTCAGTTTTGCGAAAAAGTGTCTGAAGTCACCCACACCGTCTGAAGTCTCTCCACTCGACGGTAATTGATAATAAACGTCTGATCTAAATACCAAAATAGTTAAACTAATGAAAATGGACATTTAATATAATATGCAAGGCAATTAAAATGTCTGACCTAAATATTAGAATGTTGAACTAGGATCATAAAGAGGTTTCGTGATGAAAATTTCATAATAACATCTACTGAAAGCGCAATTTACCCTGCTTTTAATGAACGTTTTCTTAAGCAATACTCTTCGATCGATTTTTGTCTTTTAATAAAGTACAGTCAAATTTTTTACACTTTTAAAAATGTAGAAAAAATATATATTCTGGCGCACGAGTCACGTTTTTTCCTTGATGCCGTACAAAATCCAAATGAGTGAAACGTGACACATTCCGATTTTGACTTAAGTTGAAATACATCTAGGCAATTATGTACTGTTCTGTATTATTTTTCGTTAAAATTTATTTTTTTTTCAACCTTCATAAACATAACCCCAAATCAAGACTCCCAAAAGTGCTAAGGTGGGAGCGTAAATTCAAAAAATGGCCCAAATTAAATATATTTAAATGATATGTAGATAGCATTATTTAAGACAATTTTTCAAAAAAAAAGACATGTTATAAACATGACACCATGTAGGGGAGAGTGGGTATGTTTCGTGCACTGGGAGGAATCAACCATTTGATTTTATTTAAAAACTATTTAAATTTTGCGTGCTTCCAGCAGTTCCAACTAAACTAAAGTTTGGTTAAATTCGAAAAGGTATAAGAAAAATTACGAAAAAATCAATTTTTTGTGAAAATCAGGTAAGGTTTTGGTTCTTCATTTTGTTATTGATATATTCCTAGTGGTAAAATCTATTCAAAATCGGTTATATATGATTAAACAAGTGTTTTATTGGCTTCATTTTCATGCACTGAATCTAACCTAATTCTTTTATTTTACCGGGTACTATCATATTATTTAAAATATGAGCATATAGGGATGATTCGACCACTGGATGGAATATTTAATAAATTAAAATCATATTAAAAATCCGATCCGTTTTTTTATTTTCCAATATACTTTAAATATTGGTTGGTATTTTCAGATTACCTACTACTTACTAGGTAGTTTTGTATTGTTTTTTTTTTATATTAGTTATTAGTTATATTTTAAAAAAATTAAAAGGAGCATACCAAATATTGTAAAATAAAAAAAAATCTGATTTATAGAATTTCAAATGGCGGATTTATTAATCATTATTTAGAAGTCAAATATTAAATATCCGCCATTTTGAATTTTATAAATCTAATAATTTTCATTCATTATCACATATATTTTCTTTCCTGACTGTACCAACCTCTAAAGTGCTAGCTGAGTTTTTAATTAAATTGGATTGGTTTTGACAGGAAGGGCAAACAAAAGACGACTTATTTCTTGCGCCCCTCCCATCATTTTACTACGAATAATTGACGTAACCATTTAAGGAGTGGAAAAGGATGGTTAGCGGAGTGAATTTTTATAGATTTAAGGTTAGAACCGTTGGGTTCCAGTACCATTTTTTTCGGAAAACCTATTTGTAAAAAACAATTGTTTAAGTGGTATTTTTATTAGCAGTAGTCGGCGAATTTCCAGTACTCGCATAGGCGCCGCGTCGACTCTAGCGTTGAGGCGAGGTTTTAAATATACATTTTTATTTCTTTTTATCTTGATTTTTTTAATGATTCCATTTAAACAAGTAAGGTGGGAAAAAAGTTATCGACAAATAAAAATTAAAAACTTTCGTATTCTTAAAAGATAAAAATCGAATGTCGTTTTTTTGTTTAAAAACACTGATATATATATATATATATATATATATATATATATATATATATATATATATATATATATATATACGTATGTATAGTTAATATTGTTGTGGGTAACAAATTAGTTGTCAAATGTTTCGATTTATAAAAATTTCCCTCATAATTCGGCAAAATTATTCCGTAAGCCTATGAACGTTGATGAATCATAACTGAGTTTTCGCCGAATACTGTATATTAGTAATGAAAATACGACTCCCACCTAAAAAAAAAATCTTTAAAAGTTCATATTTACAAATTTACTGTAGAAAAAATGGTTTAGGCTAAATTTTTGTTTTTTATTTTTTTGTTTTTAAAGAAAAAATGTAATTGCAGGTAATTAGAAGCTTATGGTATTGACCTCCCAAATTATGTTTTTATAGATGTGTAAGTGCAGGTAAAATAAGTCGGATACATGCAAAACCTTATTTACAACATTTTTCGGTTTATTTCTTTTTCTTAGATTTGCTATTATGAGGGAAAATTCCTGTAAAACTAAAAAAGTTATAAAGAACGCCAATTTCCAAAAAATAACAAAAACTAGAATGTAAAATTGACAGTAAACACAGACGTTTTAAAAAAAAAAGAATTTCGGTTATTCATACCAAGTCCCGATATGGTTATTAATCATTGGTTAAATACCTTGGTTTTATGTTGGATACCAAACTAACTTGGGCTTAACATATAAGGGAACGTTCAAGTATTACGTAACGCTCCTAGGGGGGGGGTTCTTTTTGGAGTATTACGCCCATGTTAATGGTATAAGAAAATAGCGTTACAGGGGGGGGGTCCAAAATGATCAAAATTTGCGTTACGTAATACTTGAACGTTTCCTATATTTCATAGGGTGTATGCTTAAATTGGTCCCTTTAAATGATATTAGAATTAGCTTGTTTTTTTACTTTTTGAATCTACAATATACTGAATATTATTAATTTATTGTTTAAATGTATGATGATAGGGTACTTTTTTAACTGTAATGTGGGAGGATTGGTGTAGTGGACTACCGCGTCGTACTTGGCGAGTTTACTACACAAATAGCGTGAGTTCGATTCTCGCCGGCGCCGATTTGCCTTTTTCACTTAATTAATAATTGAAATTTGGCGAAGGCGTAAGTGAAGCGGACAATCCCTATAAATTGGTTCGAAAGTCAATTAAAGCTGGTGGTTCCTCTACTACCAGCCCACACAAGTCCTGGACTTAAGGGATGCTTAATTAAGTAGAATAGTACGAGGTTAAACAAAATGTAAATGTAAAAAATATAAACTAAAGTAATAAGATAATTATAATTTAACAGCTTGACTTAATAACACTTATAAGACTTTCTATGAGGAAGTTTCTCAAAACAGTTTGATGTTTAATATGTTTATTTATATGATGAAAACTAAGAACTTAGTTTAATTTTCTTACATTAAAATTATACCAAGTTTTAATACTATCTAAGAAATTTTATTGGATTTTAACGATGTATTGCAAAGTTATTTTCCTTAACACGTTCGCTGCCGGTTGTAATTTGTATATTGCCCCCTAGCCAACAAATGACGCCACGTATGCGTCACTGGCAGCGAACGTTTTAAACAACTAAAATAATTTATTGGTAGGCTAAGTACTAAAATTAAAAAAAAATGGAACAAGTCAGGCGTATAGAAACACTTGAAATAGACTAACTCAAAATACCTTTAATATCATAATTAAAAACAATTTTTATAAAAAAAAACACCTAAATAATGATAAGCGGTAGTAAATTATCTTTCTATATTTTGGCAATAATTTTGAACCTGTTCAAAAAAAATAAAATAAATAAAATAATTTAACAAAAAATACTGTGCTTGATTAGTTAGATAAAAAATACTATGTATAACAATATGCATAAGTTTTTATTTAATTTATTATTAACCCTATCTTACAAATAATTTAGTTCGGCTAGATTCCTCATATTTCACACTATGTGCCCCGACAGTGGGCGGCAAAGGGTTAATAATAGTTATTTATGGTACTAGTGGGTAAAGTAAGATATTGACCATGAGGTTAATTTTCGAGAGGGCAATATCGGTTTACCCATGAGTGCCATACAAGGTTTTATCCAATAAATAGCTTAGGAATTCATATTTTTATTAAAATTTTTAATGACATTTACAAGAAAATAATTTGACAAGTGACAGTTGAGTGGGTAAAATAAATAATTATTCACTCAATAAAGTAAAAGTCACGCGGGGGTTATTATTGAGTTTATCTATTTAAAATATAGCTGGTAATTG
Organism: Brachypterus glaber; assembly: GCA_958510825.1. NCBI lineage: Eukaryota > Metazoa > Arthropoda > Insecta > Coleoptera > Kateretidae > Brachypterus > Brachypterus glaber. The sequence continues at coordinate 6,115,675 of OY294048.1, read as the reverse complement.
TCTTATTATCTGTATGAATTGGATAAAATTTAGTTTTTGTTTTTTTAAATTAAAAAACTTATTATTGAAATTTGAGTGGTTAAGATACATCCAAATACATTTAAATTATATAATGGTCACTGTTAACAGGATACGCAAATTAGTAACACGTGTGACACAATCTGTTGTGTTCGTAGACCTGAATATTATACATGTCCAATGCATAATTTGCTTGGCCATGGTTAAACAATGCAAGCTCACGGTGGGCTAAAACCAAATTATTTTTCAACTGCCCGAGGCTCAACCTTGCATTTTGTCTTTTATCTGTCCGTCAGTCCGCCACAATTTAAAAAATAAAAGTAGTAAAGACATAAATACGCAAATACCGAGTGTCCCAAATTTTAATTTCCGGCGAATATCTCCCGCATTTTAAAAAATAGAAAATTAATTTAAAAAACATATTAAATGGGATTAAAAGTAATTTTAAATCCCACACCAAAACGCACTCATTAAGTCACCCCCTTGGAACCACTCCAAACTTTTTTTTCAAATAGCACCCGCATGGTTTTTTTAAAGATTTTGTTATTTACTATAATAAAAATATGTCAAAAAATCAGTTTAAATAAAACCAAAAGAACTTTTAATTCTCACATTTTAACTCTCCTGTGGAACCGCCCCTAACTTCCTTTTTAGATATTACCCCTTACGAAAGAAAAATAAACTTAATTTTTGATTTTTTGAGATTAGATGTTTGGTTTGGTTTTCTTCGTTATATCCAAATCACACATTCTTTATTTAAGACAATATTTTTTTCTGTGTATGTATTCTCAACATTTTATACTGTGTAATAATATGTATAATTAATGTAACTTTAAAATTTTATTGGTTATACTTAGAAAGATAAAATTACCTGCTGTTAAAGTTCGAAAACAAGTAGTAAATAGCAGTTTGGCAAAAACACCCGGTGCTAAAGTAGAAAGTTTTAGTTGGCTATAAAATTTATAAACTTAGTAAATTTTTCCATTGATTGTTATTACTGTATAAAAGTTTATATTTAATATCCCACATAAAGATATTTCATTCCACATATCTCAGTATTCAAAAGGTGGCAATTTTTTTTCCGATAATGAAAACATTTTTTTTAGTTAATAACTTGGATGATAAGCATTTTTTGAGTTATTAACTTGATTGCCATTTGATCATCGGCAACAATGGCGATTTCTCCCGTTAGATTAGACAGGGACAAAAGTTCTACCCAAAAAGGATAGAAGACATACATACACTCCAACTTCCACCCAACCAAACAAATTCTGTATTTGTTCTTTGTTGAACAAATACAATATTTACTTGGCCGGGCGAAAAGTGTAACTATATTATTTTTATTAAAGAAATTACTGGCTTCATCTAAATTTTAGTAGAATTATCTTATTCTACAGATTCACATTAGCTATGTTCGTTCGTGCCGCTCAGTGCTACACTTTCCGGCCAACAAATACAGTATTTATTTGGTTGGCTGGAAAGCGTAGCACAAATGAGATAGAGATAGGGTAGACGTCTTTTGTTTCATAATTTTGTTGTAGAGAGCTCCATTTAGTCTTTGCTTCTAATTTTTTAAACCAAAGCCGACCCTGGTTGGGAAATTAAGTCAATATGAGGTAAAATAATTGATTTACTCTCCGTTTATGTTCTTAGGGCAAATAACATTAATTTTGGTTAAAATCCCTTCGTATGAATAGTAGGTACATTTTCTTACCGATTTGTTTTTTTGAAAAGCAGCATCAGATTTAAAACAATCTACTTGGTTTTTAGAAATACTACAAACTCTTTTCGTTCAAAGCATCATTATTTTTGTAACCTATAGGTTGGTAATGGGACATTTTTATCGGCGAGGCCATTTGTTCAAAACGTCACTAGACTGTTCTAGGTAAAAATTCACGCTAAAAGTTCCAATTTTGTGAACAAATGGAAATAGTAGTAAAAACAAAAAGAACCCAAATAACAGTAAGTTATGCAACAATTTTAGTACTGGTTACATATTATTAACATATATTTAACTGCATAATATAAAATTAAATTATAGTTAAAATAAATAAGGTAAATATAACCCTTACCCTCCCGAGACTAAACTAATGATAATTTTTCGATTTGATTGTGTTTTCTTTATATTTGTTATGCCTAAAAAGAAGAAAAACAAAAAAAAACCATTTTTTTTTTAGTTTTTGCGCGAGTTTTTGTTTCCATAGAGATTAAGGAGAGCTGTATTATAATAAATTAAATTTGCATATTTGTTTGCATACATAGAAAGTCTATAAAAGTGTTTTGGATTAAAATTGCCTTAAAGAAAAAATAAAGAAGTAAAGTCCCAATTGTGACACCCTGGAGGGTAAGGGATAAATAGTTTTTATTAGTTATATTGGCTACTCTGATTACTTTTTGTAAATGAGATAGTTTCTTGACAACAAAGACCGTCATGTTAAAAAAACTAGAGGATAAAAAGTTCGGGGAAAAAAGTTCCAACGAACCTCCCTTCCCCATTTGGCTAGCCCCAGTTTAAAGTTACCAAATTAAAATTATATAAGATGATATCCTTTATCAATGTTAGGGCATGTGCAATTTTTTTTTACTGTGGTTCATAGGATTAGATATATTAAATATAAAATCTTTTTTAGATGCACCCTTAGAAGTGATGTAGCCCCCTTGGGGCTCATTTCCGGATCAAACTTTATAGGTACTTTTTTATATTTTTAGTTGTATAATTATCTGTTATTTTTTTTTCTATTACTTCTGACACACCCTGTATAACCATTTTGATTTAAAATCATCATTCGTTTGAGTAAAAGCCATATTCATTTGGTTCAAACAATCTGTTTTTCAGTGTGTACTAGTTTATGGTATTTTTAAAGTTTCAAAGAACAGATAAAAATGAGTTTTATTAGTTGGAATTTTAACGGTCAGTTACAATGTTAAAGCACGTTGTCAGTAGATTTTACAGCTAAGTCGTAACGTTGTATGAACTGCCCAAGTTATCATACGTCTCTTTATATGAAATCAATATATTAAGCTGAGAAAATAATGCTAAATAGAATGACGTAATGCAACCATTACATACATTTTTGTTTAACCTCGTGCTATTCTACTTAATTAAGCATCCACTAAGTCCAGGATTTGTGTGGGCTAGTAAGAGGGAACCACCGGCTTTAATTGACTTTCGAACCAATTTATAGGGAGTGTCCGCTTCACTTACGCCTTCGCCAAATTTCAATTATTAATTAACTGAAAAAGGCAAATCGGCGCCGGTGAGAATCGAACTCACGCTATATACTTAAAGTATATATTTTTTAAGAAATATAAAGGCATTTATAAAAACTATAAATAACTAATAAGACGTGTGCCTTCCCAAAAGCCGATTGTTGTCTTACTTTTCACTCTTGTGCCAAAATTGTCAAATTTTTATTAAATAATATTTTTTCAGTTTTTTTTTATTTAATTTAATTTAATTTAATTAAATAAACGATTTTATTTAATATCCTACAAAGTTTCACTTTTTAACGCAGTTTTGAATAAAAAAAACTCGAAAAAGGAAATGTAATACCATGAACATATCTCCAGATCATGCGACAACTAGCCCTAAACCAAATGCGACAACTAGCCCCAGTGGTCAGTTTTACGTTATGTATCAAGTACTTTTTAATTAACGAATAAACACTCCTAAAAGACAAAATCAACAAATAATATACACCTTAAACTATTAATATACATATAAATTTCTTATCTTAATATTTTAAATTACTCACAATAAGAAAAAGTATTTACCACAAAAAAAAATACTGGACGCTCCAATTTTGACATTTTTTCGATTATCTTGCTGCTCTTTTAACTTAATGCTTTTAAGTTTAAAAATGATAAGTGGCATAACCTAGAGGTTAATCTCGGTTTGGTGCAGAAAACTATTTTACTTTTTGAGATACAAGCACTTCGACAACTTACCCCTGTGACAACTAGCACCGTTCACCCCTACAGTAAATATTCTATGAATACTAATGTTTCTTTTTTTTTACAGGTAAGTAGTGCAGAAAATGTTATAATTATACCCAAAAGAAAAAAAAAACTGGTAAGAATTAGTTTTAGTTTTCTATTTTTTACGACATAATTTTACAGTTGAATTTCGAAAGGAAAACATTTTGTCCCTGGCTAATTAACACAGGCCGGGAACATGCGATCTATGACTTTTCTTTTGTCATATTTTTAAATTTTTTTTATAGATACACTGCCGTGCGCGATGTCATAGAGTGGGTACAGCTGTCCGACAGCCGTCTTTGCTCGCTTCTTAACAGTGTTAAATTTATGCTACACTCATGAACGCTAACTCCCGAGATCTACTAATTAAACTAAAAAAATAATTGTCTAAACAAGAATAGGAATAAATTTTAAGTTACAGTGATGCGGGCAAAAAAGGAAATTGAAGAACATGGAATAAACCAAGGAAAATGTGGCAAGAAATATCCTATTAATAATAGGCTATTATACAAAATTAAAAAAAAATGGTGTGCCTCAAGGATCTGTACTGTTATGGTTAGTTAAGTCGTTCTGGTACTTAGTAAAAATAGGAAAATATTGAAACTTACTCTCTGCCTACCTAGTAGGTATAGCGGCGGTCTGGAACGTAACATAACCCTACTTTAATAGCCCCCATAACAGCCCTGTTAAAACAGCTCTGTTATGGGGGCTATTAAAAAGGGGGCTATTAAAGTAGGGTTATATTAAAACAGCTCTGTTAATTAAATTAACAGCCCTGTTAAAACAGCTCTGGTATGGGGGCTATTAAAGTAGGGTTATGTTACGCTCCAGACCGCCGCTATACCTAGTTACTATAAATAAGTTTTGTTTTAATGAAGAACTTAAAGAGAACTAGTATCAGCTTTTAGTGAATTCACTGAAATATAATAAATTTAACTTGTTCTCCTAAAATATTTAAATAAAGCACTTGAATTTGTTATAAATTGTGCTGTGTAAACTAAAACTTTCAACGGCTGTCGGGCGCTTATCCTCAGTTGAACCCAAAACATAAGAGAGTTATTTTCTCATGAAAATTTCAGTGAAATATTTAGTTTCTTGTTGCAAAAAGGTGTTCTTTGTGAAATCGGATCCCAAGCAAGCAGAAACAAAAAAATTGTATATTGTTTTACTAAGAGGAAAAGTGAAGCTTTTTTTTACTAGTCTGTAGAATTTACGAACGACGCGACGCGAAGCGGAAACTACAGACGAGTAAAAAAATCACTTTTCCTCTGAGTATATATTTAAATATTTATTTTTGAATTTAATTTATTCAGTAATAAAGTATGTTTTTTTTTTGTTAAAATAGGTCAATAAAACCCTTTCGAAATAAACTTAAACCTTCCTTAGCTTATTTTAAATTTTTTTCGTAGGCTAAATCGTACACTTTTCGCGATTTCGATGGTAACTTGTCTAATGTAGCATTTGCAATTTCGGAGAGATTTGTAGGTGTATAAACCATATATTCTTCTTCAATACTTATTAATCAATTTCACACAAGGTTTTTGCACAGAATTTCGAGTCAACCACCTGTTTACATAATAAACAAAAAAGTTTGAAGTAAGGCTGTTATCAAAGTCAAAGAGTGCTGCCGCCAATGGTGGTTTTGCTAACTAACTTTTTTTTTTTTTACTGTAAAAAAATAGATCACTTCTAACTAGTGTGTTCAGTTATAAAATATGAATATTTTACTACGCTTGACGAAAAGATACATTAACCAATACATACAGATAATAAGACAATTACCAGCTTTATTTTAAATACATAAACTTAATAATAACCCCCCGTGGCTTTTACTGTATTGTCAAATTATTTTCTTGTAAATGTCATTAAAATTTTTAATAAAAATATGAATTTCTAAGCTATTTGTTGGATAAAACCTTGTATGGCACTCATGGGTAAACCGATATTGCCCTCTCGAAAATTAGTACCATAAATAACTATTGTAAAGGTCGAGAAAAAGTACCTTTTTTCCGGGAGACTAGTGTACTATTTTATTATTCGTCACTGTTTTTATTAAAATATATCTTACAATTAGTTTCGAACCCTAGGAAAAGTTAAGTAATTTTTATACGTTACCGTAAGAGGGCGCCTCAAAATCTCAATTTGAGATTTGACCTCTTATAATACAAGCTTAGAGATCAGGAATCAATCAGTTTTGTTTCGTTATTATTACAACCCGTGAAGATATGTAATGCTACGCGAGATGCTACGCATTCCATTATATACTATTCACAGTAAATGGTATATTGCATTTTCCCAAAAAAAAAAAAACATTTTTCTGATTTTATTTTTTTATTTTTTTTTAAATCTATTTTCAAAAAACGAAAAAATTTTGAAAAAAAGACATAAAAAAATATATTTTTACGAAAAACAAAAGAAAATTATTTTTTTTAAATGGTAGTTTTTTTTTTAAGTTTAACCCCCAATAACTTTTTCTAGTCAATCGACAAATTCGTTTTGGAGTTATCGTGTCCACAAAAATCGTAACATCAGACGGACGGACATTTTCAAAGTTTCATATTTTTTCATGAAACACATTTGTAAGTATCCAAGAATTGTCTAGGACGTTTTTTGACGATTTTGGGAAATTTGAAACTACCTTATAATACTATTCTAGCGCTTGACTTGTGAATAGTATAATAAACTAATTTACAAAAAAGTATAATAAATTAATTAAAAAATATATATTATTATAAGTTATAATAATTTATACCTTATTTTTTTCATTTTGCTAAAAATTACGGATTTTTTTTGTATTATATACGTGCTAAATTAAATTAACAGAATTACTGAACAGAAATAAAATATGTTTTTATTCGATTGATTCTAAAAGAGACACTTTTTGTTCATGTTTTACAGGCGAAAAGTTGAACTTTGTGGCCCTAGGGCCAAAAAGGTTTTTTCGCCCGCTAACTAAAACTTGTTATTTTAAGCTTTTTAAAAGAAGATGCTTTGCCTGTACTGTCATATCTATAAAGAAATATGACCTCTTGGTCACTTTTGGTCTTGAACTAACCGTTCTTTTTGACCAGATTCAGTTATTATAATCATTTTTTCATACAAAATAAAAAAATTTCCATAACATAACCTCAAAATATATGTCAACTGATTAATCTGTATTCACCCACTAAAATAAATTAAAAACACAAAATTTAAATTGTAAAATCACTTTCAATATTTATAATATTCATAGAACGGTTTCACAAGTATTATTTTCACAACAGACACATTTTAACAGAAATTAATCACCAAGCTATAGCTTTTTTAATTTGAAAATGAAACCGCAATCAAAGAAACGATTCAATTGTTTTTGTAGCGATTTGATTGGACAGAAATTTGTCATGGATAACTAGATAAGTAATAAGACAGTAAAAAGAAATATTCTTTGCACTTTAAAATTAAGTATATTTTAATAATTTATTATAATTAGTAACAATCGAATAAAAAATATTGTATAATACACGGGCAAAAAGTAAAATTTCGATTTCGTAGGTTTGTTACCCTCGGGCCGGCCCTATCTGCCGGCCCTCGGCTTCTAAAAACCTACTCAATCGAAAAACTTAACTTTTCGCCCTTATATTATAAATAACTATTTTTATTACCTGAAAACCCGAAAATTGTAATTAAAATAGACATCTATTATAAAAATGCAATTTATGGTCAACAATATCGTATTTTATTTTTTTGACATCAACGGATATTGTCAATTTATTATTTAGGGAATCATTCATTTCTCTACAGAAGTGTAGTTATTATACGATATTTGTGTACTGAGGACAGAAAAGAGCATTGTTTGTACTGCGTGTATAGTAGGGTGGGCCGTTCCTATACACGGTGTATTTGAAATAGCGTCGGAAATTTTAACAGATGATTCTACATCATAAAATATGACAAAAAGTTCCTATAAACATATGTCTAAAAATGCGTCCTAAGGGAGTTACGCCCCTTTGAAAGTGGCTAAAAAAATCGGTTTTTATTTAATAACTCAGGAACCCTTTGAGATATATTAACGAGGTTTTGCACGTGAATTAATCCTAATAAGGCCCATCTTTGTATGTCATTTTCACGTACTTATTTAAACCAGGGGTGTGCGAAACGGGGGGGCCTTATCAGTTTTTTGTCCCAAACTTTTTTCTGTGTAACTTTTTTGCAATTTTATTTTTGAAATATGATTCCTCAGGTCAAAATACATAAAAAGGTACTCTTGTTGTAATACTGTAGGATTAACCGTTTTCGACAAAAGTTTATCCTAATGGAGCTATGGTCTCCTAAATATGCACCATTTTTAAAGGGCTATGGTAGCTTTAAAAGCGTTTTTTCGACCTACATGTATGGAAACTTTTTTTCTTAGTTTTTGATGTAGAATAACATTACATCATTAAAATTTTGGTTTTCAACATTTTAGTATTTAATTTTTCGTCCTCGAACCGTGGAATTTCACCTTCAAATGAATTTTTCTCGAAAACGGTTAATCCTACAGTATTACAACAGGAGTACCTTTTTTATGTATTTTGACTTGAGGAATCATATTTCAAAAATAAAATTGCAAAAAAGTTACACAGAAAAAAGTTTGAGACAAAAAACTGATAAGCCCCCCCCGTTTCGCACACCCCTGGTTGAAATAAGTACATGAAAATAACACATAAAAACGGGCCTTGGTAGAATTAGTTTACGTGCAAAACCTCGTTGATATATCTCAAAGGGTTCCTGAGTTATTAAATAAAAACCGATTTTTTTAGCCACTTTCAAAGGGGCGTAGCTCCCTTATGACGCATTTTTAGACATATGTTTATGGGAACTTTTTGTAATATTTTATGATGTAGAATTATTTGTTAAAATTTCCGACGCTATTTCAAATACACTGTGTATAGGTGTTTTATTTTTTTTTCAATTTGAAAATCCAATGGGGGGGAAAAGATGCGTCTTGCAGAGAAAAAAAGCGTGTATTTCATTTTATTTATTTTTTCAATTTTTGTGCCCTCTACAAAGGTGTACATTTGTAACATTTAGGAAAACAATAAAATACAAGAAAACTTAATAAGCAAAATGCAAAAACTGTCTCATTGCAAAAACAACAACTTTTACAACAGAAAATAAGGCATAATTTCTCGTGATTTAATTCTTACGCGAATAACCCCAAAAATTGTTCCGATAAAATAAAAAAATATGTGGGCAAATAGAGAATTTTATAAGCTTTAAAATGCGGTATCACACGACCCCCCTTTCTAAAAAATTTTCCCCCCATTTTCCCCTGTCTCCATCGTGCCCCCTAAGCATACCAAATATACACCAAAAAAATATATTATTTATGTGTTCTAAATTTCAAGTTGATATCTTAAGCCTTTCAAAAGTTAAAGGAGGGGAGGCGGGCTTTTGACACGCTGTGTATACATTACAAATGTGAAGAAATACGATATTTTCATTAATATTAAAGGCTTTGTAGAGGGCTCAAAATGACCTTTAATCTGATTCTGCTTTAACACACACATAAGAAGGCATATTTTGTCGGGTATTGCGTTTTTAAATTCCAGATTTCAATTTTTCGGCTCACCCTAGTGTATAGTATTAGTCCCGGAGCCCACGCCCAGTAGATTTTTTTATTACCTCACCATTGAGACTTTGGTTTGGAACACATAGTTCTTTATGTCCAGTCAAACAACTTCTTACATAAGAAAATTCTCGGTAGCGGGGCGTTTTTTTTTAGACGAACCGTTAACTTTAGGGCGCCCGACAACGGTATTGCCAGAAAATTTTTGTCGGACAATACAAGGTTACCACTTGATTTTAAATGTTATGACGTTATAACTAATCTAACATGGTAAAGATGGTAGAATCACCTTTTAAATTTCTCGAACTTATTTCTAAATAACCCTGTATATTATTCACAGTAAACGGTATATTGTATTTCCCAAATACAAAAAAAAAAATTAAAAAACAAATTTTTAAAAATTTTCAATTTTTTTAGATTTTAAGCTTTCACGGCCATTAAGATATAAAGAACTTTCACTTTCGGGTTTAGACCGTGTTAATGGATTTTCACTTTCCGACGTTTCGTCTCTTACTACTAGAGACATCTTCAGGGATTAATCTGAAACTAAGTTTCGAATCAACTTGTGTCACTATTTATGACGAGTTGTGGTTATTCACCCGTGTCGAGGTTTTTCCTATCAAAGACTTCCATATTGCAGGTAAGTGGTAACCAGTGTCCCGATTGATATTGTTAGGATGCTTGATGATTTCTATCGATTCCCGTATCTTCCTTGACATTTTTCTGTTTTCTGTTAATATTTGTTTTGTTTCAGACAAATTGATTTTATGACCTGTTTCATGTACATGTTCGGCTACTGCCGATAAGGAAATTTGTTTCTTTCTTATATTGCGCTCATGCTCTTGAAGTCTTGTAGAAATTTTTCTCTTAGTTTCACCTATGTAAACCGTACCACAGGAGCAGGGTATTTTATATACGCCTTCTGAACTCAGGGGTATTTTGTCTTTTGTTGAAGTCAAACATTGACCTAATTTTTGGTTGGACCGAAATATAGGCTTAATATTTGACTTCTTCAAAAGTTTACCTATTTTATCCGTGATACCGCTTACATAGGGAAGTATAACTTGTGTCTGTCTGTCATTGTCACTATTGTCCTGTTGTTTGGGTCTGGGATTTCTGTATTTGTATATGGTCTTATTAATGTCTTTTTTGGTATAACCGTTCATGGTCAAGGCTTTGGTTAGTTTAAGGAGTTCTGTGTCTAGGGAATTCTTGTCTGAAATCCAACCTGCAATATGGAAGTCTTTGATAGGAAAAACCTCGTCACGGGTGAATAACCACAACTCGTCATAAATAGTGACACAAGTTGATTCGAAACTTAGTTTCAGATTAATCCCTGAAGATGTCTCTAGTAGTAAGAGACGAAACGTCGGAAAGTGAAAATCCATTAACACGGTCTAAACCCGAAAGTGAAAGTTCTTTATTTCAATTTTTTTTTTGTTAATTTTTTTTTGCGAAAAACGAAACAAAAAAACATTATTTTTTTTTATGTTTAACCACCCATAATTGTTTTGGTTTTTGGGGGATTACTTTTAAAAACAATAGGATCTTCGCCTCGTTCCGATCCTTGATTTTTCCTGAAAATTTTAAGTAGATCGGATTATTGGTTTTTGAGTTATCGTATTCACAAAAATTGTGACATCAGACGGACACGTCAACAAATTTATATCCAAGAACTTTTTCTCTAGGACGATTTTTGAAATTTTTTGAAAATTCGAAACTACCGTATATTATTCTAGCGCAGGCGCTGTGAATAATATAATAACAAATAACAACTCCCTCTTTTGGCCTGAGTTTATATATGAATGTTTTATCACATTTTATTTAAACGACTGTCTGCACGCGAAATTTGAATTAATATTATTGCTTTTATTACTGAATAAAATGCCCACTATTTTATTTTTTGTATATTGTAAGCAAAAAATACTACCACCAACAGAACAATAGTTCAATTTTAGATTAAAAAAAAACAGTTGAATGTATTTCACACTAAAAGTTCATACAATTTAAAATCTACATATTTTAAAACCTACTTTCAAATGGATTTCGATGATTGCCGAACTAAGTGAATAGTATATTCTATAACTAGTATGGAATAGACAATATTCCGCGCTAGAGGAAAGTTTGTCATACGAGCCGGCACGCGAGTATGACGGTCCCGCGAGCGCGGAATGACTATTCCATACGTGTTGTAGACTATACTTTTTCTTCGACTGCAAATATGAAACACTGTATGGCTTTAAACTGCAGACAAGGTTAAAAACAATGTTTTTTGTGACTCGACATTGTAAATGCAACAAAACACATATTTTTAAATAAAGCAATTAATGTTATTTAATAATTTTATCAAATCAGTAGTTAAAAAAGATTTTTATTTAATTTTAGCACATATTTAAAATTTATAATGCAAAAATTGAAGGTTATGTCAGATTGTTGTGACATATATCAGGTTTAAATATTTAACAATGGAGCAGTTTTAATTTTTTGAACTAAATTGATAAAAAAACTAGTCAAATATTAAGAAAAACTAATACTAATATAACTTTATGTAATTTTTACGGAAAACTTTAAATTGCATTAAATTATTAAATATTTCATGGTCAAATATATACATTTTTGCTATTTTTGCTACAGTTTTCTTTGCTTTTATAAACAAGAGATGGCACTACATGTGCTCATTCTAACACTTGATACGGAATATTCATAACATATCTAGAGCTAGAATTGATTCATTTTGTGTTTGAAAAGTGTGTGTATTTGCTTACATTCTAAAGCAGTCGTAGAAAAAGTCTATTCATTTAACTATAACTCGCAGTAACTAATATCCAATATTTAATAGGCGGTTTTACTTTTTGATATTTTTTTATATAACAATATAACAACATACAACATACAATTTATTATGAAAAGAATTAAAAAAACTTAGCGCATATTTTTGCATTTGAAAAAGGGTTTCTAATTTCGGACTTATCCGATTTTTTTTTCAAAAGTAGCTCTGGATCCCATTGCTTATGTTTCTTGTTATTCCTTGACATTTTGTTTTGCAAATAAGAAGTAATTTAATCTCGAATTTAATCATTAAGCAATGTTTTACAAATACTATAAGAGCCATTATTTTGCTATTTGGAATTTAAAAGATTTGTGCTGTCATTTGGACGGGAAGAAGCTCTACCGTTACCATATTTCAGGACGGATATATTTTGACTTTTGGCTTCACATAAGAGTAGGTTTTGGTTCACCTCTACAAATAGTTTCTTAGATACATTACTATCCAGAATTAGGAAGCCATCCGAAATTAGGCGTCTTTCCTATACCTGTTTAAAAAAAAATAATATACAGTGTATTATATACAATGTTTGATGTGAGGTATTAGGTGAAAGAATTTTTTAAATGGACATTCCGTTAAAAAGTTATAAGTTGTACAAACAGACAGACAGACTGACAGACAGACAGACCGACATTTTTTTAACACCCAGTTTTTTATATTTTCTCGGCGTTTTATTACATTCTAAACCCAAAAACTCAAAAAAAAAAGTTTTTTCGGTTGATTTCAATAACGGGTGTTCCAGCCGTAAAATTAAAAAATTGTGTAATTTACAATATATTTTTTTAGTGTGGGCTGTGTATGCTTTGCATACATTTTAAATTTTGTAACACTGTTAGTCTCACTAGCAGGAAATACAGCAGTCATTGTAGCAAGTCATAAGTGTAATAACTGCTTTATATGGGTACTAAAACGGCTTAACCGTCATGTATAAATATTATATGCAACCGAAACCTCAAGAAATGCAAATTTCATCCAACAGAGTTTCTATATTTCTGAAGGAGAATTGGGTTTATGGCGTGATTAGTTTTACTTTTCCCAAAGAAAGTCTTTAGTAACAAAACCAAACAAAAACATCCACTTACCAACAGGCTTGATGTACAAATATTGTTTATCCAATACATACAGATAAGACAATGGACTGCCGCCTATTTAGATTAGATAAAGAGAAAAGTTCTTCAGAAAGAGATAAAAGTATAATTATTGTTGTTTTAAAATAAAATTATGCATATTTTAGGTAAAAATAACATTTTAGATTATATTTTAAATTACAATAAGGTAAGATATTTGTTTTTTTTTTAAGTCCAAACTATCTTTTTAAATTTTTATTACACAGCTATGTGTACAGTAGGTCTAAAGTTTCCTAGGGAACATATGACCTACTCCTTAATTTGACAGTCATTGATAATACCCCGTTGTGTGTGAAAATGTTGTATTTGTTTTTGTGTTTAATAAGCTGTTTTATGTATTCTTTAATAATTTTGCATATAATGCACATTTTTTGTTGCACTGTGATAAAATATAATATAATATTTTTAGGGAATTTTCTTTTTGAGTTGGTATTGAAGACCTAAATTTATGTTGCTTAACGTATTGGACAGCTGTCCATTACTAGCTTTATTTAAAAAAAAAGAAACTAAATAATATCCCACACGTGGCTTTTACTTTATAGAATGGACAATTATTTATTTTACTCTCTCAACTGTCACTTGCCAAATTATTTTCTTGTAAATGTCATTAAAATTTTTAATAAAAATATGAATTTCTAAGCTATTTATTCGATAAAACTTTGTATGTTACTCGTGAGTAAACTAATATTACCCTCTCTAAAATTAACCAACTCGGCATTCAGTCACGAGGGTTAATTTTCTCATGGGCAATTTCCTCTCTCGTACCATAACTATTTACACATTTTAATTCATGTCAATAACTTGACAAATAATAATTATTTTTCACAAGGCCTTCTAAAAATATTGTATGTGCCATAGCCATGCATGGCCGAATTTACAATTTTGCAGGACTTTCCTTTTTTGGAATCGTCTAGAAAAACAAAAAAATATATTTTTTTAGATTTTACATTACTTTAGGTTTTAATTAAAACTTTATATTGTGAGTTGTTTTGTGTTTTTGTCTAAATGAGTGAGAGAAACTTTTGTGTAGAGAACTTACTTAAACTTAAGTGGTAGAAATGTAAAAAGTACAAAAATTTAATCAAGAGTCGAGAAGTCTTGATTCTTTATCAAGAGTCTGGACTCTAGCACGGCGAGCTTGGACTAACTTTTATATGGAATGTAATCACTCTTAGTTTTTTTTAAATTGTTTTGGGGACATTCCCTATTTTACAAAAAGTCCAAACGAGAATTCTTAACGTAGTAAATAATAAACGTTTTTGCCTGTTTGGAACCCCAGGCAACATTTGTTATTATATACAAGTTGTTACAGTAAAACATAACAGAACAACGTTATGTTTTACTGTAACAACTTGTAATTAATAATAAATTTTGCCTGGGATTCCAAATAGGGCTATTGGGGAGTAGGAATGTTAATGAGTATGGTGGTTATAAAGAACTTTTTAACATATGGAGTAAGGATTTTAAGAGGAAGGATGTTATGAAGTAGGAAAATTGAAAATAGTGATATAATTCTGCCTTTTATAATTAGGTGTTGGATAAAAATTTGAATTAATATTGTTTTTCTCGGCGACTTATTATGTCTAAAAATTAAAAATTCTCTTTTTCATTTGCGACAAGCAGTAAATGCGACACGTTCATTTATCAAGTAGGCTATATGAGAAATGGTGTCTACAAATTCTAATTATACGTAACGTATTACGCTTATTAACTTTAGCAAACACGACCTTTTTCTACAGCAAAAGTAAAGATAATCTACGTTAAATTGCAGTTAAAAAAAACTAGAATGAGAATTCTTACAAACTTAAACATATTATTAACAATGCTTCTGACAAGTAGGAATTTTAATACGTTTTGTTTAATTAATTAATAGAATTGGCTGACTAATTAGTCCTTAAGTGCCAAATTTTCAATGTACTGTTAATCTTTTGGTTGTAAATTTTGTAAAGGCATAAATTAATGCAAAGTCCATGGACTTGCAATATTATCTGGATGATTATTTAAGTATATCGCCACTTTTTTTTTGTAGATATCAGCTATAGTTAATTATAATCATGTAATTAAGCATTTCTGTTCATAAATCGTTATTTTAATTCTCTCATTAATTTTAAAGACACATATTAGTCAAGTAAAAGTCTATGGGTGGTATAGGTATTCTATAATAATAATATAAAATTTTATAATGTTTTGTCATAAAACCTGAAGCCAGTAAGTATTATTGAAAAATATATACATTTGCATTATATTAATAGTCCGATAATTGGGACACAACTAGTCCGATATTTAGGACACTGTGTCCGATATTTGGGACATTCGTGCTTTTTTTCGAATTTTACTTAATATTAAAAAAACTATCAAATATTAAAATATATTTAATTTCTTTTTTTGATAAATGAATAAATTTAAATACTAGAAATATACATTATATAGTTATTAAGGTTCATATGTAATTTTAACACACCATCAAAGTCTGAAATTTCTCTAAAGTGTCCGATATATGGGACCGTTACCTTATTTAGTTTAAGGCCACAAGAATGTGCGCTAATATAATTTGTGACACCTGATGTCAAAACATATTTAGTAGATTTTTTCTCTCCGCTCTTTTTCTTGTCAGGAAACGTCATAATAAGGCACTCTAGATAAAGTTATTACATAGAAAAAACGGATTCCTTGAACCAAGGACACGTGTCTTTGGATATGTTCAAAGCCATATTCTCTTGTTTCAAGGCTGGCATTTTCTTGAACCAAAGTCAATGTCCTTGAATAAAGAGCGCTGATTTTTATTCCAAAACCCGTGCTCTTCACTCAAGGACATTGACTTTGGTTCAAGAAAATGCCAGCCTTGAAACAAGAGAATATGGCTTTGAGCATATACAAAGACACATGTCCTTGGTTCAAGAAATCCGTTTTTTCTATGTACTCTAAAAATTAAAAAAGCAATTGTTTTAAATTAAAATTACATTAAATGCATTTTTGCGAGTGTATCAAATAATTTTAAAAGAAAATTATTACTAAGTAGGCTTCGAAGAAAAATATATTTACATGAATATTTGAAAGGTCTGAATTCTGGGATTATTCCCAGTGGTGTAAGAGTTTACTGGCAAATAGGGAGAGCATACTTACCTTATAGTCAAATGCTCTTCCTGTTTAGATTCGAGGCCATCTGGGAATTATAGCTTCAAAACCCGAGAAGTTTTTTCTCTTGAAAATGTTACTGGTTTAAAAATAAAACTGCAATGCTAGCGTCTTCTGTTGAAATTGAAACAGTTATAAAAACTTTAATTTAAAAAGTATATACCTATTCTATATTTCATTAATAAATTATATCAGAATTATTTTTTTTTAATTACCAAAATGATCAAAATTTGCGTTACGTAATACTTGAACGTTCCCTTACGACGCATATTTAGACATGAATCTTTTTAGGAACTTTTTGATATATTTTCTGATATTGAATCATCCCCCTAAAATTTCGAACCCTATTTCAAATACACCGTGTATGGTCTCGCGTTTACGCGTATATTTATAGTTTTTTTAATTAACTTTAATTTTTTATTTACGTATTTTTTTGCATAGCTTTTTTTCACTTGCATTCCTCGTACTGTATTTTTATTTCTTTTCTAAAACTTACAATGCACTGTTGGTTATATCATTTTACTATTTCTCTTCTTTAAAATGGTATAGATTTTTTCTGACAAACAATAAATATCTATATATCTATCTAACTAATACGGTATTTTCCAAAATGGCCAAAAAAACATCCTAGAGTCAAAATTCTTGGATATTATAATAAATTTATTTCAAAAAATAATAAGGAACTTTGAAAATATCCGTCAATCCGTCAATACGCCCGATGTCACGTTTTTATTAAGCACGAAAACTCAAAAACGACATATCCGATAGGCTCGAAATTTTCAGGAAAAATTAATATCACTGTGAATAGTATATAATGAAACGCATAGCATTACATATTTACATGACTTGTTTTTCTTTTAAATATGTTTTATTCCAGTAGAATTATATTTTTTCCAGTAGTAAAAGCTGCAACTTTATATACAGTTTTAGTTCACCACAGTTGTCTAGTCCACTCCTTTTGAAATAAAGTTGTTCTATCAATATTTCACAGGAGTATGCTCTATAACGTTTATATATATATTTTTTTTAAATTTATACAAATGCATACAAATATTTTCCATCGTATAATATAAATACTTGTATACTCCGTACATTGTACAAGTTATACATATAAATTACTACATTATTATACTATTCACAGCGCGTAGCGCTAGAATAGTATTATACAGTAGTTTTGAATTTCCCAGAATTGCCAAAAATCGTCCTAGAATAGTATATTCTATAACTAGTATGGAATAGACAATATTCCGCGCCAGCGGAAAGTTGTCATACGAGCCGGCAGGCGAGTATGACGGTCCCGCGAGCGCGGAATGATTATTCCATACGTGTTGTAGACTATACTTTTTCTTCGACTGCGAATATGAAACACTGTATGGCTTTAAACTGCGAACAAGGTTAAAAACCATGTTTTTTGTGACTCGACATTGTAAATGGAACAAGACACATATTTTTAAATAAAGCAATTAATGTTATTTAATAATTTTATCAAATCAGTACTTAAAAAAGATTTTTATTTAATTTTAGCACATATTTACAAATTATAATGCAAAAATTGAAGGTTATGTCAGATTGTTGTGACAGATATAAGGTTTAAATATTTAACAATAGATATGGCAGTTTTAATTTTTTGAACTTAATTGATAAAAAGCTGGTCAAATATTAAGAAAAACTAATAAACTTTATGTAATTTTAACGCAAAACCTTAAATTGCATTAAATTATTCAATATTTCATGCTAAAATATATAAATATATATTTGCTACAGTTTTCTTTACTTCTATAAACAAGAGATGGCACTACTTGTGCTCATTCTAACACTTGATACGGAATATTCATACCGTATCTAGAGCTAGAATGGATTCATTCTGTGTTTGAAAAGTGTGTGTATTTGCTTACATTCTAAAGCAGTCGTAGAAAAAAAAAATCTTGGATACATATGTGTTTCACGAAAAAATAAGAAAGTTTTAAAAATGTCCATCTGTCCGTCCGTCCGTCCTTTCGGTGACACGTTTTTTGTGATAGATAACTCAACGAATAATCCAATCGACTGGAAAATAATCCCCTCAAAAACAAAAAAGTTATTGGGTGATAAAATTTTTAAAAAATTGAAAAAACTAAAGAGTAAGTTTTTGTGGTGATTTGTATATAACGAAGAGAATATATTCTTTTTTTATGCATACCATATTCTTATCCTTTCATATTACATCAGCACTTAGTGCTACTAAGAGTGCCGATGTATTGAAATCTTCGCCGAAAAGTCATAATCTTTGACCATATTTTTTTCACATTTCTTGACATTTTAGACCATTCTTAGTCGAAATCAGTAAAAAAATTTTTTGCGTCCGTCTGTCTGTCTGTCTGGGTGCAAACTCTCTAACTCCATTTCTACATGATATATCGACTTGCGGTTTTTTGCATATTGTTTCTTCTCGTATTCCGAAGAGCTGATTAGATTTTGGGGGTAAACGATTGATGGTAAGGGGGTAAAAATAGGGTAAAACTCCTATTTTTAGCGTTTTTTGTTTATAATTAAGGCAATTATTATTGTATTTGGTTAATTTAGTACTTATATAAAAGATAATTTTAAATTGGTCAAAAAATGTTATAAACAACGTTTTCCTAAAACGCATTGTTTTAAAGATTTTGGCGTTTAAAGCAGTAAAAGTTTTTTTTAGCATATCTCACATATTTATAACCCAATTTCAAAAAATTATATTTTAAATAAAAGTTTTTTTTAAGCCCTATAAAAAAATGTTATATATAGTTTTTTGCTAGAATATAATGTTTTAAAGATACAGAATTTAAAATTAAACAAAACACCTAGTTTGAAATTTGCAAACTAGATGGCTTTAGTGTACAATAGTGCCGATGTTTTGAAAGGGTGCTTGCAACGTTTCATCTAGTTTGAGAATATATTCTCCTTTCAAGCATAACATATTCTTATCTTTCATATTTGAAGAAAAAAAATTATTTAAATGAGATTTGTATCTTCGTTATATCCAAATCACACATTCTTGATATAAGACAATATTTTTTTTCTATGTACGAAATAGAATCTTTCTTTATTTCATTTAACTTTTTTTTGTATTCGGTACAATGGCCGAAAACATAAAAAAATAAGACAAAAAGTTCATATAGACATAATTTTATTACAAAATTTGTCGTTTCCCAATAGAGTTAAAATGTCGAGCTCGAGAAATGCTGATGTGATTTTTAAAAAACAAAACACAGCTGAATAAAAAAATCTTTTAAATGAGGGATAACTTAACATAAAATTGGTAATTGTGACCCTGCACAAAGAAACCCAGTTAGTGTGTAAAATTTACGTATTTCTTTTTTG
Organism: Brachypterus glaber; assembly: GCA_958510825.1. Taxonomy (NCBI): domain Eukaryota; kingdom Metazoa; phylum Arthropoda; class Insecta; order Coleoptera; family Kateretidae; genus Brachypterus; species Brachypterus glaber. The sequence continues at coordinate 6,095,664 of OY294048.1, read as the reverse complement.
TCGGATATTATATAGAAAAGTTTTTTACATAAGAATCCGATTTTTTTTTAATTTGACACACTAACTAGGTTTCTTTGTGCAGGGTCACATATAGTAATTTTATGTTAAGTCATCCCTCATTTAAAAGATCTTTTGATTCTGAACGTTTAAATTTATTCATTTTCAAAATTCCACACTGTATAATACGAGATATTCTGCTGAACATGAAATCTACAACATTGTAAATGTTTGTTATTTAACAAACATGAGTTATAAATCTATGATATGATATAAATAGCATGTAACTTGTCAAGTCCATGTGCACATTAGTTGATTTGTTTATGCTTAATATGTATGATTGACTGCATTCGAGACAACTTGTTAAATGCAAAGACGTACATTGAATATAAATGTGTATATGCGCCAATAGGAAACGTTCAAGTATTATGTAACGCAAATTTTGATCATTTTGGACCCCCCCCCCCCTGTAACGATATTTTCCAATACCATTAACATGGGCGTAATACACCAAAATGACCCCCCCCCAGGAGCGTTACGTGATACTTGAACGTTCCCATAGGACCTTATTATACTATTCATTGCGTAAGCGCTAGAATACATATTAAATTTAGGTGTTTTGGTGAAGAATACTTTTTTGCTCAGTTTTAAATGAAGAATCACCCTGCAAAATTAAAATTTTATTGGTGCTTTTTTTTGTTCCCCGTTCAATATGTCATCTTCGAAGGGCCGTTTCCGGACCAAACTTTATAAAAACTGTTATCATATTTTTGGATGAAGAACCTCTTAAATTTTGGCATGGCAGTTACTGATCACCCTACATTATTACATATTATGTTGTTTAGGATATTTGTTTAATTTATTTTCTTAATAAGAATATACATCAAATATAATTTTAAGTTTTAAAATATTTTTCATTTAATAAGATAAACAATGTTTATGTCATATGAACAAAAAGTTTTTCTATTACCATTACGTGGTAAAATTTTGCATATTTCAAAGCTATCCAGATTTGAAATTAAAATTTAATTAAAAAATGACATGTTGTGTCAAAAATTGACATATTATACATGGTTGTACTCAGAATTAAATTCTGAATCACAATAAGTAAAAATATACAGGGTGTTCCATTTAAAAATCAAAAGTTGAGGGCATTTCCGGCGAAACCGGAAGTGACAGATTTTTTTTACAATGTCAAAAAACGCAGTTCTTTCAATTATTTACATTATATAAATTTCATTTTGATAAGTTAATAAACAAAAAAGTTAAAGAGTGTACAGGTATTTTGTCCCACCCGGTATGATAGGTTTCACCAGTGTAGGGACCTTGCGTGAGTAAACTGAATATAAATTAAACATTAGGGGCAGATGCATCAATACACTGACCAGATCATTAGATTAGATAGTATGTAATTAGGAAGATTTTAGTGGAATATTAATTAGTAATTAAACCAAAAGGATTTGAAACTTTTAGGACAATTAAAAATAAATAAAAGACTTGACTTAAAAAAAACCGTTTTTATTCGATTGATTCTAAATGCGTTACTTTTTGTTCATGTATTGCAGGCGAATTGTTATTATTTTTAAGCTTTTTTTTTAAATATGATGCTTTACCTTTAACGTAAAGCTTAACTGCAATATTTATAAAGAAATATGACCTGTCGGTCACTTTTGGCCTTTTTGACTAGATACAAATATAACATTTCATATAAATAAAAATTTCTTCTATAGCATAACCGCAAAACATATGGTTAACCGGTTAATCTGCATTCATCCACTAAATTAAATCACAAACACAACATTTCAATTGTAAAATTAATATAAATATTTATAATGTTTATAGAACGGTTTAAGAAGAATTAATATTTTCATAACAAACACATTTTAACACGAATTAATCAAAACAATAAGCCAATTTGCAAACGAACCGGCACGCAAAAGAAACGCCCCCAAATTTTAAATGAACACAATAAATCACTGTACAACATAAAAATTTCTCCGCTCGAATTTAGGGCTTAAATTGAACGTCCGAAAGGTACTGAGACGCGGAAGTGCATACTACCCAGGCGTACAATCTACGCCGTGTCTGTAGGGGTTAAGATAAACCACTCTAGAAAGAACCTTGAGCCAATAGAATTTTTAGTATAAAAATATCAACAAAAAATACAAGAAAAACAAGGAAAAATAAGGAAAAGGGCAAAAAAAGGTTTTTTGGATATTCTTTATATTTGTTTTATCTTTTATACTGTTTAACGTCGTTTTTCGCTGCTATGGCCTAATTGAAGGGATCCTTAACAGAACTCGCATCCACCCTGAAATGTGTTTACAGTTTCACCTGCAACTCACATTACAGTTAGTCATTGTAGTTCCATCTACCGACTATTTACACCACTATACATCCATGCTCTATGTGGGGCTCGAACCCACAACCCCGGGATTCGTAATCAAACGCGCTAACCATTGCGCCACCGGGGTCAGCTGGATATTCTTCTTCTTCTTCTTCTTCTCCTTCTTCTTCTTCTTCTTCTTCTTCTTCTTCTTCTTCTTCTTCTTCTTCTTCTTCTTCTTCTTCTTCTTCTTCTTCTTCTTCTTCTTCTTCTTCTTCTTCTTCTTCGTTTAGGTAGAATTTACAATGTTGCCAATTCTGATATGGCCTTATTAACTAAGAATATCCGGCCAACTCTGACTCACATTTCATTTTATTAAAACTTCCAGGACTGCATTTAAGCAAGTCTGGGAATTCCCATATCCCGGTTGTTGTTTGAAACTTCTAACCTATGTAGGTTTTATATCTATATCTCCTCTCAAATCTTTTTATTTCCTCTGCACATAACCTCAAAAAACAACATGTGGATAACCGTATTTCAGGTTTATCCACGAAAGTACATCACTAACATCAAATCTTTATCAAACATCCAAATTAGGTTTTTCTTCATTACGAACACAATTTCACACAAAATCGTCAGGCTGGGACCAACGCCGTTAGAACGAATTATAAATCACGCCGCAGACATGTTCCCTCTTCCACGGATGGAATGGAACTCCTGATTATTCTTTAACAGAATAAAAAAAATACATTCTTAGTATCAACATAAATTTCTAGAATCAACAAAATTCCCTAACCGTGACTTTGACCAATATTACGCACGATGTTAGTAATTGCTTTTTTTACAAAATAAAAAGGAGTGTATCAATAGGCATTTACAAGGATGGTCGTAAAAAAAAACTAAGTTAGAAAGTACATTAATTCGTTTTTCATCAATTTGTTTTTCATCAATTTGTTTGAACTCCAAACGCAATTTATAATGAACATTGATAGTATTGCTAGAGCTGCATGTTTGTGACTATAATTAGTCGCTGATTTATTGGTATGGAGCTACATTACTCACAATTACCATAACGGACCACACCTCTTATTCGTACGTGACCGATAGTGACCAACAGTCCGCTATGATGGGCTTATTTATTGTCAAACGCTGCTGCACGGTGGCCCCAGAAAAAAAAAGTGACAAAAGTCTGCTTTTTTGCATAGGGCCATTTTTTGCACCGCTGATTACGAAAAAAATAGTGAAAAATTAAAAATTTGCGACATTAGGGTGGTTCAAATTTTTTGAAAAATGTACGATTTAGCTGAAATTTGGCATAAAGGCTTCTTTTGGTAATATTAATACGGACCAATTCCTAAAAACTTAAAATTCAAAATGGCGGAATAAATATGGCCGATTTATTTTTAAAATTTTGCCAAAATTCACGAAAATAATTCACAAAGCATACAAAAATTGAGAGATTCAACCCAATCTATTATGGGTTATTATCCTTGTACTTACTGCTAATTACTGTAAAAATTTCATGATTTTCTACTGCCTCGTTTTTTTTTTCAAAATTAAATTAAAAAAAAAAACGAAACAGTAGAAAATCATGAAATTTTTACAATAATTAGAAGTATATATAAGGAAAATAACCCATAACAGATTGTGTTGAATCTCTCAATTTTTTTTTGTTTTGTGCCCTATTTTCGTTAACTTTGGCAAAATTTTAAAAATAAATCGGCCATATTTATTCCTTGATTTTGAATTTTAAGTTTTTAGGCATTGGTCCGTATTAATATTACCAAAAGAAGCCTTTATGCCAAATTTTAGCTAAATCGGACATTATTCAAAAAGTTTGAACCACCCTAATGTCGCATTTTTTTTTTGAATTTTTTTACAATTTTTTTCATAATCAGCGGTGCAAAAAATGGCCATATGCAAAAAAGCAGACTTTTGTCACCTTTTTTTTTCTGGGACCACCGTGTGCTGATGTAACAGTATTATTGCCCCTTTTATAAATCTTTTTCAATAATAATAATTTTCACTCTAAAAATACCATAACTAACTGCTACAATGGAGCTCTCTACAACTAGAATTATGAAACAAAAGACGTCTACCCTATCTCTATCTCATTTGTGCTACACTTTCCAGCCAACCAAATAAATACTGTATTTGTTTTTCATACAACAAATACAGTATTTATTTGGTTGGCCGGAAAGTGTAGCAGCGGCACGTACGAACATAGGTAATGTGAATCTGTAGAATAAGATAATTCTACTAAAATTTAGATGGCGCCAGTAATTTCTTTTCGCCCGGCCAAGTAAATATTGTATTTGTTCAACAAAGAACAAATACAGAATTTGTTTGGTTGGGTGGAAGTGGGAGTGTATGTATGTCTTCTATCCTTTTTGGGTAGAACTTTTGTCCCTGTCTAATCTAATGGGAGAATTCTCCATTCTCTTTGTTTCTGTTTTTTAGAAAATGTTGAACTGTTTTCATAATCACAAATTGTTAGTATATGAAGAAGAAGGTCCTATAGACGAAGTAAAGCTGCAAATCCTTAGCTAATAAACTTAGCAATACGATATTTTAAGAACGCTTTAACAAAAAGACTTGCTACTCTATATGGGTACTTCTATGAAAATCGGTTAACTTGTTATGTTATGTTTAGTTAAGATTGTGTATATAATTGTATATATATGTTTATATATTTTTTTTGCCCTGTAAATGGATTAATCTGTTGGGTTAATAAAGATTATTATTATTATTATTATTATGCACATATATTTAGAATTCTTTCAGACGTATTTAATAAATATGACTATTAGTAACAGCTAAATACAAGTAATTTATCGTCCTTATAATAAACATTATACAGTGCGTGCATTAAGTCTGGAATCACCCGATTAACTTTTTAGTTACAAGTAAAACACAAAAACCCTCGGATAGGTCGATTTTTATTTTTAATTTTGCAAATTATGGTGTAATAAAAGTTATTAAAATTTGCACCCCCTTGCACCCTCACCCCCCAACTTTTTTTTTTCAAATAGCAACCTACCCCTTGTGACACTTCGTTGGAAAGGTAATTTAATAAGCTTTCCAACGGTGTATAATAAAGCCTAATTTGGTAAAGGGCTAATGATAAAATGCACAAAACAGTTTATTATAAAGACATGTAAAGTATAACTTTAGTTCACTATAAATGTTCAAATTGATGTCCTTCAGCTCTTTGACAGTGGACAGTAAAAAAACGGGATTAAAATCGATTAAATAGTAAACATAAAATTGGTCAATAAAAAGAAAAAAAATTGCATTTTTCAACAGGGTATAAAATATTACAATAAGTTTAAAACAACCTTATTTAGATTCTCAGGAAGGTGCCAAGTAGGAAATAGGGCAACAATTACCATATTATGCGTAATATTTCACACAAACAATGTTTAAATAAAACATGCGTTTTTTCATAGACCCTTTAACAAATTAGGCTTTATCATACACTGTTGGAAAGCTTATTAAATTACCTTTCCAATGATGTATCACAAGGGGTAGGTTGCTATTTGAAAAAGAAAGTTGGGGGGTGAGGGTGCAAGGGGGTGCCAATTTTGATAACTTTTTTTAGACCAAAATTTGCAGAATTAAAAATATAAATCGACCTGTCCGAGGATTTTTGTATTTTACTTGTAACTAAAAAGTTATTCGGGTGATTCCAGACTTAATGCACGCACTGTATAATAAACATTATATATCAAATTGGGATTATTTTAAAATTCTTCCTTACTTACTTAAAATATCAGTCCCTTGTCATATCACCATTACAATTATTAATAATTAAATGCTTATATTTTTAAAATTATTAGGTTTATACAGTTGTTTTACTTTTAATTATTTTTAAGGAGAAAATTGCACTTTACGAGTAGTTTATGCAAGTTTCCAATCGTTTTTTTGATATTGTGTTATACAATTTGTAGGTTAAAGAAAAACATGAGTATATTTTTTTAATTTTTGACCCTTAATAGTTATACATGTTACATTTTAACATGTATTAATGAAAAAGTAACCAATCGTCTAGCTATACGAGATATTGCAAAATCTAATTTACTATATTGTTATTTATGAAATGTAATTAGTTTTTATGGCGGTATAAATTAGGCAAACAACTCCCTGTTTTATTATTATTGCTTAACTTACCTCGCATAAAAAAGCAATTAAAAGTTTATGCGAAGAAGCAATTTAAAAGTAGAACGTTTATTTTAATGTAATAAATATTTACTTTACTAAATTTTACTTTTTAATTTCATCTCTCGATTGCTTATTTGCTGTTTACCGAATTTTGTGTAAAATTAACAATTTTAAAAAAATATTGATCTTTAAATTTTCGCATTTTTATCTATGAGGTGCCGTTTATTTGTAAATTAACAATTATAATTAATAATTATAATTAATAATTGATAATTATTATAATTATCAATATAAATTTGTAAAAATAAATATATTTATAAATTTTGGTGCAAACGGAGCCCCGCGGCGCATTTTATTCTAAGGACGAACTATAATTCGTTCTTATTAAGGGCCTATCTACAGACTCTTTTGCGAGCCTAGCATAACGTTATAAGCCAGCGCACAAGACACATGACGGGACATCAAGCCAATCACTGCATCCTATGTTATGTATTATGCTAGTTATGCGAGCCTCTGGCTAGGCCTTAATATATTTTTATTATACCTTAATTTTTTTTCTGTACCAATACTTTTTTATACAGGGTGATTCACCTAAGATGAATCACAAGTTTTTTGGCTTTTTATTAAAGCTATTGATATCAAATTTATACCAGTTTGTATACGATTTATACGGACTGACGGACGGATGGACAAACAGGCGACAGACAACAGAAAGACAGACAGATTTTTTAGTTCTAAATTCGTAAAAAGTACGTATTTGGAATTTGTAAACCATCGTACTATTTCATTTCAAAAGCTGCAAAGAAAATAATAATATTTAAAACGATAGTTGGGTACTGCGTAACATTTGTAGCTTGTATTTAACTAATATGTCATTTTGTCTTAGCCAAATTACTAACCAAAAAAAATATAAATACCGTGCTATCCAAAAGTCACCCTAATTTTTGAACGAGTTGAGATATCTACTTAAAATTTGAAACTCATAAATTAGACTTATACTATCTCTATGCTTATATTTGTTATTTTCTTCTCTTAGAATGTGGACAGGGGATCATTAAAAACTGTTTGATTTATTTAAAGAAATTTTGAAAAAAATACTGATTTTTAACCCTATTTTAAACCCCCAAAAATTTAGATTTAAAATAATGTATCATACGACTCCCCTTTCATTAAAAAAATCCCTCTATGCCCCCTGCCCACATTTTAAGATCTGAAAATATAAAATATATGCGAAAAAATTGTTTAAGTTGCCTTATTTTTAAGTTTTAAATTTTAAGTCAATATCTCAATAGTTTTGAACCGTATACCGGGTGTAACAAGACCAAGGTACATCCCTTTTTTTTTCCTTGTTTAAAAGTTATATATTTCAAATTTGGAAAATCTCTTATTGCCATAAATATATATATTTTTACATATTTTAATTCTAGACTTTTTCTGAGTACAATGGTACCAAAAAAGTGACATTTCAAATGTCAAATTTTTGTTTACTTAATTTTTAGTTTTTATTATAGGTAAGCCATAATTACTTAAAATTACTCGAAATGATCTAAGTAACCCTAGAAAAATTATTTTACGATTTATTTTTTTTTTTAATTTAAATTTGACAGATAAAAATCCTGTCTTCTATAGTTTTCAGAGCCAACTTTGTTACTAAAATCACAAAAATATGAGATTTACCATTTATTTTCATTCATAAAAACGGCTTTATCATAAATAAAAATAAAATATGTTATATTCCTTAATGAGGGTACTTTTTAATAGTACCAATGCAGTAATATGGGGCCATTTAAAAAAATTGCTTGAGCAAAAACCATTTTCGTAAAAGTTATAACTTAAATTTTTAGCGTAAATATATTTTCCAGGGTTACTTGGATAATTTCGAGTAATTTTAAGTTATATTGACCTACCTATGAAAAACTAAAAATTAAATAAAAAAAAACTTTGAAATTTAAAATGTTTAGTATCATTGTGCTCAGAATGAAGCGTAGAATTGAAATATGTAAAAATATATAGGGTGTCCCATTTAAAAATCGATAGTTTGTGTCATTACCGGATAAACCAGAAGTGACTCAAATGTTCTTTTTAGGTTAAAAGTTGACGTTTTATTTCAATAAGAGAAGTTCCAAATTTGGAGCCTCTAACTTTTAAAATAAAGAGAAAAAAAGGAGGTGTACCTTGATCTTGTTACACCCAGTATACAACATTGCCTTGCTTGACTAATTTTATCTGTTGCAGGGACTGACCGCAGCGCCATCTAGCTGGCGGCTCGGGCCGGTCCTGTCCTCTTCAGAAATGATGTATTTGTGGTACGTTGGCTGCCAGCCACTCCGCAACTCACTCTGTGTTTACTATTTGATGTTTTAGTCACTGTGATATTAGACTGGACCTAAAAATATTAAATTTTAATGTTTATAATAATGAGCAAAAATGCATTTTTTGTTTTTGAATCTAATGACATTCGATTAAATTCTTTCGAACACACAAATTTAATATTATTTAAAAGAGTTACAGAAGAAAAGGATTTAATTTATTTAAATAATGTATAACTCGTTAACGTTAAACCTGTAGGTTTTATTGTGTAAAATTAATTTAAAAAGCTATTTATTAAATAAATATTATATCTCCAAATTTTTTATTTGACACAATGTGTTGATTAAAAAAAATGTTTCTAGGATTTTACACTTTTAAATTAAAATTAAAATTTCAACAAAAAATATTTTTTTTTTAAATTTGGATTTCGTTTAATTTTACAACAGTACGTACTACATACTAGCACTGGTTAAACACAGTTTCTGAGATTCTGAATCAGAATCTGCAAAATATTTTACTCGACCACTTTTGAATAGTGGTGAAGTTGCCTGAAATAAAATAATGTGGATTTTTTTTTCTAGTTTTTGCTATTTTAAAGTAAATTAACAATTTTTTGGTCCAGTCTACTAATGATGTTGTCTTTCACTGGTCTTATTAATGTTGTCACCCCTTAAATGTTGTCTGCATTACGGCACACTTGCTACTTTATGTGGATGCAATATACAAATGTTTTATGTTTGACAGAAGTGATCGAAAATGCTATATTTTTGAAATATAAAATATGTATATATATATATAAATATATATACAGGGTGATCATTTAAAAATGGTGCACCCAAAATATCTCACAAACTAAGCACAATGTGAATATTCTAAAACATAGGTTATATTTATTTTTCGAGAGGAAAATTTAAGTATATTATTTTACTGGTTGTAACTACCCCAACATCAGAAGTTTTTTTTGGTTTGTACCCCCCCCCCATAGGAGATAAACATCTACGCCCCTGATTCTATACACGTCCTTCTTTCTTTAGAAGGGTACATTTTTTTAACTCCCAGCATGCTGAGTTGCAGTATAGATACATCGTCATTAGAATTATGACTTGTATTAATGTATTAATGTATTAATGATGATGATGATGACAAAGATGATGAGAACTCTGTTTTAGATAAAATAGGTTTAAATAATATGCAGAAAACAACCGTTATATATGTTTTTTTCAAAATGACATTTTATAATTGATTTTTGGTTTCACTAAAATCTTCTACTTCTAAAGACAGCTTTCCCGTGGCTGTTCTCTGTAACTAAAAAAATAGCCTTTTCGATCATCCGTCATATTCCATGTTTGTATGTGTTTAGAACGTTTACAATGCATTTGGTCGAAGCTTATATCTCAATTACCCGGTTCAAAACAATCAACTACAATGCTCTGTTTATATCTTTCCGTTCTGGATTATAAAAAGAAAAACTACTATAAAAGGATCCCTTTTAATAGTGCCGTTAAAAGAAAAGAATACTTACACTGGGGTACTTTGAAAATCTTTATTCTCCTTATATCACAAAAAAAAATCTGAAAGCAAGTTACATGATAGGCAAAAATTGCGTGTTTTTCACAAAATATAAAATCAAATTTATTACATGATTATTTTTCAGTTCTATTAAAACATAATTAATTTACTATAATTATGTTTTTATGTTTAAACTCGATATTAAAATACTGCTGTAAACAAAATAATACTTTCCCCTATAGGCGTAGGTTCATTAAAATCAAAAACGAAAAAAAAAATAATTTTTTCGTTATTCAAAAATTTTTTTCAAAAAAAGTTTCTTTTTTCTTAAAACGAAACAAATTGAAAAAAAAAATGTTTTTGAAAAAAATTGTTTTTACCCCAATCCGATTTTTACCAAAAACAATCCAGCCTAGAACTTTGGATAATCAATCTATGATCCAAATTTGAAGTCCTTAGCTCGAAGCGTTCTTAAGTTATCGTGGTCACAAATATTCCAGATAGACAGAGAGACAGACAGACCGACAGACAGATTTTTTTTTGACGGAAATCATATTTTTTGGATATAAGACGTCGAAAAACGTAAAACGTAAAAAAAGCAATAAAATTTTTTTTTTCTAACTTAAGACTTTCCTCGGGGAAAGTTAAATATATTAATGTTGTTCGTCATGTTTAATGTTGTACCACAATAGATAGCCATAGCTATGACTGCATGAATAGACTGTATCTATTATATAAATTATAATTCTGTAGCTTCATGTCATTTTGTCAATAGCAGCGTTTTCAAAATATTACATCGGACGTCAAAAGGCTGCTATTGACAAAGTGACATCCGCCCTATGAGAACCAAGCCACAGAATTGTATAAATAAGTTACATTTTATATTTTTATACTTATATTTTATCTTATTCTAATTTGTATTTCATTATTAATTTAATGTATAAAGGCCTTTACATAAAAAATCACAATAATAAGCCTGTATAGGTAGAACTACGACTAAAGTAATGTAAGTATGGATCTTTATAGTCATTCGGATTATCGAGTCTCTACTGTATCAACAAAAAATAGTTATGGCAGCAAAATCGTTTAAATTGCAAATGGCAAATTATGGCTCCTACATGCAATTTTTTACGAATACTGTACATACAGTATTCGTAAAAAATTGCTTAATGGGTGAATTCGAGATTAAATTATTTCTTATTTGCAGGACAAAATGTCAAGGAATATCAAGAAACCTAAGCAATGGGATCCAGATATACTTTGAAAAAAAATTTCGGATGTTTCCGTTATATTAGGAACCCTTTTTCAAATGCACAAAAGTGCGCAATTTTTTTTAACCGTGTTTTTTGGAAAAAAAATAAACTGGTATTAAATTGTTTACATAATAAATGATGGTAACTTCATTTTTTATGCTAATTTACCAGCGATGCTAAATCAGCGTTATATCAAAATTATTGAGGAGTTTGGGAGTACATTGAAAGAAATTACATTGAAAAGGTGTAAAAAAATACTCTATAAATGTGTAAATTTTACACCTTTATATAAATGTACATCAACATTGATGTGACACTACACACGTGAGGTGATTTTGACCTAGAGTGTGTATTTTGACATCCATACCTTCTGCAACAATACACTCGGAGCTCAAGAAAGTGAATTTTTATAAACATACCTTTAGCAACAAAAGCCCAAAGTGTAAAAATCACACTTCTGATGTACAAGCCAGCCAATCGCGGGCGTTAAGCTAGTCACGTGACTCGAATAGCCAGAATTTCTGCTTCATCGAGTCTGGTGGTTGTCGACCATTATAATTGTTTACGTTTGTAAGAGCGTACGTATAATTTTGTGTGTGCTAGATTTTTCAAAGAAATAATTGGTAAGTGTTGATTAAAAGTAAATGTTTAAAAAGTGTGATTAATACAATATCCTTAAAACATACATTTTATAATATTTTATTTATTTAGGCGGTAACACTGGCCTGCAAATTTTGAGTTGTTCATAAAAAACCATTCATAATATTGGTGTAAACTTTACACACTGGATGTAAATATATAATACACACCGCATTTATATTAACGCTTCGAGCAGCAGCTGCTAAATTACCCATGCATGTGGATGTAAAAATTTATCTCAGTGTAGGGTTGTTGTAAAGTATGAATAAAGTAGGAATATTAAGTTTATTTATTTTGCAAAAATACTGAGAAAGTTCATATAATTTCATTTTGTCTTTGTTGCCTTAATGCGTGTGGAACGTCACATTTCCATAAATTTTGGAGCTCTTGCCAAATGCAAATGTGTGCAATTAACGCATTGTTAATTCAAAAGGTACCATTATGTAGATGAAATGACATACCCAGATTATTAAAGGACCATTAAATTAAGATTATCAGAAAAACTTCTTCACAATTTCATAAAATTTTAAAGGTATAGTCTAATTCACGACTATTTGGACTGACGTTATCACAAAATGGTACCTAAATAGTGTCGTATTTCGCATTATATCATCGATTTTACCATGGTAATTTGCTATTACGCATCATTCACAGCAGCAAGTTATCATGATATATGGTAAAATGTAAAAGCCTATACTGTTAAAGTAAAGGGCAGTAAGTGACATTTGTCGCATAGCGGCGTTTTCACGTCAACCCTGATGTAATATTTTGAAAACGCTGCTATTGACCAGTGTCACTTACTGCCCTTTACTTTATCAGGGCAGTATAGTAATTATTTTTTTGATTAGTATTAGCAAAACTATTTGTCCTACACTAAATATAGATATAAAATTAGTATTGCCATGTTCATCTCTTGATGAATCTCTAATGGTAAAAAAAACGTTAGCCTCAAATAAAAACCAATTAAGCCCTCACAGATCTGCAGAGCTCATTCTATCAAAGTAAATTGTTTTTTAGCCTCAACATCTTTATTTTTTATCATCTCACTCAACGGATACGGTCCATACGTGGCTATTCTAAATGATAATGAACTTCATCTTGTTACTTTTTTGAGTCTAAATGGACAAACGCCAGAAAAAGCCTGGTTTGTCGATTTGGGTTTTGTGGGATGGGATTAGTGAAAAACATGATGGGCGTTTGATGACGTTTTACTTTTTTTACAAAAATTAAGAAACGCTTGTTTCTAAATTTTACTTGAAAGGCGTGATAAGGGGTCCGTCCCAACGTAAAGAATTGTGATAAGAGAGAAGTTAAAAAGAGCCCATACACGTAACCCGCAACCCGTTATACACCTGTAAAGTTAACCTCTGTCTCGCTATCCACCATATTAGAGGAAGAAAAAAGGCTAACTTTACAGATGTATAACTGGTTGGGTTGGAAATGCTATCCTTGAAACAATATGGATTTGAACATATCGAAAGACACGTGCCCTTGGTTCAAGGAATCCTTTTTTCCTATTTATTCTGTAATTGGCCGGACAATGACGTTAAACCTTTGTCCAAATTATCATCATTGACTGGCCAATAACGCATTATTGACCACGCGTGGTCAATAATGCGTTATTGGCCGTTGGCTGTAACATATCTATTTATTTGAAGTTATTACAGAGTCGTGAAGAGCCCCAAATAAGTTTTAGACTTTTGCTAGGGGCTCTCCACTAATTTTGATAATAAATTAAGACAAAATAGAATTTTGATAATATTCACAGCAAATTTTAATACAAGCCTTCGAGTTCTTTGGTGTTTTCTCACAATTCTTTACCCTCTACATTGAGGTCATATTGTTCTTGTTATATTTTAGATCATTTACAATTATTCAACTAGAATTACTAACAATTTGTATTTTGTACCGAATAATATAAATTATATACTCTAACAAGTTGTATTCAATAACTTATGTTGCAAGATACAAAAAAGGCTGAGAATTATGCGGGAATAATTTGATGTTTTCATGAAAATTTGCTGTCTGGAGTAATTTGGTTGGTTTTTGCCCTAAATAAACATTTATAAGGGGTGGGACCTTAAAAAAAAATCCATTTTTTAATTTTGACGGCACTTAAATGTCTATAAAGACAAGAAGGTCATTTTCTGGCGTGCGTAGGAATTTAATAAATCCCATTTGGGAGCAAGTAATTTCATGACCTTTTTAGCACTTTCATACTTCTTCGTATAAATACCGGGCTAGTTCAAAGGGCCCCTAGAGACACGAAAGCCGGTTAGAGATCGCAAAGGGAACTGACTAAGACAACAGACCTGGAATTTGATTAGGGTCCTGCTACGGTGGACTAGTACATTTGTAATACTTCTAATACACTCAGAATCTAGGTTGTTCTTCTTTATATAACAACGTTCCTGTATCTTAGCATTTTAAGGAGAATACTAGAACATTTTAATATTTCGTAGACAATACCATAACATTTGTTTATTGTATAAAAAGTATTATGGTATTACAAAGTACGTATCAGAACGTGCTCTGGTGTATGCTATATAAAATGTATTTTTTTCACTACCAGCCTAAAACCACATCATTATTACTGTTCTTTTCATTGGTAGAAATATTATTTCTCTACCTATGACGTCAGAGGTTCTAAAAATAATAAAATTTCACCATGGTTAATAATGAATTTTTATTCAGCTGTTTTGGCATCTGACGTTTCACTTAATTATTAAATCACATTGCTATTTACAAGTGTCTTTTGGCACCAAATTTATTTATTGCATGATAAATTAAAAAATATTAACTAAATTAGTACCTTTAAAACATGTTTTACAAAAAACACTTCGAAAAGTGAAAATCATTGGCCCATCATATTCAACCATAGATTATACAACCCATATATTATCGTAAGGATCATAGATTACTAGAGGTACAACCCCCATATATTGATTTTTGAGACAATAGATTCTCCCTCACAGTTTTCGCCTGTCCCCTTATTTCTGGGGGAGTACCAGAATCATCACTTTGCATTTCACTTTCCATTTTTATATATTTTATTACACTTAACACGGAAACACTTTCTAACTTAATAATTTTAGCAGATCACCAGAAAATTTCTGCCAGAAACGTCAAGTTATTCATTTTTTTTTAATGGCCGCGAACGGCCAGCGTGATATTTTAAATTTATAAGCTTTTTCATTAAATTTTAGTAAAAAAATAAATAAATAGCTAATTAATTGTACTGGTAGTGAAAAAAATACTATATTTTCCACGTGAGTGAAGATTTAACATTTTAGACCGCGTCTTGCGGGCTTCGCGCTAGCGCGCTCATCCCGCAATTTGACGCAAAAATGTTAAACTTCTCTCACTTGGTAAATAATATACTATTTTACGCCATTAAACTTTAATAGCATTAAAATTTGGAATATTTTTTGTACTAAATCAATATTAGTGGAGGTTTTCTAACACAAACTTAAAGATTCTGAATGCATTAAAAAATAAAGAAAAAAATAAATATATTTTTTTATATTTTTCGACCCTTATAAGCTCATAATCACACGCATTATCCGTGTTCTTATAGGCTTAAGAGGTCTGTATTTTTTTTTCTTTTAGGTTGGCAACAGACAAAAGCCTACCGCTTGACGTTTCCCGTGCAAATGTCTACGTCGCTTTAAAGTTTAATTTTCGACAAAATTTTGGGTATAGGTTATTTTTTACCTTGTTAAAATTGTGGCTTGGTTACTTGCAGTGAAAAAGAGAAAACATGACTATAAAATATATCAAAATATCATTTGTTCTTAGAATTTTAAACATGGCGAAAACTGTAATGCCAACCCGAAACAAAAATCCCTAAATCAGTCATCAATTTAAATAGAAGTTTTTTTTTAATTTTACCTCAGAAAACTCGCCGCAAACGGCTCGTTTTGTTATGAAACTAGTACTTTAATATACTATAAATTTAATTAATCATTATTACCGGACTACGGAAACAGGAGCGTAACGTGTTTTCCCTAAATGCTTGTTTGTTTGTCTGTTTATTTGTTTCCTAAAACTTAACAATGGTTGCGGTTGCATCCTTTTAGGAACATGTAGAACAAATAATGGTGGTCACATCAATAGGTGGTGTAATTCGGTGACCAGATAAAAGATTATTTAGGGTCACCCTATATTAGGGGTCAAATACCCCACTGTGACATACAACGTATGTCATGTCATGCCTATCGTACCTTCTATACAACCAAATTAACACTTTCTACTTACAGAAAAAATAAACTGTTTTTTACTGTCAAATTAAATAACTATGAAGTTAGCTTTAAACACTAGCATTTTTAGAGTATAAAAATATTTATAAAAAAATACAGAACAATCAAAACTGTTGTCGAAAAGAGTTACAAATTAAGAAAACGTGTCAAAAAATAACTTAATAAAGGTTCTTGGATATTTTTTAAGTTAAAAATTAGAGAAAACAATATTTTAAGTACCAACATAAATTTCTAGAATCAACAAAATACCGTGACTTTGATAATAATACGCACGCTGAAAATAATGGCTTATTTACAAAACAAAAAGGAGTGCCGAAACAGGCATTTACACAGATAGTCGTGGAATTTTTTATATAGTGCAGACTCTATGGTGGGTAGCTAAAAACTGAGTTTATTTCTGGACATTAAACTGCAAGTAGTATTGTCCTCTATTTTGTTGTAATTGTAATTGTGACAATTAATAGTATATTACACAACAAGGGTTTTAAATAAGAAATTATGCACGCATGGAAAGGAAACGGTCAAGTATTAACGCTCCTAGGGGGGGGGGGTCATTTTGGAGTGTTACGCCCATGTTAATGGTATAGGAAAATAGCGTTACAGGGGGATGTCCAAAATGATCAAAATTTGCGTTACGTAATACTTGAACGTACCCAAAAGTTATGCACGATATCGCGCAAAAACATATTTTTTTGTGGCAAACTTGGCCTGTTCAACTACATCGCTTTCGCTTGAAATTTTAGCTGAAATCAAACAAATCCCTTAACTTTGGCAGTAATACGCACGCTGTAAGTAAAAGCTATTATTTACAAAGATGCACTGAGATAAATTTTTACATCCACGTGCATGGGTAATTTACTTGCAGCTGCTGCTGATGTGAATTTACAATCGAAGCGTTAATTTAAATGCGGTGTGTATTATATTTTTACATCCAGTGTGTAAAATTTACACCAACGCGTAAATATACTTTTTACCTAAAGCCCTAAAATTTATTAAAAAAACTAGAATAACCATTTTGTTATTTTTCTATTTATGAATAGTGTTTTATGGAAAAACTACGCAACAGAAAAATAAAACGTATATTCGTAATCAGCGCTACAAAAAGTACCAATATAAAATAGAAACAGAAAACATACACAAGTCTTAACAACTCATAATTTGCAATTATATTATAAAATGTATATTTTAAGGATATTGTATTAATCACACTTTTTAAATATTTACTTTTAATCAACACTTACCAATTATTTCTTTGAAAAATCTAGCATACACAAAATTATACGTACGCTCTTACAAACGTAAACAATTATAATGGTCGACAGCCACCAGACTCGATGAACCAGGAATTCTGGCTTCTCGAGTCACGTGACTAGCTTAACGCCCGCGATTGGCTGGCTTGTACATCAGAAGTTTGATTTTTACACTTCGGGTGTATTGTTGCTAAAGGTATTTTATAAAAATACACTTTCTTGTGCTCCGAATGTATTGTTGCAGAAGGTATGGATGTAAAAATACACACTCTAGGTCAAAATCACCTCACGTGTGTAGTGTCACACCAAGTTTGATGTACATTTATATAAAGGTGTAAAATTTACACATTTATAGAGTGTATTTTTTACACCTTTTCAATGTAATTTCTTTCAGTGTGGTCGTAGAAAAATATATATTTGGTACAAATATTGGTTGGTCCTGATTAAATTTTTCTAACCTAAATAAAAAACAGCCAAAACTTTATTTTAAATTCAATCCCTATATAGTTTAAAAGTCCAAACCAATTTATTTATATTTTCTGTAAAGAAAAATATTCCACGTAGACCCTAAACGCGATACCCGAAGGACAAGGATTTAGTGGAAAAAGGAGGGAAATTTAGTGGAAAAAGAAGAGAATGTAAAATTTACTACAACGGTTTCACGCTATAAAAATAAATATATCGTA
Source organism: Brachypterus glaber (assembly GCA_958510825.1). Lineage (NCBI taxonomy): Eukaryota > Metazoa > Arthropoda > Insecta > Coleoptera > Kateretidae > Brachypterus > Brachypterus glaber. The sequence continues at coordinate 6,077,274 of OY294048.1, read as the reverse complement.
CACATTGTTAATACTCCATTTTACCCCCTTACCCAACCCGATTTTCACGAAAAACAATCCCAGCCTAGAACTTTGGATAATCAACCTGTAGTCCTGAAGCGTTCTTTAGTTATCGTGGTCACAAATTTCCGGGACACACAGACCGACCGACAGACACAATTTTTTTTGACGGAAATTATAATTTTTGGATATAAAAAAGCAATAAAAAGGTTTAGAATTCTTTTTACTAACGCATCGTAATTTTATCTACTTTCTAGAAATGTACCCTCCTGAATCACAGTCACAGTGATGTGACATTTTTTTGCTTTTTTTATTAAAAATGAGTTGAAAAATGTTTGCTTTATAAACAAAATTAAGTGCTTTTTGCAGGCTGTATCGGATTGACAGGATACATTATTTTTAAATTTTTCAGCGTTGTGCTCAAAGAGAATGTAAAAACCTGTAGGGCTCTATGTTATTATATTTCGTATTTAAAATGTAACAGCATGTTGCTTGAAGGTGAATTGCAAAACAATATGTTCATACGAAATTTCAAACTAAAAGCGGATAATTATTATACTCCAGTAAGATTATAATCAGTACTCATATTTCCAGTTGTAGTCCAGTCTTCAGGTCAACAAAAGAGGCTTTACCCAGAAATAATTCAGGGAGTTTTGATTTTCGGTTTATTGGGTAGGGTTAATGGCCTCAAATAAAAAAACAGTTTTGCGACGTTGAACTCTATTTGGAACTTATTTTTTTAACGTGTTTTTCACAAAAAACGGATTTATAAAATATCTCTTAAACGTTACACTATACGTTTTTAGATTTTTAATTTTTTTTTTCGAAAAACCAAAATTGTTTATCGTCGGTTAGGCATGCCCCTTAGAACATTTTGGGTGAAAATTAAAAAAATCTATCTGGCAGTTTCTTTTTAATTTACGTAAAATTATTATTATTTTTTTTTAATAATTTACACGTTTGTGCCCCCATTATCTCGAGTAAACCGATTTTCGATTGAATCACCATTGCATTAGGCATAAAAAAAACCTTCCTAACCAAGCCACAAAGAAAAATCTAAAACCCTACAGTGTAACGTTTAAGGCGGTGCCGTGAATTAGCTATAAGTCGTACAAAAAAATACATGACACAAAAAATGTTGGAAATTTGGTCCTCTTTATTTTCATATCAAACGCTTTTTGTCCTAGGATGCACCGATCTTGAGATATTTTAAAAAGTCCTTTTTTTGTGAAAAATACTTTAAAACAACGACAGTTCCAAATCGAGTTCAATGTCGCAAAATTGTTTATTTGCGGCCTTAAACCCTACCCAATAAACCAAAAATATAAACTCCCTGAATTATTTCCAGGTAGTCTCTTTTATTAACTTGAAGACTGGACTATAACTGGAAATACGCCGGGTTGATTATATTTATAAATTTTAATTGCTCATTTATGAAAATTCTATCTTTGACTATGGTTTGGGATTAGGGAGAAGCAATTGTTATTTGGCGTATTTAAAATAGCAAAAGAACATATATCGTCCATGATACTGCAATACCCCTTAACGTCCAATTGCAAAACCGCGTAACGTCTAACTGCAATACCGCATAACTAATGAAAGTATCAAAATCAAGATTTTGCACAAGCGTGATCTACACAATAAATGGCGTATATTGAGTTAATATTTGTGAGAAATAACCATTTTAAAAAGCCTTTTAAGCTTTTTAAATTTACTATTTCTCATTTAAAAATTCATCAAGTAGGTCAGATATTTATTTGAAAACCGCGTTGACAACAATTTGACGTATGAATTTTTAATTGTATTTTTAATAACGCATATACAATGGATTTATGCTTAGAAATAATAGAAAGTAAGGCGGATCCTGAGATGAAAATGCATGTAGATCCAGAGGACTGGAAGAAAATTAGAAAAAGGAAGAAAAAAGCCGAATCAACACAGTGGAAAAGGGAATTAAACAAAAAGCAGAGAATGATGGGCCAGGAATACAACGGGTTTAGAAAACAGAATGAAAAAATTGTCCAGAATGTATCAAAAGAAGAAAGGAAGTTAGGACCTGCATGTATATCAGAATATTGTAAAAATACGAACGTATTCAACTGTAATATGTTTACAGAAAAGAACAGAGAAGATTTAATTAAAGATTTTTGGAAAATGACGTGGGGTAGAAGAATGTGTTTTTATTATCAATGATAGACGTAGAAGGAACCATTAAGAAGAAGAAATTAAATGGAAATGTTTCGAGAAGATCCGAATCAAGAAAATACTACCTGAAAATTAACGATCAAAAGAAAAGGGTTTGCAAAAGTATGTTCCTTAACACACTCGGAATAAAAGAATGGACTATTCGGTATTGTATAGAAAATAGAGCTCCAAATAAACCAAAAGAAAAAAATAATGAAGACATAAAATTAAGTAATACTATTGGTATATCATTGTTATAATATTTTAGTTTAATAAATATTTTATTAGCCAGCTTAAAGTATAATATTTTTACTTTAAAAAGCGTTACTTTTCTGTTAATCATTAATATAATAAGTTTTTCCTTCTCCTGTAAAATTTTGTTTCTAAACCATACGCGGTTTTGCAGTTAGACGTTACGGGGTTTTGCAGTTGGACGTTAAGCGGTATTGCAGTATCATGGACGATATATTATCTATTGCATAATAATGAAAAAAAAAAAAAAAATCGGCAAAATTGTAATTAAAAAAAGCTATTACAATAAATTTTTGAAACTCAGTTTTCAAAATGTTGTTTTCAAATCAATAAAATAGATAAAATATATTAGATATTACCGAGAATAAATGTGACAAACATCAATAACTTGATAGGTTTTCTTCCGAAAGCTTAAACCTGGCACCCTGCCAACTGCTCGGTAGTGCCTGCCCTTCGGGTTGAAAAATAGGGAATACCCATTACGCATCTTTGTTACCAGGAACGGACTAGGCAAAGCTAAAATTAGATTTTATGTTAAATCGATTAAAATCCAGATCGCTGGCCTACACAGACAAAAATACACTGCCCTGTAAAAGACGATTCACTCACCGCAGTAATGAGAAGAATCCAGCGCATGCGCACTGATTTTATTATTTTTGTTTTGACGTATGCCAAAAATTATTTTAAGGTTATGTAAAATTCTTTTGCAGAATTTTACAAAAATATCTACTTTTTTATTTGCGAGCTAACCGTTTTTTTTTAATTGGCTAAAAGTACTCGCTTTTAATAGTATTTTCGTAAAAAAAATAGCGGAATATTCATTAATAAACATTTGATTCTTAAAATAAGGCCCCCATTAAAAAAATCAAACAGAAATTCGTGAGTATTTTAACTATCTTTTGCTATCTATACTAACATAAAAACTTGATTTTCCGCACCTAATTATATTCAAGTTTTAGTAATAAAACCAAAAATCAGTGCAAAATATAGTTCATTTTTGTGGACCCGATGCGCACCGTAACCCTCCTCAAATTAAACTATTTCATAAAACTACAACTGCCCAAACGGAAGCCACTTTTGACATCCGTCAAAACAAAAATAAGCAAACCAGTGCGCATGTGCTAGATTCTTCTCATTACTGCGGTGAGCGAATCGTTGTAAAAGAGCTTTCCCATTTTTCACCTCCGCGTGTAAAATGGATTTTTTATTATCAGATTCACTTTCAGCAACGTCAAAAACCCCAATATACCAATTCAGTAAAACTACTCCCCGTCCCTCAGGGAGTGGATTTGTATTTTTTTTTTGTTTGTAATGGATTTATATCGATATAAAACGTCATAAAATGCAAAAATACGCAAAAAAGTTTAAAAAATTTGCACGAATACAAACAAGGCTTTTCCGAAATTTTGAAAATTTTCAAAATGTGAAAACAATAATATCTTTTTGGATTAAAATCCAAATGATAACAAGTGAATGTTTATACACGGTGTTTTCAGTCTTTTGGTATTAACAATTACTGTGATATTGAATTATAAGACAGAATTCAACTACATATAACGAAATGATTATTTTATTGTTGCATAATTTGTATCTAAATGGGCAAATATAAGGTTCATCAAATTATGAATTTTCCACGCTAGAACTAAAAATAACCGTGTTAGTAAATTACTAGCCTTGAAGTCCGTTTAATGTACGAAGTAAATTAAATTGAAAGTTTTTGCCCATTTGTATAATTTAGCTTTTTTATTTTTGGGGAATAGGGCTTTGGATCTGACTAAAATTGTTATCTAATTTTGCTGTGACGTTTCGAATGGATTTTCGTTGTTTTCGCTAAAGTAAAGTACACTGTCTTAATTTTTAACTGTTATTTATTTGTTTAAATAATGTTTTGTTTATGTGAGTGTTTACTGGTAGTGACATTGGCCCTGAACCTTTCTGTGGCTTTAGCAAAAGCCATCAGGTAGAGGCAATTAAGAGATGGGAAACCAAAATCAAAACTCGATATTGGAAAGACCAAAACTTAAAACAGGCAAAAATATTCATAAAATATGAACCTGAACGAACAAGAAAATTACTCGATCTTAGCAAGGTGGACCTAAAGACCTATACATGGCTGTTAACCGGACACTGCCCGTTAAGATATCATCTTAAAAAAATGTGAAAATCTGAAATCGACATTTGCCGTCTATACTCAGAAGCACCAGAAACGGCCGAACACATTATGTGCTTCTGCGAAGCCATTGCTCCCAAAAGGTATACCCAAGACCTGCAGATATATCCCAAGTAGCCCCCAAAAAACTCTTAGGCTTCTTTGAAATCCTAAAGCTTAATGTGGACTAACTTGCAAAGGGGATTCACAATAGATCTCATTGGTAGCAGTGATTTGAAAGACAGTACCATGCCTCACAACCCCACTTATATTGTATTGTATTGTATTGTACTGTTAGTGACAATTGCTAATCTTTGGCTTTAATTCTCTGTTCGAAAACAACGAAAATCCATCGTCGAAACGTCACAGCAAAATTAGATAACAATTTTAGTCAGATCCAATGCCATATTCCCCAAAAATAAAAAAGCGAAGCAAATTAAAATGTGGAAAAATGGAGAGTCTTTTTATCTATGCAGTGTATTTTTTACCACTACATCGACTAAAATAATTTTTTCTTTTGTTTTTTCACAGCCTAAGTACCATCCATATTCTTTTATCTTTCGGTAAAGCTTAGAAGTGCTTCTTAATTAAGACGTAATGGCACACTTTACAAACATTAATATAAAAGACCATTTTAAAAAGGGAAGTGGTTTATTATACTGCCCTACTAAGCTAGAAGGCAGTAACAAAATATTACATCAGAGTTGACAGGACAACGTCGCTATGCGACAAATGGAGTTACTGCTTTCTAGCTTAGTCAGGCAGTATACTTTTTGCAGTCTTATGACTAGAAAAGTATTATACGATACTTTCTAAAATCATCAAAAACCCGCCCAGATAAAAATGTCTATACTGGGTGTATATTAAGACATGCAATCTTGGGATCCCGGGAGTGAGATTTCCCGGGACTGGGATTTCCCGGGACTGAGATTTCCCGGCACTGGAGCAATTTTTTTTCTTTTATTTTTCTTGTAATCCCAATTAAACCCATTAAAAAACATAATAAAAAAATAAAATCCAGTTTGAAAATTCATTCATGGTTCTGAAAGTCTGAACTTCTTATAGTGAAGTGGTTCATTATAAAATAATTAAAAAAAGCTTATAATTGACTTCACGTTAATTTTATTGTTGAAAACAATTAGTGTGACCGCGGTTTCGCTATAATAGATATAGCATCTACGGACTTAAATACATATAATGGGACATCTTTAACATTCTGGTCATAAATAACACTAAGGACATTACACAATTAATAAATTAGGTTACAAATTAAAAATATGCATTTTCAGTGACATGAATTAGGTTATGTTTAAAACATAAAGTCGATTATAAGCTTTTTTTTAATTATTTTATAAAAAAATAAAAATTATATGGTTAAAAAGAGTATTAATCTTTAAAATAATATATCACACAACCCCCTTTCATGAAAAAAAACCTCCCTTGTCCCCACTGTGCCCACACAAGTATATACAAAAACTATCTTATAATTTAAGTTGATATCTTAAGTACTTCAAAAGTTAAGGGGGGAGCTTAGCCATGGACTGTATTTAGGTTATAACCATTGATCGGACATTGGATTTTTTAACAGGTTCGTCTTAAGGAAAACAAAGAATATTTTCATAAAACATTAAAAGTAACAAAAATACATTATATTGTTATGTAATTCTTGTTTTGTTTTAATTTTGTTCCTTTGTATGTTTGAATTATTTTAAATATTCCCGTGAAATCAAACTAAGTTAAATACGTACAGTCAAATAAAACAAAAAGTAAAACAAAAAACAGTCTACACATAAATATGCTTTTTCCTTTTTTTAGTATAAGCGAACAAATTCCATTATTCTGTGTTCCTAGGTTGTTAAATATAAAATAGAAATTAAACCACTTATTACCATGTAATAAATTTACCTTTTTAAGTGTAACTAATTTTTAACCAAAGCAACTGTTTGTTTTTTTCAATATTACTTTCATGTGTTAGTAAATAAAAAATAAATTGCTTTTTAACGCTTTATACAGAAACAAAAAAAATCTGTAAGAAAAATCTGTCTATCTCTCTGAATGGGAAATTTGTGACTACAATAACTCAATTGAGTTCTTAAGAACGCTAGGTTAAAATTTGGACCATAGGTTCCTTATACAAAGTTTTAGATTAAGATCTTTTTTGATGGATGGATGGATGGATGGCGGCAAACTTACTACGCTGCAGACACGAATTAGACTGAAATTACGCGAATCGTACCCGAATTGATATAATCTACGCCTTTTGCCATGCTCGAGCGCGCTCTTGCAAATTATTTTCTCGGCAGCAGTTTTTTTTAACACCATGTTTCCTTAATGCGGACCTGTTAAAAAAGTCTAAAGTCAGATCACTGGTTATAACATAAAAATAAAACGTACATTTGGGTAAAATATAAATATTAAAATATTACTCCTTCCAAGTGAACGTTATTGGAAAATGATGCGCTGCGAAAAAAAAACTTCGATCAATTCCGAAACATTCAAATATAAATTTATATGTATATTATGTTTTGCCATGCAAACACACCCGTTGATTGAATCCCAAAACCGGAATATTTAAACGGGAATAGAAATATGTCGTATCACTTAAAAAGGGACTTTGTAAAGTGATATTTTTTGTAGGAATATTAGTCTAAAACATCAAAACATTAGTCCAAAAGATCAAAATTATTAAATTTATTTAAAAAAGTAAATAGTCTTCTTAGTGTTTTTTTACCCCGGTTTTTTCTATTTGTTGATGTTTTTTTGGGAAGAGGGTTGAAATTAATAACACTCAAACTATTTTCTTAAATCGTGACGTTTCGAGGGTGGTTTTCCTTGTCCTCAGACAAAAATTTAAACCCAGTTTGAATACACGTTAGAGACATACATATATACACAATATAATAAATAAAACATTATTAAGGACTACACAATACTTTTACAGTTATTAATAATAATTTATTACACAAAACGTATCAGCTGACAGACAATTAAAACAATAGTAAATAGTCTTCTATAATTTTTAAAATTTTAAATTAAAATTTTTTTTTGGCCCAACTTTCGTATTAAAGTTGCCATAGAAAAAAATCGGTGCATTTCCGCAAAAATTAAAAATAATTTTTCGGATTTAGGTTTAAATTAGGTAGAATATACTTTATTTCTAATATCAGCTTTTTTACAAAAAAAAAAATGAAAATTCCTATATAGGGTTTTTTTAAGGTTGCTGAAATTGAGTAAATCGAGTAATTATACGTATTTTTAAATTTTTTCGTAAAAATTGGTAGAGGTTTTTGGGGGTCGACAAATCTGATTCTGCACTGATAAAAAGGATTTATTTGGATATGGCCAATTAAATTATTTGATTCTGAGTAACAAATTTTATTTGAATCAAATAAATATTTAGTTCATGTAAACAAATATTTAAATTTCAAAATGATTTATTAATGGGAACAAAAGAGTTTATTTGACAGAAATAAAATTGATTGGTCACAACCAAATAATTCAATTGGCCATATCCAACCAAATATTTTGTTAACATAAATAAATTGTTTTATCAGTATGATAATATTTTTTACATACAGATAATAAGACAATTACCAGGTTTATTTTAAATAGATAAACTCAATAATAACCCCCGCGTGGCTTTTGCTTTATTGAGTGGATAATTATTTATTTTACCCACTCAACTGTCACTTGTCAAATTATTTTATTGTAAATGCCATTAAAATTTTTAATAAAAATATGAATTTCTAAGCTACTTATTGGATAAAACCTTGTATGGCACTCATGGGTAAACCGATATTGCCCTCTCGAAAATTAACTTGCTTGACTGACGCCTCGCAGGTTAATTTTCTCATGGGCAATATCTTACTTTACCCACTAGTACCATAAATAACTATTTCTAATTTCACTTCCTGAGGGGCGGGAGGTAGTTTACGTGAAAATTGTTATATTGGGGTTTTTAAGGTTGCTGAAAGTGAATCTAATAATAAAAAATCCATTTCACGCGCGGAGGTGAAAAATGGGAAAGCTCTTTTACTAGGCAGTCTATTTTAGGTGTTTTTACCCTTTTCGCGTGGCATTTCCCAGTTAAACCCGAATACAAATTCAAGCCCCACAGCAAAGTAGTAGGTTCAATCAGCGGTTTTCTTTGATCATACCAGAGCATACTACCGAATTTGTGAAACAAAAAAGTTTGATAAACTCTCGATCCTAAAGTAGAACACTGAAGGTGGTTTGCATAAAATACTATTTATCCAATACATAGAGATAATAAGACAATTACCAGCTTTATTTTAAATAGATAAACTCAATAATAACCCCCGCGTGGCTTTTACTTTATTGAGTGGATAATTATTTATTTTACCCACTCAACTGTCACTTGTCAAATTATTTTCTTGTAAATGTCATTAAAATTTTTAATAAAAATATTCATTCCTAGGCTATTTATTGGATAAAACCTTGTATGGCACTCATGGCTAAACCGATATTGCCCTCTCGAAAATTAACCTGCTTGGCTGACGCCTCGCAGGTTAATTTTCTCATGGGAAATATCTTACTTTACCCACTAGTACCATAAATAACTATTGTTAAATGGAGGGGTCATTTACTGGAAAATGTTCATTACTGAAAAATTTGAGATAGGCCAATTTTTGTTTGAACTTTTGCGGGTATACAAAAAAGGTCAGGTTCTGGGGTCGAGACAAACATTTCTATACGATTTTGGAGTCGCTGAATCGGATTTCGTTGCTAACCTCAAAAAAGTAATGAAATGTTTCAACTTTCATCACTCTTTTGAGGTTAGCAACGAAATGCGATCTGACCAAGTCAAAACAAACCCCAGATTCGGATTCAGCGACCCCAAAACATGACCTTTTTTTTGTGTTATTAGTAATAATCTATTACCATTAAAATGTTAAAATTCATAAAATTATCATTATTAATTTAAAACAACGTTGAATGGCGATTTATCCCGTTAGATTAGACAGGGACCAAACAAATTCTGTATTTGTTCTTTGTTGAACAAATACAATATTTATTTGGCCGGGCGAAAAGTGTAACTATAGTATTTTTATTAAAGAAATTACTGGCGCCATCTAAATTTCAGTAGAATTATCTTATTCTACAGATTCACATTAGCTATGTTCGTTCGTGCCGCTCAGTGCTATACTCTCCTGCCAACCAAATAAATACTGTATTTGTTGTATGAAAAACAAATACAGTATTTATTTGGTTGGCTGGAAAGTGTAGCACAAATGAGATAGAGATAGGGTAGACGTCTTTTGTTTCATAATTCTAGTTGTAGAGAGCTCAATTGATGTTAAATATAAAATATAACGATAAAAAAATGTTAAATTGTGTCAAACAACTTTTAAAGTAATATTTAACTTCAAAACCACTTTTGTTTTAAAACGTCTCTTTTCTTTTAATGTTTGTAAAGAGTTGCATTAAGCAAGAAGTTTTAATTAGGCTGAAGTCTGGAATAGTTTTGAGTAGTATAAAAGGATTTAAGTAACACTCGGGAAAATTATCAAAAGAAAATTACTGTTAGTTTTTAAATTTTTTTTAATTTGCTGATTTACCACTGCATTACATAGAGCTAGAACATCTAGCTCAATGTAACATATAACATGCAATATTCTAGCCTAGAAGAGCATTATCGGTTCACTTTCAAAAGTCCAAAATTTTATAATCTTTTAAAACTTGTAATAATTTAAGTCCAAAAATTATAAATTTTTAATAATATTTAGGTTTGGACTTTTTAAGAACAAGCAGTTTATTTATTTTAACCTTTTAATGCTCAATTTAACCATTTTTGTAAAAAATTTTAAAATATCAAGGTTTTTTACCCCTAGATTACCATAAAAATATTTAATAAAATCTAACTTTTTTGTTGTTGTTAGACACATGACAGGATAAGCATTTGGGAATGTTTTTTAATATAAAAATAACATTTTATCTTAATTTACTTTAATTTAAAAAACGACATTTTCTTTTTTCGAAAAAAGAAAATTAGACTTTTTCACACAGTGCAGCTGAACATGTTTTGCAACTAATGTAAGTCTATCCATATTTAGTAAATTTAAAGCAAACACGTTTTTTCATGCATTAATACTGGGCAATGAGATCTGGCCTACTCCACGTGAATTCGGGAAACGGTGACTGCATGGATTTGGGTGAATTATGTTTTATGTTTTTTTTTAAACATTAAGCTTGAAGCTAGTTTTAAAAGCCTTCAATGTTTAAGGACACTTAATTATTTATTTTATACCAAAATTATTTTAATATCAAGCTCCCGGGGGTAGGGGTAAGTAATTTTCTTAACAAAAAATATATATAAATTTTTATTTTTTGTGTTAAAGCCGAACAGGAGAAGTTTTATATTGAAATAAGACAAATTTTTATATTATTCTCCTATAGTTTCGTTTAAATTAAACTATAGGACAATAATTACAATTGGTCTTATTTATATTATCAAAAAAAAAAGAAATAATGACTTTTATCCGGCCTACTTTGATTATAACAAGAAATTGAAAAAAAAAAAAAATGCAAGAATTTTGAAATTTTTGATATTCTATTGAAAATAAAAAAATAATAACAAAAATGTGCATTTCAGTAATTTAGTTTATTGAAAGTAGACATAGTCAAAAATATATCAAACAATTTTTAAATATATTAATGGTGGGTTTTTCAGATATTTAAGTTTAAACTTTTTTTGCTAATATCTAAAAAAAAACAAAACACTATCGATATAAAAAAATTGAATTTTGTCAAGAAATTGACGTTGCTTCTAACGTTGAAAACCGTTTCTGGATTTCTCTAATAGTTTTAAAGTTATTATATGGCAAAATCAATTTTGATACTAATCTTTGATTTTAGGAAAAAACTAAAAAAGGCGATCTTACAAAATATGCGTCTTTCGAAAAAATCTAATTAGGGATCTATTATTGATGTCACAAGGTACCCATAAAACATAATTCACCCAAATACGTGATCATAGTGCAGTCACCGTTGCCTGAATCCACGTGGAATAGGTCAGCTTCCGTCTTCTCTATAGAGAGGTTAAAATCTCTCCGAGTGGAATAAAATAATAATGGGACTGTTTTTTTTCTGGAAGCTCTTTTTTTTTAATTGCAACATAGAGTACAAATTCATTAAAAATAATAGTATATTTGCTGCTATTTATCTGTTTTTCAAATAAATTCCTTTAAAAAAACATATTGAGATTTGAGAAAGCTACATACTGACCTATTTTATAAAAAAGCTTTCGACCATAAAAATATTTTTTGAGTGTTGCATATATGATACATTGAGCATTTAAGGAGCACGCCTCTGGACAGATTTACAAAATAAATTAACATAAACTAATAACCTTTATTAATACTAGTATACATACAAAACCTCGTCGCTCGAGCTCAAAGGGTACCATAGTTATTAATTAAAAACATTATTTTTACTAAAATTTTAAAGGGTCGTAACTCTCTTAGGGTTCTTTTCCGGACCTATGTTCCTATACTGTGTTTTCATGTTTTATGTTGTAGAATCACCCGCTTAATTTAATGCCAAAAGACTGCAAACACCATGTATGTATATATATGTAATTATGTATATTTATTTTAACCCTTAGGGTTTTTCTGGTTACTGTAGTGTTCTTTATGCATAGATAAGATAAAGCAAGAAGCTTATCGTGGAACAAAAACATTGGCTGCGTTCAATAGAAACAGCGAAAAGTCATCAAACGATAAGTTTTGCTAGCAAATTGCTGAAAGGCTAATATCTGTCACTTGTCACAACCAGCATTTAAGGTTAGAAATACCCACAAAAAGTGCATTCCCGCGCTTTAAAAAATCAATCAAAACTTATCATAACAAAATGTTGACGAGGAATGATTCAGCGACATCTGTCAACCGAAACTGATGATAGCGTTCAGGGGGTCTATTCTGGTTTCGATCGGATTTTTTCCGCTCGATAATTCGCGTAAAGGTCACCGAATCTCACCGAAATTGAGTAAGAATTACATGTTTTGTATTTTCAAAGCTCACTTCGCCTGCAGTGGATGTTCGCTTGGTCTAAACCAGGCGAACACTCACATCCACCTTAAATCATGCGCAAACGAGTTGTTTTGGATGTCAAATGTCATAATTTCATTAATTTTATTCACGGATTATTTTTGTTTTAAATTTTTTGAACCGTGTTGGTATTTAGTTTGGATTTGTTTAGTTTTTGCTGTTTACAGTTTTATTGATAATAATTATGGATTTAGTCGAAGTTTTGGAGGCGATCGTGGTTTTGGGAGACCTTCAGGATGCTGAAGACCCTCCACGAGCTTTTCTGGGTATTTGTTTAATATTTATTTAATTTTGTGTGAGAAAATAACAATAAACATATAGGTTAGGAAAAAAACAACTGATATGTAATGCGCTGACTCGTGTCGCATATGATTGGACATAGTTTGTATAAAAACTTGACAACGTTGTAAATATGAGAATAGCAATATCTGCACACGTGTGATGTGAGAAATCACTCCGACCGAAAATTATCCACCTCACGCGTTTATTTCCGCAAGAAACCAGAATAGACCCCCAGTAGTGATTTTACAGTTTTCGATGAGTTTTGCTGTTTCTATTGAACGCAGCCATTATAATACAAAACAACATGTTTGTCGGACCTGATTAATTTTAATCTTTTACAGATTTTTTACTTATTTTAATTTCATAAGTTGTATTGTATTTATTGCTAGGTCAAACATAAAACCAAGCATAAAATGTGTAACTATGTTTAATTTAATGATAAAATATGCAGCCTGTGAAAGGGCCATAAATATGTAGATAAAACTATAATGAATGATAAAAGAGTCGTTAAATTTTATGCAAAACCCGAGTGCTTTTACAATTACCTTAAAATATGTAAGATTTAAAAAGCTCCTATTTATATAACTTTTTATAATATCACAAAAAAGTCCTGTTTCTTTCAATCTAAGTTTCGTTTTTTATATGATAACCTGCATTTCCAAATCTCGATGCTAATTTGGCCCAGACTGCGCAACGGCCAAATAGCATCTTTCGAGTTGGAAATGTTTCATTTTCTTATTAGGTTAGAAATATACTATAAAATATCACTGAACATATTACTGCCCTGCTGAGATAAAACGTCCTAACTAACATTTTTGTCATTTTCGGCTTATCTGCATATACCGGTTGTTCTATGCCATATTTATCTATCCTCCAGGGTTCCCTCCAGTCAGGGAAATCAGAAAATAGTCAGGGAAATTGAAATTTTAACCTGGAAGTCAGAGAAGTTGGCCATTTATTCGAAAAATTTACGGAAAATAGCAATGTTAGTTAGGACGTTTTAACTAAAGAGGGCAGAATAGACAAAGATTTTATTTATTGCAGGAAAAAAGTTCTCTTTAACTTTGCAATAAAATAGTTTTTTTTTGATAAATTAAAAAAAAATATAACTTAATAATATTATGTACATTATGTTTTATTAATTTTTTTTTAAATAATATTGCAATACTTTTTCACAGAAAGGTATATAATTTTTTGATAAATCACACATTCGATCCTTGTACTGTACAGATCTACATGCATATAGCTCAAAATTTAATTGATGTATTCAAGCAGGTATTTTTACGTATGCATCCATTTGAAAAATGGAAAATGAAATTTATCAAAGTTTGTGTTTTTTTTTTAAAGAAATTACAGAGAGATTTTTTATCCGAAATATAAATCTAATTATTTTCGGCTCTGCAAGTCTCTCTTATTAAGCTTAATATGAGGCTCTAAATTCAAGGCACGTCTTGTCACGCGCTTTCATCGACCTCGTTCGTCGCTCTGTCATATTGCTTGGGTACGTTCTCAGACAAAGAAGGATAGATAAACTAGTAATGCTTATACTAAACTGCTGAGCAACTAACGTGGTCCACCTAAAACAATCATGTAATTTCAAATTTAAATATTTCAAAGACTACTGAATAGATTTGGGTGATTAAGAATTAAAGTATATTTGTTTCAATATTATTTTCCGCAATAAATGTATGCTTAAAAAAATTATACTATCCATTGTTGTAAAGTTAACCGCACTCCTCCAAGAATATTTTACAGGTTTCCATTATTTGCTATAAATACCCCATCATTTGTAAATGTTTTGTTTCTTGAATTTTTGTTCTATACTTTTCTGTTAGCAAAATATTGCATTTTTTGTAAAAAATGCACTAAGCAGGTATTAATTTTAGATTTTTTTGTATTTAAAAGGACTTTATTCACCCATTTTCAATATTATTTATTTTTATTTAAAAAATATGACACACTTTTTATAATTTCAAAATTGGAGATGGTCCAGATACGCTCAGGAAGAAAGTTATGAAAGTGTAAAACTATATTTATAGTATTATTAATTTTCGCCTCAATGATTATTTATATCGATAAAAAATCTAAAACAGAAAATAAAATAAAAATGTTCTTATCAGGCGCACTTATTTCTAAATGCGCTGGTAAGGTATTGCCTTTAAAATAATACTTATCTGCTATATCTTTATCTTTACCTAAAAAATATTATTAGTCAATACCTTACCAAAGTTTAAAATTTTTGCCTAAATAAAGAATTTTTAATAAAATTCTTGATAAATCGTTAAAATAAAAAGAACGAAAAACTGAATAAAAGTTAACTTCTAACGTTTCGGGATCTAATCTGATCCCGTTTCCAAAGAAAACTATTAGTGTTTGAAAGAATTTTTGCAATATTTGGCTTTATCAATCAAAATATGACAAATGTCAAAATATGTCATTTCGAGGTAATTGAAACAAAGACACTTGTAACAATAAAAAGATGTAGAGAAATTAAGTTGGAAAAGGCGTTTTTGTTAAAAGCGTGTAGAGAGGTTAATTTGGAAAAAAAAACTTTTTTATTGAAAAGAGGGTAAAGTTAAATTATAGATTCTATGTAAAACTAGAATTTCAGGCAAATATTATTTTTAGAGTAATATAATTAAATTTTAATTTAAAGACTTGTTTAATAACAAACTTTGATATTACCACCTTATAATTAATTTTCCGACATTTACAACATAATTTTCACGGAGATTTTTAACTATCCATTACAGCGTAGATGTTCAACGTGGATAATGGTCTTTATATTTACAGATTAAATGGATCATTACTCTAATATTAAATATTTAACATATAAAATGATTATATTAGCAGTAATTACTAAAAACAAGTACGGAATATTAAGATCAAGTCGCTCTAAAGTTAGTGTATCCCCAAGCATGTTTTAAACGTACTTAAATCAAATGTTTTGCTTGATTGAAGTTGATTTCATATGTTACTTAGACTAACACCTATCACAAGATTTGTCGCGTTATTGGTAAATCTATCAAAATAAATGTTATTATAACTTATACCAGTTAATATAGACCAACGAACTAACAACTCTTCTCTCTAGAATACGCATACCGTTAATATAAAGTATCGCCAACATCTCGGTTTGTTTTTAAACAAATAGTAGGTATATTCAGGCCTGAACAATAACAATTACCAGTAACTGTTATTGTTGTCTCTGTTAGAACAAAGCTGTGCGAGTAAGACAGACAAATGTATATGTTGGCTACGGTTTTTTCTGTTTTTACAAATGAAATGCCTATTTTAGAGAGAAGAGTTATTAGTTCGTTGATATAGACCTACTAAGCTATAAATTTGCCTAAACACACGTTTTTAGCTAGTTTTTGTTCCTGAGCTGCAATTATTCTTATCTAAATTTTAATCATTACTTCAACTTAAATTTAAACTTCGAAAGTTAATTTATTTTTCCTTACAGTAAATTATTTTTTCCAACTTTAACATTTTTGCACCTTAAATCCAAATTTGAATAATATAATATTTAATATTTTTAACAACCCCCGTATATTAGTAAAAAAGTACGCAAGTAAGTGATGTCAAGTACCCAAACTAGCCCCTAGATGGAAATAGTGTATTTAATTATATTTTAATCTGAATAAAGTAGGTTTTTGCTGTTTTGTCCCTCCTGATGGTTCTTTGACGATAGCCGCATATTAAAAATGTCTTCTTTTTAAATGTTAAGGTTTGTTTATCCAATTTAAAGAATACTTAAGTTTGAGAATTTATAAAACTCTGATGACATTTAAAGTCTCATCTTGAAAATCAGTTGAGATGAAAATAGTTGAAATTCATAGGATTTTTGTTAAATATTCATTAAAAAATGTATAAATTTTATTAAAGGACTTAAAAATGAAATAATTCCGTATCGTTATATTCAAATTTTGTAAGTATATATTGTCTGTTTAATCAAGAAGGATTGTAAATTAAAAATCGCACAGTGAATATTTTTGGTTTGAATATAGAAGAGAAAAAGATGAGAAAAAGTAGCTTGTAAAACAAGTTTACACTACGATATTTTAAAAACGCCTTGACCCAGTGAATTGAAATTTTGAAAAACAGTAGTAAACAAAATTTGTTTCAAATTTCAAGTCTCTATGTCAAAGGATTCTTAAAATATCGTAGTGTAAAGTTGTTTTCAAAGCGACTTCATCTTTTTCTCTACTATAGTATATGTTTGGGTATAGAAAATAATAATGTTTTATAAAATAAACTACGCAGTACATTCGCACATCCAATATTCGAATCTTTGAAAATATTCACTGTGCGATTTTTAATTTACTATCTTGCTTGATGAAACCTACCACTTTTGTGTTTTAATTTTTTGTCTTAGTCTTAAGTCTACTGTACACTCACAAAATTTGAATATAACGATACGGAACACCTTGTATACTTAAAAAACAATTCCTGCAAAACTAAACAGATAGAGGTGGAATAAAGTGCAAAAGAGAATAACCTGATTCAAGTAAACCTGCCTGCTAGATAGAATAAAATTGAGCAGCTACAAGCCGGATTTGCATGTTAATTGGATGTTGGATCTTCCCTATGGCGTCCCTACAATCTATATTGGACAGATAAAAATCTAATATATTTCACTCACGATAAGCTGTGAGGGACAAATTGTTACATGAAAAGAATGCAGGGAATGCAAACACGCCTATGGTGCATTAACAATCTTTTGTTTACCACCTTCCCCTTACCTCATTACACGGGCGCCAGTTTGAAAAAATTTAACAGTACTCGTATTCGTATGCCGAAAACAGTTAAAGTTTTTAAAATAATATTTATTAATATTTTTTAATAGTACGCTATGAGCAAAATGGGGGCAAATGGTTATTTAAGTGTACAGTTGGAAAAACGAGAAAGGCCTGCCTTGAATGCTGCTATTCCTTTGATCTTACCGTCGGCGGTGATTTCTTTCGCTGTGGCTATTGGTAGAAGATCTCTCAAGGATATTTGGTAGGATTGGTACTTATTCATAAAAGTTTGGTCCCTTAAAGCGACCAAAAATGTACTTTTATTCACGACATTAATCGACAAAAAACTTCTGACGACAATAATGGCGTCTTACGCGCGAGAAGTCTCTTTCGTAACTGTTGCCAACATTTTTGCAAGAAAAATAACTAAAAATAGTAATTCAAAACTTTCCCACTAAATTTCCTAAAACTAATTAACTTAACTAATTTTGTATTCGATTGATTCTAAAAGAGAAACTTTTTGTTCATGTTTTACAGGCGAAAAGTTGAACTTTGTGGCCCTAGGGCCAAAAAGTTTTTTTCGCTCGATAACTAAAACTTGTTATTTTTAAGCTTTTTAAAAGAAGATGCTTTACCTTTACTGTAATATATATAAAGAAGTATGACCTTTAGGTCACTTTTGGTCTTAAACTAACTGTTCTTTTTGATCAGATATAGTTATTATAATCATTTCATACAAAATAAAAATTTCTTCTATAACATAACCTCAAAATATATGTTAACTGATTAATCTGTATTCATCCACTAAAATAGATTAAAAACACAAAATTTCAATTGTAAAATCAATTTCAATATTTATAATATTCATAGAACGGTTCAGAAGTATTACTATTTTCATAACAGACACATTTTAACAGAAATTAATCACCAAGCTATAGCTTTTTTAATTTGAAAATGAAACCGCACGCAAAAGAAACGATTCAATTGTTTTTTTAGCGATTTGATTGGATAGAAATTTGTCATGGATAACTAGATAAGTAATAAGACACTAAAAAGAAATACTTTTTGCAATTTAAAATTAAGTATATTTTAAAAAATATTGGATAATACAGGGGCAAAAAGTTAAATTTCGATTTCGTAGGTTTATTACCCTCGGCTTCTAAAAACCTACTCAATCGAAAAACTTTTCGCTCTTGTATTATAAATAACTATTTATTTACAAGAGAATAATTCTGTATATGTGTAATTATTATACATGCTACTCAAAACAGTTATCGCATATTTTTATCCCCTTCCGCTACATTGTATCCACATATGGGTATTTTAATTAAGTTATAGTAAAATTTACCATAATATACACAGTTGGATATTCATATACCAGGTAAGTGCACATTGTATTTTAGTTGAATTAAACTTAATGCTTTCATTTAGAGCATGATAAATCCCGCATATTCCTGAGTGGATGTATTGGTTATTATTTTTTTTGCCCAAAATTGTATCTTTCTTAAATTCTTTTTCCATAAAATCTGGTATAGGTCCCTATTCCTTGAAAAAGCGCTTATAGCGGAAGGGGTTAAACCAACATGCATGATCCAATTAACTAAATTGTGTTTAATTAGTATTTTTCTTGCAAAAACATGGGATACTTTTTCGAAGTTGTTTAAAAATATCAAATTATTTGAAAACGTATTTCAATAAAGTCAATTTTTAATGTTGTTTAAAATAAATAAATTTTAAAAAATATGCGATAATTGTTTTGAGTAGTGTAGCTAGTAGTGTAGTAGGTAGTAGTTATTATTGCTAGCGGTTTATCAGAGAAACAGTTCTAGCAATGATTTCTTGTAGTGAAAATTTAATAACTAATATCGATTATTGCCTAATATAGTTGGGATAAGTTGGTCTTATCTAATGGTTGTAGATAAAAAAATATTAAAATAAACTAGAACTTATAAGACACAAAAAACCTGTATACATGCATTGTAAATGTATGCTTTTGTATAAAAGAATATTGGTTGGCTTTGTCTGGTAACAATTTGAAATTGTATCATAGCATTTCTGAAATCAATTTCAGTTTTTGCAGGTTTGTTATTTATTGATAATATAAATTGTGTATGACTTTGCAAGACTGGAATAAAAATCATAGCCGGCTTTATATTATTTTACGTGTTTTGAGCTTTGTAGTACAGTAAGCAGTGGCGGACTGGATATTTAACCCTATAATGCACCTTGTGCCCATTTAGGAACACTGGCATTAAGACCCCTGAATTCTTTAATAACCCAAATACAACCTTTATGGGTACCTAGTTTTTACTTGGGCACACTGTTCTTCAAGTTGAAGTATTTATTGAAAGATGGCAGTATCTAATATTGTCGGTAAATATTTAAACAGGCCTCGTACTTCAAAAATTACCTGAGTCGAATTTTTGTTATTGTGTTGGTTTTGTTTAAAAACGAGCTTTTGAGTTCCAGTAAATTCTAAAAATTGTTTTGTTGATCACTACACGTAATAAAGGAGCCCGCAAGTCGCTCAAAGGGGGCCCGCAAAGCAGTCCAAAGAAAATAGTTTTCTAAATTATCTATTTTTTTTCTTCTCTTAAAATATGTTAAAAAATGTCCTTAGGTTTTTATGGGTGCCCTTTGCTATAACATCAATAGTTCCTCTTTAATTTATTTTTTAACGAGCCCTTTGCTAGTAAGTCAAAGGGGGCCTTTTCTATAAAATGAAGTGGCTAAAAATCAATACGGGTTCTCCTAATTCCTTTTTTATGTGGGCCCTTTTCTAAAAAATCAAAGTATGCCCGCCTGTCCTTTTCAATGCGAGCCCTTTGATAGGAAATCATCAACGGGCCTTTGTAACAAAATAATACAATAAATACAGGGATCCACATTCTCATAAATATCACTACACTTCGCGTGGGGCTTGGACCAGTCCGCCGCTGACAGTGAGATAATGCACATACAAAGTATGAGTGAGTTAAATTTAAGCACGAGTCGAGTTAAAATTGTTTTTATTTAACTGTATCTAAAAGCGCCACTTTTTGTATAATAAACCTGTACAAAAGGGGAGGGGGAGAAATCATTCGCGCTCGGGCCTCCCACTTGCACACACATTCCAAACATATTTCCCGTAGCCACAGATCCGTGCGTCAAACTATATTACATGAATAAATAAATATAAAATAGTCTTTGAAGGACAGAATTCAAAATCAAGAAACGTTCAAGCTTTAAAAAAGACAAGGCATTTTGAATTAGAAAAGGCATCTTGAATTTTAATAATTTGAGAATTTTCTAAACAGGCTTCTTTTTAAAAAGTCAGTATATCTGTGAAACTAATGATGTATATTATATTTTAACTATATTAAAAAAAAGCGTCAAATTCATAAAAAAAATAGAAAAATGTTATTTTGCGCGTTAAATAAGCTTGGGGACAAACACCTGTTTTTACAATCTGACATCACTGTATTTAAAAAAATAGTCACATAACCTCCAATAATTAAATAAGTCTTCTGGTGTTATCTTAACATTGAGAGAGAAGTTGTTTTTAAGTTAGACTAACCTAAAATGTTTTATTTTGATTGGGTTAACTAACATTTTAAATGAAATAAAATATAAGGC
Organism: Brachypterus glaber; assembly: GCA_958510825.1. Lineage (NCBI taxonomy): Eukaryota > Metazoa > Arthropoda > Insecta > Coleoptera > Kateretidae > Brachypterus > Brachypterus glaber. Next base: position 6,055,984 of record OY294048.1, on the reverse strand, counting down.
ACCAAATTTTGAGAAAAATGGTGAAAATATTTTAAAATTTTATTGTAAACATACCAGGCACCCCCTAGTTTCGCTACTGCACGTACTTATAAGAAAGCTTACTTTGTAATTTCTCCTATTTTATGAAAAGTTTAAATTTATTTTTATATTTTAACAAAAATTATGCATATTTTTCGACTATTATTGTTTGCTATGAAAGGATTTTCATGACGGCTGCACCAGCTGCCACTTACATCGAAATAATGCAAGAAACTAAGAACGAAAACGACAGATATTTTTTTGCAATCTAAAGCAAAAACAAATAATTAAATATTTAATATATTAATAAATAGAATAATATGTAATTATAGTTCTTTACTTCCAGAAATGGATGGCGAACAAGTTTATCTCATAGACAAGGAAAGACCTCCAAAGCCGTTGCGGAATACTGTGATAAATGTGTCTAGTTGTTTTTGACGAGTATTTTTTAATCTTAGTTTTGTGTATCAAATAAAAATTGTAAAAAATTCAACAACGTCGAAATAGTTTTTTAAAATGATTTTATAATAATTTTTCGAGGTGTGTTTGAGTTTCGGGATTTTGTACACCTACTTTGAGTACTCCAGGGATTGACCCTTTGCTCTTCATAAAGCAACAATACAGGTTAGGTTTAAAGTTATAAACAACTGCAGCAAAAAAACAATTAAAACACAGTAGAAGTCGAAAAACGAACAGAAACAAACGACGATCTGACAGTACTGACAGTATAAACAAACTACTAATAATTCGTCACCCTAGTATTGGTTTGCCATATCTCTATTTTTGGACATTTTAAGATTTTTAGTGGGGGATTTTTGGAGATAAGACAAATGAATACTGGGGTGATGAATTGTTTTACGACCGACAGCATTTCACAGCTGATAGAGATGCTTACTGCGCAAGGTGAGATATATTGCCTTACGTCATTTCGCTGCCCCGTCTGTCACAAAATAATCTTGCGCAGGCTGGACTAATGGTTCTCTTTCCTTCTCTATGGTTTATCTCTATCTGTAGTCTATTTTTAAACAAATAGATTCTCTCAGCAATGACGAGCGTGAAACTTTCTTATGAATGGCTGCGTTCAATGAAAACAGCAAAACACATCGAAAGCTGTCAAATCACTACTGAACGCTAGGATCAGTTCCGATTGACAGATGTCTCTGAATCATTCCTCATCAACGTTTTGAGATGATTCGTTTTGATTGATTTTATAAAAGCGCGGGAATGTACTTTTTGTGAGTATTTACGATTTTTTTTGCAAAATTAATGGAGGGCCGCTAGCACAAGCCAGACGTTTATTTTGGTCTTTCCATGACTCTGTATGATGCTAAAATAAATAAATAAAGAAAAATTTCTAACCTCAAATGGTGGTTGTGACAAGTGACAGATATTAGCCGTTCAGTAGTTTGATAGCAAAACTTATCATTTGATGAATTTTGATTAGTTTTGCTGTTTTCATTGAACGCAGTCATTCAGTACGTTCATATTTGGAAACGAGCTGCGAATCGGGGAGTATTCCAATGGACGAGTGCGCCAAATATCTTATGGAAAGAGTTGTTAATACTATTTTATCTATTTGCGCATTTTATTTTCCTTACAAAGTACTTTAGTTTTTAATAATTTTAATATGACTGATTTAGGGAATTTAATTTTTTTTTTATATTGGTAACAATGACACTTAAATTTAAACTTTTTCATTTGTTTTTTTTATTATTACTAATTGATAAATATTAATAAAATAATATTTTATAAAAATTTTGTCTGTTTTTTAGATCTTTATACTGGTATACTGGTAGTTACAGAAAACCGTTACAGTATACTGGTAGTTACAGAAAACCGAATTTTTAGGAGTTTCTAAAAATTTTCATAAAAGCTGATATTTAGGAGTTTTTAAGGTTGCTGAAACTAAATCCATTAATAAAAATAAATATTCAGAATGGATGAGCAAAATTTAATAAATTTTAACAGATTTTAGCAAAACATGTATTTAGGAAATTTTGAGGTCTCTGCAAAAGATTTGGTGTTAGCGCGCATAAAATTTTTACTTCGTTCTTAGTTTTTGTAAATAAAAATATAAAACCAATTTTAGTTTAGATTGTGTTTATGCTTTTGTAATAAACATTTTGTTCGTGTAAAACAGTCGCTTTATTTTAAGACTTATTTAAAATCTGTAAATTATTGTACCTATAAATTGAGCTCAATTTACTAAATTGCTTGTGGAGCACCTGGTTTTTAATAATATTTCAAATCAGTTTAACAATATAATTTATTTAACACGATAAAGTTTTATTTTTAAAGGAACTTTCTATATTTTCCGATTTTTCTTATTAAAGGTGATTGTAGTATTTGTAAGGAGTAAGCGACTTTAGTCCTTAGTGCACGAGAATGAAGTTTTTTTGACGACGCTAATCGAAGTCAAAAAATCATTCGAGTCCACTAAGGACTTTTCGCAAATGAGTTGCGAACAACATTTTTCAATCGATCAAAATTATTGTCAAAAATTAATTGGCATAAATTCAGTGTCCCGTAAACAGCCAAATGTTTGTGATTATACAGAGCGGTCCAAAAGTCACCCCCCCTCTTAACTTTTGAACGAGTTTAGATATCGACTTCAAATTTAGAACTCTTAAATAAGACAACTTAAACTATCTTTAAGCATATATTTGATACTTTTTGCTCTTAAAATGTGGACAGGGGGGCATGGGCGACATTTTTTTTTTGGAAAGGTGGGTCGTGTGATACATTATTTTAAAACTTATAAAATTTTCCATTTAACTGTATATTTTTTATTTTTTTAAACATTTTTTTTGGGTTTAAAATATGGTTGAAAATGGGTATTTTTGTCAAAATTTCCCAAAAAAATCCAAACAATTTTTTTAAAATGCCTAATTTCATAATGAAAAAAAGTAAATTATACTTTTAAACTAATTTTAGTTGACAGAAATAAAAATTAACAAAAAAAAAACTTAAAAATTAATTTTTTTAGCACAGAAAACTGAAAAATCAAAACCTTAAAAAACATGTTGTTTAAAATTTTTAAAAATGTATGATTATATAGAGAATTTTAAAGGCTTTAAAATGATATATCACACGACCCCCCTTTCCATTTAAAAAAATTTCCCCCCATGCCCCCCTGCTCACATTTTAAGAGATAAAAGTATCTAATATATGCTTAAAGATAGTTTAAGTTGTCTTATTTAAGAGTTCTAAATTTGAAATCGATATCTCAACTTGTTCAAAAGTTAAGAGGGGGGGGGGGTGACTTTTGGACCGCACTGTATGAGTATAGCGGTGGAATAAATATTCCATCCATCTATTTTGTGCAAATACCGTACCGAGTGATATTGGTAGAATGTAGTTTCGCCCTTCTGACGATCGTCTGGGGTTATCTGAGTACTTCCTATTTTAAATGGACGCTGCATTAAACACTGTTCAAAAAGTTAAATATGAACACATTTACAAGAAGAAGCTGTTCTTAAGGACACCATAGTAATACGTTGAACGTCAAGTATTAAGTACAATATAGAAGCTTCGATTTAAATTAGCTTATGTATTTTCTGGCCTCTTGCTTTTGATAAGCTCATTCAAAAAGATTTTTTAATGTTATTTAACAAGGTGCGGCAGTTTCGATTTTATGGTAAACGGCTATATACTCTCCGAAGCTCCAAGCATGTGGCTATAATGTGGCGTTTCCGTTTTTTTTGTATTTCTAGTTCAACTTATATTTTTTGGGGGTCACCGTGTTCGGTGAGTTTTGTTCACGCGTGAAAGCCAACTTCATGTTAATTTTTTTTTATTTTCGTACCCAAAAATAACTTTTTGAGGTTATCTCGAAAACTACTCATATGAGGTGCTATTCTGACCTCAAATTCGGATTCAGAATCTTAAAATACGTAGGAATTCAAAGGTTTCCAAAAGGGTATTTGACCTTTTTTTTGTGTGGCTGTGTAATTGATCAAGACACTCCATTCTCGATGACGTGACTCTTGTTTTGTCTTGACTTTCTCCTATTTTTTTTCTCGAAATCGAGGCAAGGCAAGACAAGAAATCTTGATTTATTTCTTTTTCTGAAACCCCACTCCTAACTCCTAAGATAATGAATTCTCTTTGCGACAATAAAAGGTAAATGTTTGGAAACATAATACTAAAAGCCTTTTATTCTCGCAAAAGGGTAAATTTGTGTACTTCCTTTTAAATAAAAAGGACTTAACCTATAGAAAATGTCGGAACAGGAAACCTTTAACTGGCAGCCCTATCTCACGGATATCCTAATCCAGTTGGATATTTGGCTAAATAGAACGCGATTTTAGTAAAAAAATAAACAATTTTCAGAAAGTAGACTAAAATGGATTACAACGTAAACCAAAATAAATAAAATTAAATTTGTTAAAATTTAGGAACTGGTAGATTGTTCCAGACAGTTTATAATGTAACTGCCTTACTATCTTTATCCATATCTCAAAACATCTAATTTGCACTTAGGACAGCTTGTCTTAGTAGGGCAGTATAATAAAGCAATGAAAGCGCAAGCACATATCTGCCGTGCTAAGTTGAAAGGTCCTATCTACATAGGTTTAACATACACACATAGGACCTTTCAGCTTCAGGTAGATATTATAGTTAACTAATCGAAATAGTGCACTAATCTATACAGTGCGTAAATTAAGTCTGGAATTACCCGATTAACTTTTGAGTTACAAGTTTGTTTAAAAAAACGCTCGGACGGGTCGATTTTTATTTTTAATTTTGCAAATTTTGGTGTAGAAAAGTAATCAATTTTTTCACTTCCTTGCACCCTCGCATCATAACTGGAAACTGGAAAGTTATTCGGGTGACTTAATTTACGCAATAATAAAATCGATAAGGTGTCTGTCTGTCTGCCTGTCTTTCCAGAAGTTTTTTTCATACCTCCCAAACAATGTGAAAGTTGACAGGCGTGTCAGGAACATGAGTCCGCTGATGATAAAAGTCTGAAACCCCCCTTTTTTTAATTGTAGCCTGCCGGACAAAAAAAAACAAATTATTTACAAAATTGGCGAAGGCGCTACCATTTAAAAATCGCCCAGGCTCAAATATGGGCTTGTCTGTTGAAAAACAGACTAAACTACTAGTACACTGCCTGCTAAGACAAGTTGTCCTATATGCTAATTGAATGTTTTGAGATATGGCCAGTTTTATTTTATTTTTGTTTGTTTGCACTTTTTGAAAACATGTTTAAATATTCTTTATTTTAAATAAAAAATACGTGATATCCTTTGAAAAAAAAACAAAAATTGGGTAATTCTGTATAAAATCGATGAGATACTACCTAAACTGTTTTTGTCTTTTGAAAAAATGATCTCATTTGAAAAAAAATTCTTTTTTTACAATGAGAACTGACAGAAGAAAAATTAAAAAATCTTTATTAATGTAGGTGTGCCAAAAAAAAAAAATTCTTTTAAAACCAGTATCATAATGTAATATTTTTAAAATAAAGAGAGAAATAATATCACATATATGATATGTCTAAGGATATATTGTATTTCTAAAGATGTCTTGTATTTATAACCTATATTAGGTTTGTTTGTTTATATATTCCAGTGCTGCAGGTCGTACAGAACAATTTCAGGCATATCAGACCATTCCCCAGGGGTTAAGGGTTGTATATCAGAAAACCAGCGGACCAGTAAAGGGTTAAATCCAAACTGTTTAACCTATAGAAAACGTTGTAACTGTATTCCTAATCCCTGACCTTTTGTTTCGGAGTTTCAATGAGGAAATGTTACAACAATTAAATGTTCAACGGAGCGCTCCGGTGACATATTGGTAGGAAGTTTCGAAGCAAGACCTTTTAATCCACTTGCCAGCGAGTTAAGGCCAGATAAAACTTAACAGTATACTGTGCACTGCAGTGTACCTATAGAGAGGGTTAATAAGAATATCGATAAACGCTATTATATATGTAGTTCGTAAACTAAAGTAGATAGGCTTCCAGCTGTACAATAAAATAAGAAATTGCACCCTTAATAAGTTCAAAACTTTGTTGTGAAGTGGTTTTTTTACTAATAAATATTTTTCTACTAATGTTATAAATAAAATTTGGTTATAGCCGAGCAGAGATTATAACTTTTATTATAACTTACTCAGTTAGGTTGGCCATTTAATCTTCTATGGTATTTAAAGTATACCCGAGCGGAGAATATACTTAACCACGTATCACTTTATTCGAGAGAGGGGTATTCTAGTGAGATGGTGCTTTGGAAACAGATTAAACGATTGCTTCTTAACTTAAGAATAATATATTAAATAAATGTGAATAAATTCATCAAGAACATGAAAGATCAATTCTTACTTCTAAGTCCTACTTATATGCAAAGCCCCCAAATTCTAACTTCCATTATATATTAGTTTTCCATTAAATTAAATTAAAATATTTTATGTTTGAAATCCCAACTATTCACAATCATTTCCAAAGCCCAATTTATTGTCCACATTTTTCTTAGTGTAAATATTAAAACTGGTTCGTAATTAATTATTAATTAATAATTAATTAATTAATTAATTAATTATTTTTATTTTTATGTGTGTAAATTTAATTGTAATGGGGATTAAACTTACACATCGACAAATGTTTTGTGCTTGCAATTCCAGCTTAGAATTAATTTAGTATAGGACTTAGCGCTTAAGGCATTTACTAATTTATAATTCAATCTTAGAACCTTCCATAAGATTAAGAATATATTAACTTTAGAACGGTTTACTTTATAAAATTCAATTAAATAGCAAATATTATTTTTATAGGGTTTGATGAAAAATAACAATATTATTCTAAAATTACGGTACTAGAAGGACAACATTAATTCAAAAAGGTAATTTTACTGTTAAATTTAAATTTTACAATTTCTTTTAAAATGTTTTTACCGATAGCTGTTTGTTTGTTTTGTTTGTTTTTTAACCTCGTACTATTCTACTTAATTAAGCATCCCCTAAGTCCAGGACTTGTGTGGGCTAGTAGTAGAGGGAACCACCGGCTTTAATTGACTTTCGAACTAATATATCTAGGAAGTACGCCTTAGCCAAATTTCAATTATTAATTAACTAAAAAAGGCAATCGGCGCCAGTGAGGTTTGAACTCACGATCATCGGCTCAGTGTCAATGCTATATCGATGCCTTAGACCGCTGACCTAATTCTCCCAGCTGGTAATTACATTTCAGGTTATCCGTACCGGAAACATTATTTACAGAGTATCCTTTTTGCATTTTTTGTAGTTTTATTATTAAAATACAATTCCTCGTAGCAGTACATACAAAAGCTACTCTTAAGATCTTGTTGTTGTAGGTACTCTATTTATTAAGCGTTTTCAAGAAAAATGCATTTTAAAGTCAAATTTCTAGTTTCTAGGACAAAAAATTAAACAATTTTTTTATTTACATCAAAAACTAAGAAAAAAAGTTCGGATACACGTAGGTCCAAAATTCGCTTTTAAAGCTATTTTGGCCTAAAAATTGTGCATTAGTTATCATCTGTGTTTAAAAGCATGTTAACGTTTAAAATTTAATTAAAATATTATTGAAAAGTAGGTAAAAGCTTGATCTATTTTTGAAAAAAAAATGGAATCCAAAGTGATTGACTAAATTAGAACGGAATTGCTTTGTCGTACGTTTTTTACTGATAATTGGAACATTTTAGTGTTAACACTGCAAAGTACAATATAATTGTTTAATAGAATGGACTGAAAATTTTAATTTAGTTGTTCTAGTTTTATAATTGTGTACACTGTAAAAACAGTTCAGTAGGCGATTTATTGCCAGCAATTGGTATAGTAAATTTAAAGCCTAACTGTATTTTTAAATAGCGATTGTAAAAATACCTTAATTTTTAATTACAGTGACTCTAAACTTTAATAAATATTACAGTCAAACTACTATAATCGTTGCTGTAATTTTAATGTTACTGAGAAATCGACCTATTGTTACAAGCACTTCCTATATTTTTCAAGGGATATTACAACCTAACCTGTGGTTCAACTTAAAATTTAAAAATAACATGAAAAATTAGAAATTATTACAGTTTTTTGTAAATTATATGAGATAGTATAATTCAATATAAGTATCACTTTTTATAGTATAAAGCTCTATTTATGGAATAAATTTTATGCAATGGTTATAATTTCACTTTAGAAGAAAACCTAGACCAATTTAGCCACAGAGGCTACTCTATAATATTTAGCTACCAATTAACCCTTTAAGGGACAGAAGGAAGAACATATTTTATCTAAAAGTAGTCTTTCTTGGGGACCACTGGGATATTATCTTCCCATCTATTACCGACGGAGTGGCATACGTATGTCTCACGAATTATCCGTGGCCATATCCGTGACGAATGTGGCCCCTAGCATGCTATAGATATAGCTTCATTTAAACCATTTTTACAAGAAATAAAAATACTAAAATTTAAAAAAATTATTTGTATTCTTCATTTGGAATAATTCTTGGTTAAAATCAAAATCATTTGTTTATTATCGTCTCTAGTTAATGGTTTCAAGTACCCAAACTATTTCCTAGATGGAACTACTGTATATTTTAATACTTTAGTTTGAATATAGTTTATTTAAGCCTCTTTTACTACTACTTATAGTACTTTTACGTTAGCCGTGCGTTATAGTTTTTATTTTTACCCAGGTTTATGTTTATTTGCTTTTACGTTAGCCATACGTTATAACTGTTTTTATTTTTACCCAGGTTTATGTTTATTTGCTTTTACGTTAGCCGTACACGGAAAAAAAATTATAGCTAGGAGCGCTATAACACACATACCAAGCAAATTATAATCGCTTATTATATAAATACAAGGCTTTCTCTTACAATTATGGCAGTCAGTGTAAAAATTTATATGAAATACTTTAATTGTTTAGTGAATAATAAAATATAACAAATAGTATGGCATTTATAGCTTAAATAGATTTAATTATTGTCCGTGCTAATAATTTTTATAATATAATAAAATTTCTGTAAATTTATAATAGTGCCTGTAATAAATATAATCGTGTCTGTAATATATATAATCGTTTCCAATTTATTTTTAACATTATTAGTTATTGTGTCCCTTATAATCTATAGCTTAAATCACTATAATTTGCCACTGTTACCAAATATCTTATAATGTATAGCGCAGAGCCCACTAATTTCTTTCCGTGTACGTTATAATTGTTTTTATTTTTACCCATGTTTATGTTTATTTAATGTTGACAATTTATATGACATTTATCATGACATTTACAATTTTTGATATTCAATTCGCGTAAACCTTAACTGCAATCAAAGTAAGTAAAATTTATAGTTCTTAATAAAAAATTATCTAAAATACTGTAATATCACATTATAAATAATGTAAATCAACATACTCTTATTACAATGTAGCCCCAAAGATAATTTTTAGCTGAGTCTGAGTTGGTCTACCTACCGGTAGGATTTAATTTTTACTTTAAAGTTTTTTTGTTTTTAAACTTTTTGTTTTTTCCTAACTTTTTGTTTATCCATCTATTTTACATCGCTTACCATTTAGCATTCAATACGGTTTTTAATGATCATCCTTGTCTATTTGCAAACAAAACCGTCAAACACTCTCTCATTAAACCCAGTAGAGAGAAATTTTACGAATGCCTGAATTGCGATATCGTTTTTTAAACAATATGCTTTCCCATTTTATGTTTTTATTGGAAAAGGCCAGTATTCTGACATTTTTTGCTTATTTTTGGGTTTTATGAGAACAAAAAGCAATTTTGAGCCAAAAAATATCAGCCGAGCTCTACTGACGAGACCCTGCGGCTTCTCGTTCTGTCTGAAAATTCTTGTAAGTACGGTAATTTAAGAACGCTTTAGTCTAGAGTTCTCGATCACGATTGCTTTTGGTAGAAATCGGGGTGGGGCCAGAAGAAAAATGGCCAAATTATATTTTTTTGCATTAGCACATGGCTCTGTCCTGGTACCGCTATTCTCTCTTATTTTTATAAATGACCTTAAAGTTACTTGTCCCTTTGCAGGTAATCTTCTATTTGCGGATGACTCTAAATATATTTATAGCAATTTGTTTACTAATTATTATGGCTAGAAGTATATTAAAATTATTTTAGATGGAAAGGGACTATATATGCAAAAAACTGGTTTTCATTTAATGTCAACAAAACTCATATAATTTTTACTTAATACGTAAAATTTCATAGTTTAGTTCTTGACCGAAGCCTTAATTGGAACTACCAGGTAGATGCTACAGCGTGTTCTCTATCTAATAGTGTTTTTGTTTACCGTTTGCGTCTTAGGATTGTTTCTTCTGAAGTTTAAAAACAGATTAACATGCGTTATCTGAAGTCCAGGGTAAGTTATGGCCTTTTGGCCTAGGGAAGTCGGGTTCTTCATTTTTATTTTCTTGCGACAGTGTGTTAAGTATATTATATTATAATGTATAATGGTCGCGTGTGAAATCAAATTATCGGGTACTCAATGAAACCCATTCAAAACAAAAAATATATATATCATATAATTTAGTATCAGCAAATAAAAGTTGGCTGCAAATTTTCACGAGTTGAAAGAACAGTTAAACACGCAACCACATCGTTTGAGGCGTTTTAATTAAAATTAATGTCGGCGGTAAAAATGTCTGGTTTTGCTTAGAAATGAAGAGTACCCATTTCATAAGGGGTTACGCTAGTTTTTTGGTGATGCGTTTGAAATCAAGTTCAAAAAAGTTTTTAAAAAAGTCCTTCTCATGTTGTTCTCGAAAATATCAAAATTATAGGCAAAATTTCAGTTAAAAAAATAAATTAGATTCCGCCCATTTTATTTGAAAATTGGAAAAAAATTAAAATTATTATTTTTATTTTATTTCGCACGATTTTTTTATCAAATATATCTGGTATACCATTGCATGCCTGATGAAAATTTTTAAATATGTGTCAATTTTCAACTGGAACAAACAAAATTTGTCTTGCGCTTACTTCTTATGAAATTTTTAAAATGAAGTAGGGTCGGGCTAATGTTATTGTTTTAAGCAAAAATTTGACAAAGAATAGTTTATTTATATTTATTTTTTTGTTTTTTTTTTTTTGGTTTAAAATTTTGTTTGTTTGAGCTGAAATTTGGCAAAAATTTAAATTTTTTCGCGTTCTGCACATTATTGCTATACCAAATATATATTTGATAAAAAAAACGTGCCTAAAAAAATAATAGTTTTAAGTTTTTTTTATTTATTTTTTTTTTATTGGGGTACAGCACAGAATTTTCTTGGTATATGGTATGGTATTTTTTACTGGGGTGGAACCTAAAATTTTCACCAAATCGTGTATTTTTAAATGCGCTAGTAGACCTATACATATACTTATACCTACGACAACATTGCGGCTGCACAGAAAAAAGGCTTTCTCGAACCAAAGTCAAAGTCCTTGAATGAAGAGCACGGGTTTTTGAATGACGATCACGGGTTTTTGAATGAAGATCTGCGCTCTTCGTTCAAGGACATTGACTTTGGTTCAAAGAATCCTTTTTTTTGTGTGGAATTTCTAAATATAGGCGGCCTATATTTTTTAAACCAAAACCTTTGGGCTACCAAATCTTGCACATTTATTGCCAGTGGCGTTTAAAACCTTATGATAGTGGCACTCTTCAAATATTCATTCTAATTTAATAAAAAGAAACAGTGTTTTTATAATTTAAAGTAATTACTTATTCTGCAGAAACAAAAAAGAAACGTAATCATAATAATTTGTTCTCTAATTAGTTAATATTTTGATTCTCATCCATTAAACGCCTTGTGGAATAATAGCACAAAAATAAAAGATATACAGAGTGTATAGAACCATTTTCTTGGGATAGGGTAAAATTGTTCCATATTAAAATTTTGGGAAAAGAAGCCTTTTATCTCATATACAAAGTGGTCCATTTATCATGGCAATTCTTGGCAATGGGGTCAGAGAGGCAAGGGACAACTTCTTTTTTTCAAAGAGAAAGAGTGATTTTAAAAATTATTAAATTCTCTATCTATATAATTAATTGAAAAAAAAAATGAGAGTGCTAAAGTTTCATTTGTTTTTAATAAACGTTTTTGTAGCATGAAATTAATCATATGGTTCTTTTTAAAGAAATGTTGAAAAAATATTTTAATCCCTTCAAAAAAAAAAAAAAATAGAATAGCGAATTTTAAAATCTTTAAAATAATGTAGCGTCCCTTTTTACATTTAAAAAAACTCCACCCCTTGTTCTCCTGCCTTTTTTGTGCCCCTAAATATATTAAATATGAAGCAAAGAAATATTCTGGTTATGTTCCAAATTTCAAGTTGATATATTAAGACGTTCAACAGTTAAAAGAAGGCTTTTGACACGCACTGTATAAATTTTTGAACCTGAGTGAAGTTTTAGGTAAGTTAAGAAAAGTTGCAAGTTCATGACTGAAATTATGGCAATGATAATAACTCTTAAACGCCTTGACCTAGGAATATAAATAGAAAAGTAAAGTAAGCCACAAGCTAGATTGTGGCTAGCTCAAAGAATAGTACATAATAGTACATAATAGTATGTTATTTACCAAGTGAGAGAAGTTTAACATTTTTGACCTGCGTCAAATTGCAAGACGCGGTCTAAAATGTTAAATCTTCACTCACGTGGAAAATATAGTATTTTTTTCACTACCAGTACAATTAATTAGCTATTTATGTATTTATTTTACTAAAATTAATGAAAAAGCTTATAAATTTAAAATATCACGCTAGCCGTTCGCGGCCATTAAAAAAACAAATGAATAACTTGACATTGGAAAGTGAAATGCAAAATGATGATTCTGGTACTCCCCCAGAAATAAGGGGACAGGCTAAAACTGTGAGGGAGAATCTATTGCCTCAAAAATCAATATATGGGGGTTGTACCTCTAGTAATCTATGGGTTGTATAAGCTATGGTTAAATATGATGGACCAATGATTTTCACTTTTCGAAGTGTTTTTTGTAAAACATGTTTTATAGGTACTAATTTAGTTAATATTTTTTAATTTATCATGCAATAAATAAATTTGGTGCCTAAAGACACTTGTAAATAGCAATGTGATTTAATAGTTAAGTGAAACGTCAGATGCCAAAACAGCTGAATAAAAATTCATTATTAACCATGGTGCAATTTCATTATTTTTAGAACCTCTGACGTCATAGGTAGAGAAATAATACTTCTACCAATGAAAAGAACAGTAATAAAGATGTGGTTTTAGGCTGGTGGTGAAAAAATAATATAATCGCAACCTCGAACTTTAAATAAGGAACCTATGGTTCAAATTTAAATACTTTAGCTTAACGTTCTTGAGTTATCATGGTCATAAATTTCTTTTTTTTTTATATGAAATGTTGAGAAACGCAAAAAACGCAATAATACAACATCGTTGTATTTAATACGGTAATGTTTTCTCGCTGTAGTATTTTTTTATATATTAACTTGTAAACTTTTTAATATAAACCGATTGTTGTGAACAACTTGAGTTAGATTCTTTATGATTGTTCGATTTTCATAACACAAACAACTTTGTATGCAAACGACATTTCTATTGGCATTAAATTTTGCAAAAATGAACCCATTAAGCTCGGTTTCAGTAATAATCCTAGTCTGGTCGTTGAAAAATATAAAAGTAAGGAGTAATAACCACAAGCCGTGAAGATATAAAGCTTCGTACTACATAGTGTATACACTTGGTTTGGATAGTATAAGAGTATATTTTCTACGACCTAGGCCTATGACAACGGCTGGAAAGTGACAATCAGCTAATTTTACATATCTGCTGTCAGAAAACTAGTAAACGTCAAATACATAACCTCAAATTGACAATAGTTATTTATGGTACTAGTGCCGAACGCTGTAGTTTCTGCGACTATGATAAAGAAACTGCATCCCATATTTTGGGACAATGTCCTGTCTTCTCACAAAAAAGACTGCGATTTTTAGGTTCACCATCAGTGCAACCTAGCGATTTAGTCGAACTTTCATTGGGGCAGATCATCGCCTTTTTAGATGCCTGCCCCCATGGAATATCATCCTAATCAAATGATGTGTCATCTAGATGACTGCGGCATGCACAATGGATCTCAGGTCTGAGTGCCGTGGCTATAACTTGGTAATAACCACACCGCTTCTGATGATGATGATGATGATGAGGTACTAGTGCGTAAAGTAAGATATTGCCCATGAGAAAATTAACCTGAGGCGTCAGCCAAGCAGGTTAATTTTCGAGAGGGCAATATCGGTTTACCCATGAGTGCCATACAAGGTTTTATCCAATAAATAGTTTAGAAATTCATATTTTTATTAAAAATTTTAATCACATTTACAAGAAAATAATTTGACAAGTGACAGATGAGTGGGTAAAATAAATAATTATCCACTCAATAAAATAAAAGCCACGCGGGGGTTATTATTGAGTTTATTTAAAATAAAGCTGGTAATTGTCTCATTATCTGTATGTATTGGATAAACTAATTTTAAGATATTTTTTGAGTTTTTTTTTGGAAAAATAGTATACACACTTTGACGTGCTAGATTCGTGTACTCGGTATACTATTACATACCAAGGTGAAAAATATTTCATTTCCTGAGGGAAAGTTAGCTGACCAAGAGGCGTAGAACCGCGGTCAGATAATTGCTGAATGACATGTTCCGCCGAGGTTTTTATTCTATTTTATTCACAATTATACCTTTTTGTTACAATTATTGTGTATTTTATTTACCACAACAAAACTGACAAGTTCTTTCAAATTAAGTTTATAAACACTGGTGAAATAAATTTAATTTATAAACACTGGTTTAGACTTTTAGTTACACATGTTTGATTTTTTTTTTAATATAACCAATTTTAAAATATATAAATATATTGAATATATTTAGTATAAATATTCATTCGACAAAATTGATCAAAATATCCGTGGTTTTGATAATACCACACGTAAAATTATCAGGGGTAATATCATAAGTGATACTAGGTTAGGTATCGGTGGTTTTTTACATAAATTTTACGAATATTAATCCCAATGACGAAAATGCAACGACTGCTTTAGCAGGAGTTGCATTTTCCAAAAATTGGGATTAATATGAGTAAAATTTAAAAAAAAAGCACCGGTAGCTAACCTAGTATCACGAATTGATATTTAGGAAGAGAATATAATTTATACTTAATACACATACCACTTAATTATAACGTATTAATCCACAAATAAATTATATTTTATAAATTAAAAAGCAAACAATAAGCACGATTTTAGATTAGAGAAAAGAGGGGTAAAAAAAACCATCGTAGGGGTAAGGTATTTTCACTTATCAGTACAGCATACTACATATATATAAATTGTATTCTCAGTGTAATTCGAATCTGATTGGTTAAAAATAAAGAAATACAGAGATTTGATTGGTCAATTATAAGTTTGCAAAATAGTCAGAAGTGTTTTTGTGTAAATTTTTTTATCTCAAATCTGAATTTTTAAAATTTTATAATTTTAAAATTTAATACCTTAAACTGATCTGATAAAAATCTAAAAATAGTACAACCAAACGTTGTTGAGGTATTTAATACCATTTTAATGATTAAAACATTATAACGTTATATTAAATACACTATTAAAATTGTAGATTTATATTATTTAATAATACAACAACGTTGTTGTCACTATAATAGTTTTTTGAGGAAGGATGACTAATAAAGATGGCGACAATCAGCTGATTCTAATAAATGTTTTAGCAAAATATTGAAAGTAGGCATTTTGGGCTAAAATTTTTATATGCATAAGTATACCCAACGATAAGCATGTACATGTACAAGTACACTGATAAAACAGTTTATTTGTGTCAACTAAATATTAGGTGGGATATGGCCAATTTAATTATTTGGTTGTGACAAATTAAATTTTATTTAGGTCAAATAAATTATTTTGTTCCAATTAATAAATCATTTTAAAATTAAAATATTTGTTTACAGGAACTAAATATTTATTTGACTCAAATAAAATTTGTTACAACCAAATAATTTAATTAGCCATATGCAAATAAATCCTTCTTATCAGTGTAATTACATGTGATATGTAGGTGAATTGCCTATGTTTTGAAGCGAGGATCGTGACGTAGGAAGTAGCGGCAGTCCGAAAATGCGGATGCAAGCCACGCCTACCTCGCTCTCTGCCCGACAAAAAAAACCTGATCGCTTAACAGTTTGTTGTTGTAAATCAAACAACTGCACTCGTTTGTAAATACCGAACACGTTTACTTGTTTGTTATTGTATTCTATGCAATGTATAGTGTATGGCGCATATACAACTATTCATTGTTGTATACTACAACTTAATTACGTTATTAATTACGCTGTTGTTCTATCAGTGTACTTTAAGGTTGCGAAGAGTATAATAAAAATAAAACGTAATAACAATAATTGTAAATTTTTACTAGATACTTCTTTAACAAAGGCGGGTTGTATTCAAGAAAACGTACACAAAATAAAACATTCAAGTGGGTAAATATTAAAAAGAATTTTTATGCCCTGGTCGACCAGTCGTGATATAAATGGATAATTTTTAGATCGTAAAGACATTCTTTTTAGAACTTATTTTTCCATAATAGTAATTCAGAATTAAATTAGAATGAAGGATGAATGATAAAAAAGTAAGTATTAAGTTTAATTGATAATTATTGGGTATGGGAATAAGTTTCCGCCCTTTTCAAAAAGGTGTTGTTAGTGATACTAATTTTGTATTTGCTGTAGTTTCTGTACTTGTGATTGGAAGGTGTATGTGTGAGCTCACAAATACAGAAGTCGACATTTATTTTAAGCGTAATTTTTTTTTCGCATCGAAAAAGTCAACATTCTTTCCGAAAAACCCGCATTTGCGGGAAATTTTACTTCATATATCATATTTCAAAGAACAGTGCTGCTGAAACGCATCGCATACTAGTTAATATATACCGTGATCGAATACAACTTGCCAAGAGTAGTTTCCGCGATTTAAAAATGGCGAGGGATAAAGAACGCATAGAAAAAATTCGAAGACGCAAAAGTTTAATGGATGAAGATTCACTGGTTATAGTTACCGACTGCAGCTAATACATTTAATTCGGACTTTGAAGGAAAACGGCCACAATGGGGTGATAGACACGATAAGCTTATTCTGCTGGATGACCACGCTAGGCCACAAATTGCTAAACTCGTCAAGAAAAACTTGGAAGGATTGAATTGGAATCTCTTGCTCCGTACAACCTAACTCTCCGATTTTCTTCAAAAACCAACTTTTTCTTGAAAACGAAGTTTAAAAAAGCAAAAAAGTATTACTTTTGATAGTTACCCGAAGTATTCTTTTGCATTACGGTAAAGATCAGAGAAATCAGAAATCAGAGAGAAAATTTAAAAGTTAGCAACATTCCTTGCGCCTTCATTACTTATATAGTAATGGTTTATTAACTTACCTACCTGGGCCTTTTAGTATTGAGGGTTTCGTGTTAAAGTATCTTAGATTCTAGTCTAGTTAATAAAGGTGAACAGTTTTTGGTGCTCAAGTTTTTTTCTCATTTACTAAACTTTTTTTTTACTATAATTTTATGACGTTATAACATCACGTTTTTTAGCATTCATCTAAGAAGAAGAAGTTTAAGCTAAAAGTTTAGCTCTGTCGTCTAGATATCTAAAAAATATGACATGGTAGATAAATAGAAGGAATCCTGTGAGACTTCATTTGAATGAATAAAAAATGTGACGCAATAGCTTTTTTTTAAATGCTTTAACTCGGCACAACAAATACTTTGCCACGTTTTAGTCTAAGAGCTGGTGACCATTTTTATTTCATTATTTGTTCCCAGCTGTATTTTATATATGTCTTAAAGTACATTCAAATTAAAGATTTTGTTAAAATAATTATTATTCTTATTTAAAATATTGATTTGCAAAAATATTAAGACCCTCGATTTAAAAGTTCTTTTGGGGCTTCTTATGAAATTAGAGCAATATTTTAGGACCGAAAAAAGTCTTTCTTCTACCCTTATAGAAAATAATCTTGGGAAATGAATCATAATATTTTTGCTTTTTCCAACTAAGCCAATTTTATAATAATGATATTTTTATAATGGAATTTTGCCAATATAATCGAAGAAATATTTAAAAAAGAACTAAACTTTTATTCAAGTTTCACTTATTGCTCGTTTTTTTACGTTCTATGTCTTTTTATCTAACAACCAGGGCCGGATTTACTAAACTTAATGCCCCAAGCAATATATAGCATTGTCCCACCCCCCAAACAGAAATCTTAGACACTTGTCGACCAAAAAAAAAGGTCGTCAACCAAAAATTTGCCACCCTAAAATCTGCCGTTCTAAGCAACTAATTATGTTCGCAGTACCGCACTAGTAAGTGCCAGTAAGTGACTAAACTATTGACAGAACCGTAATTTGCAATTTAAAAATGGTCAAAAAAGGTTTTAGTTTAGCTATTGAGAATGGAATTAAATTAACCAAATTAATGAATATGATAATATGATAAATCACTGATATTCGTAAATTTTAATTTATTTAATTGAATCTTGGTATTAAAAACAGGCCACTAAAAACTAATTTAAACACTTACTTATTACAAATATATTTGCAGTAAAGAATTACGTAAATCAAAACATCAAATGACTGCGCTGGTACCAGTACAGCTTTGCCAAAGTTTATTAGAAACCGATAGGAATTTTTTTTACGGGTGGAATCACCCATTATTCTTTTTCTTTTCAGTTGAAAACTAAACTTTTCAAACAAAAACAGCAATGATCTTTATTTAAATGCTAATATATGTGATGACAACTATTTTATTGGAATTATCTCAAGCATAAAATATCCCTCGAGCAAAGTTTAGACTTGGCAACATTTGCGAATAAGTGAACATCGTGGATTTAAAAAGCGCGGCAAATTTGAGATTTAAAATTTTAATTATAGTTTTAAAGTAATATTGTTGTTTAGTTCTTAAATTTTTAATATAAATATGAAACAACATTAAACATGGGAAAATTATATACTTCCCTATTTTGTTTGTGAAATAGTCCTTCAAAATACCATTCGTGCATGTTGAATTATACATAATTTTTTTACTGTATTATTATTACACATATTAAAAAAATACCGACAGTTAGAACCTCATGCTTTTGGGATTCTGGAATTGAGATTCGGTTAAAGGATTGAAGCTGTCTTTGGAAATAAATGTCTATATTAAACGTGTGAATGGATTTAGAGAAAACAATATTTTTAAGAAAGCTTTCAGGAAAAGTTTCAAAGTAAAGTTATCGGTAGGTAGTTTTCAAAAAGTTTTGGACAAATAGAATGAAGTGTGTGCGACTGTAAAGACGTTTAGATGCCAATGTATGGTCTTAAAGAAAATGTAAGGATAATATGCTTTTACTAAATTTTGCAGAACTCTTGTTTGTCTTCGAATTTATTTGAGGACAACAGTATAAAAACACACATTTCCATTTTCGTTACCTCTATAAATAAATTAAAGGAACGCCTATTTTCTAAAAGTTCCAAATATATGCGGAGATTAATGTAATAAGAAATTATATTTTGGGAGGATTGGTGTAGTGGACTACCGCGTCGTACTTGGCAAGTTTACTACACAAATAGCGTGAGTTCGATTCTCGAAAACGTTACGCCACGTTACAGAGGGGGGGGTGGGTGTCAGTATAAATGTTACGTAACACTTAAAAAATTATAAACTTATAAAATGTTTATTGGATCACGTTTTTAACAATGATCTAGGTTTAAAGAGACGGATTCCTTGCAAATTTTATTGCACACGGCGTGGTTAACAGTTAACTAAATCCTCTAAACAAAAACAATTAGAGATGGAAAACCATAGCCAATAACCGGTTTTCAGTTAACCGGTTTCGGAAATTACATCAGACCGGTTTTGGGTTAAAACACGGAAGCAATAACCGCTTAAAATCCGGTTAAAACCATAAAGCAAAATTTCCTTTCATTTTTTCTCGAAAATGTTACATGGGGGGTGGGGGTCAAAATGGCCAAATTTTGCGTTACGTAATACTTGACCGCTCCCTTATAGCGTCATGAAAATTTTGTATTAATCTAGCGTTCTTGTAATAAAAGGTCATAATTTCCGCTTGTTTTCGAGTCAATACGACTTAAATAATAATAATAAATATTCCTGCAGTAACTACCCACGTAAAACAAAAACTGAATTAAGTTCTCCATTAAAAGTAAAAAATAATGACGCTATATGTAAAAAAACAAAAATTGTATAACAAGGTATGAGTTTTTTATTATTTTGTGTACAATACACTTCTGTAGTTTGGTGGGTTCCTCCCCACTTACCCTGTGTATAATTTAGCTTTTCTAAAACCTGTTCTGTTTTTTAGAAATAATCCTAACTTTTTTTAAATGTTTTAGTACTGTTAAATAAATTTATACAAAAATTTAAATGTAATTATCAGACTTCTTAAAGATCCAATTAAAGATGCGCTATTAGCTTAAAGCTGTTCATTGCTGCAGCGGCGTGGATCTGATATAAAGCCATCCGCACATCAATTCGTCCGTGCGCTTATGACTTTACTATCACCAAAAATTAAGAAAGTCGTAACTTCCTTATACGGAAGCTTAGAAAGTATTTTAGGGGGTTAGTATAAAGCGTCAATCTTATTTTTTAATAAAGAAACACTATTTGATTTTAATTTTTTATTTTAAAAAATTTTCATATAAACTTTTTATCGAATATTTTTCACTGGACTACAAAATACAACTCCCTGATTTTTTTTCTCTTGAGATTTCGTATATTTCAGGCTGTCACCATACTTGGGGTGTTTTGATAACGGTATTTACGATGACAATATAACGAGAGGAAATACGATTTTTTAGAAGCTATCCGAAATTTTATAATATTCTTTTAATACGGGTATATAATATATTAACAAGTCCTTTGTTTGAAATGCTTCGCATACTAAAATGTGTACGCTTCATATTTATGGTTTTTCAAAAGTCGAGAAATAACATTTGCTTGTCGAGACTCTTGATTTTCGAGACAAGAAATTGTTTAATCTTGTCTGCACCCATTTCCCGACGATTAACCCTCTGTCACAGACATCTTATTTCTGAAACGTTACTACAGACATGGCGTAAAAATTACGCCTCCCTTTAAAGAATTTAAAAGTCGAACAATTTTTTTTTTTAATTTTGACTTATTTTTCATTATAGCTTTAATAATTTAATTATAAATGTAGTGGAACATAATATTTAAATGAGTTATTTATATAATATAATTTGTACTATAATGTATTTTTTTTTAATTTGACTTGTTAGGGAAATTTATTTAAATATCTTGGTAGAAGAAAGGAATATAATATTTATAAGATAAAATAAAAAACTTAATAATAAATAAACAACATATGCATAAAATACTAATAAAATAATATTTTTTTTGCAACAAATAAACCCTATTCTTTTTATTATTATGTACTTAGAGACGGGGTGTATTTTTTACACCGCCAAATGTTAAATAAACAAGGGGAGCATCACTTTGCAATATTACAACTTCTACGTTCGGATTTAGGGCCTAAACTGAATGTCCGAAAGGTACTGAGACGCGGAAAGCCAAAGTTAGTCGGAGTTGGGAGAAATTACAAAATGCATAGTATCCAGGCGTAAAATCTACGCGGTGTCTGTGCCATAGGGTTAAATTCTTGTTTTTTTTTTTAACGAGAGTTTCGTCGATTAAATTCTTCTCTCGTCCAATCAGAGTCTTGTCTTTTCAAGACTCTAAATATCTACAGGGTGGGGTGACCTTAATATGTCGCGTCTAAACATTCCCACATGTTCACAGTAGGTCAGACAAGATTTAATTATAATAATTATTGACAAATATTCTTTATTTATGTAATAGTCCAGTCAAATAACGAGAAATTCCTATGTTAAATTGCAATAAATGTACACGGGCTGATATTTTAAAGGGTAGTAGTGAATAGTAACAGAGCACTCCTGTTAGTTTTTCACCGGGTGATTTGCGTAAGGGATTTCCGCTATCTTAAATTTTAGGGGTGAGTACGCTTATCTCGCTAAATATGCATCTTACGATAGTATTAGAGATTTCGACTTCGTCTCAACCGTCTCGCCTCGCAGGTTAATTTTCTCATGGGCAATATCTTACTTTACCCACTAGTACCATAATAGTTATTTAGGCGTCAGCCAAGCAGGTTAATTTTCGAGAGGGCAATATCGGTTTACCCATGAATGCCATACAAGGTTTTATCCAATAAATAGCTTAGGAATTCATATTTTTATTAAAAATTTTAAAGACATTTACAAGAAAATAATTTGACAAGTGACAGTTGAGTGGGTAAAATAAATAATTATCCACTCAATAAAGTAAAAGCCACGCGGGGGTTATTATTGAGTTTATCTATTTAAAATAAAGCTGGTAATTGTCTTATCTGTATGTATTGGATAAATAACTATTATTTGATTGTATCTAAAAGCGCTTCTTTTTGTATAGTAAACCTGCACGAAAAGTTAATTTTTTCGGTCTAGGCTACAATAGTAGACGTTGGTTGGTTGACTGATATTGAAACTATTTAAAATTGAACCTCAAATTTCTTGTCAAAAATACAAATGTATGTATTATTATATTACAATCAAATAAAAACTAGTGTATGATACACGGAAGAAAACTGTTTTTAGGGCGATTACGATTTCCAACCTCGCTCTCCGAGCTCGGGTGGCAATTGCCCTGAAACCAGTGTTTTTCGTTCTTGTATTATAAACTTCGCTGCTATGAATCTGCGAGGACTATCATAATAGTATGTCTCCAGGTTTGGTAGAAATATTTTATTCACGTCGTCAAATAAATTATTTTTTATTATCTATTAATATGCTCCTTCATCTCTTTACCATTATTTATGTCCTTATGAATTCTTTACGTTATGTATTCCTATAAATTTTGATATATTACATATAGCTATTAACTTTATTGGATATATTTTTATCGAAAAACTCAATATATGTAAGTACACCGGGTCAGGAGAATGTTGCGGGATGAACACCAGCAACACTGGATAGATGCTCCTAGAATGAGGCACTCCAAACTCTTCCTAGGAGGACCTACCAAGAAAAGAACCAGCTTACTTCTAGGCATGTCCTGACTCCTGAGAACAATAACGGGTATAATAACTGGACACTGCTTACTGAACAAGCACCGACACGTAATGGGACAGATTACGAGCCCCGTGTGCAGGAGATGTGGGGAAGGGGATGAAGAACCCTACCACCTCATATGTGAATGTCCATCGCTAATAGGCCTAAGATGGAAGTACTTTGGGAACGACTCTCTGGAACCAAACGAGATCATGAACACTCCCCTGAAACCATACCTGGACTTTTTAAAAGAAACAGGGATGCTCTGAGGAGGTCTGTGCGGTAAACACAAAGGTCCCTAGGGACCAGGTGTTGAGGGCTATGAACCCCGCATTGAAACAACTAAACTAAACTAAAGTACACCGGGACGAAATGTGGGGCGAGGTTGTTTAAAACTTTCCACCAAAGCATATATACTATTTTATTCACAATTTTTCCCGCTAAAACAGACCTGAATGTAAAATTATGTATAGTTGAACATAAAACTCTAAAAAGAACATTAAAAAACACGTTTTCCTAAAAAATTCAAGCCCCCCCTCATGTCAAGAAAAATTAATGAAAAAATTATTTTTTATCAAATATATATCTGGTATTCTATACAGAGCGGTCCAAAAGTTACCCCCCCCCCCCTCTTAACTTTTGAACCAGTTAGGATATCGACTTCAAATTTAGAACTCTTAAATCAGACAACTTAAACTATCTTTTAGCGCATATTTGATACTTTCAGCTCTTAAAATGTGGGCAGGGAGGCATATGGAACATTTTTTTAAATGAAAAGGGGGGTCGTGTGATACATCGTACATCATTATTTATACATCAAATAGGGTTGAAAATGGGTATATTTGTCAAAATTTCTTTAAAAAAATCAAACATTTTTTTAAAAACTAATTTTATGATAAAAAACGTAAATTGTACTTTTAAACTAATTTTAATTGACATAAATAAAAATTTACAAAAAAAAAATCGCATTTTGTAGCAGAAAAAATTGAAAAATCAAAACCTTAAAAAAATTGTTTACAAAATAAAAAAAATATACAGTCCAATAAAGAATTTTATTTTCTTTAAAATGATGTATCACACGTCACCCCTTTCCATTTAAAAAATGTCTCTCCTGCCCACATTTTAAGAGCTGAAAGTATCAAATATATGCTAAAAGATAGCCTAAGTTATCTTATTTAAGAATTCTAAATTTGAAGTTGATATCTCAACTCGTTCAAAAGTTAAAAGGGGGGGAGGTGACTTTTGGACCGCTCTGTATAATGCAACATGCATAAATTAAAATATGTGCCAATGTCCAATGTCCAATATTCAAATAAAATGTGGCGGACCCTAATTTTATTTTTTTGAGACGTACAATATTTAATTATGTTATTTTACATGACATGGGGATTTAAAATTTTCAAAAAAACGTATATTTTTTGATATACTTTATATGTTATTACGAATAAAATAAATGAATACAGATTTTACATATTTTTGATTTTTTTTTGGAGGCGCTTAAATTTTACCTATATTACATACATAGAATCTATTACATACTTTGTATTTTATTTTCTGTTTTAGTTTTTAAAATTATCATTTCAATTTTGTATTTACGAGGCAGTAAAACAGAGCGACTACGTACGCGTACTTTACGTTTAGTGCAAATATTATATGTAGGTACGTGGTACATTGTACCAGCCAAAATGATATTAGTGAGAAAAATAATTATAATTAGACGTAAGCAATAAAGACTTTTTTACTACTAGCTTTAGAACATACCATTATTTATCATGTTTTCAGACTGTGAAATCAATTTTCTTCACCTATAGCAATAATATTTTTTTCTCTCCTAGTAGGAGTAAATTTTATAAACAATTGATTTCTGTCACTTTAGATGTTTCAGTTTTTTTTTGTTTGAATTTTTGCTAATTAAACCCAAGAAAATAGCTTTAAATAACTTTTTATTTATTAAATATAATTAATTATACCGAATTATTACCAATTAATACAATCAATAATTAGCTAAATATTATGAAAAAAATAAATAAATTTTTAAACGTCAGTTCAAAGTATTTATTTGAGCAAATGTTAATGATCAAGGCTACTTGATTTTTATGAAAATTTCAAGAAATATCATTTCTGTTAATAATTTATTTTATTATTTAAATAAAAATAGTTAAATAGTGCTAGTAGTGAAAAAAATAATAAATAAACCACGGTAGATAAAACTATTATAGCCTCGCACTCTTAAATCTAATCTAATCTTAAATTTAATACTCTCGGCTATAAAAAATATCTTCTCTACCTTGGTATATAATTACTATTTTTACGACTGATTTAGAACGTATTATTATTATACTAAAACGTCCTAGACCAAAAATTCTTGGATACAAATCTGTTTAATCAAAAAATAAGAAACTTTAAAAATTTTCGTCCGTCCGTCTATCCGTCCGTCCGATACACAGTGGGCGGAGAAAAATGATGGACGAAAATTTAAATTTTTGCTTACTTTTTTCGGTACAGCTGCAGCGCGCTGATTGCGAATATGATAGCGAAAAATCTAAAAAAAAAATCCGCGCCACTAGTTAGTTAATTTTTTAATTTTTTTATCGATTTTGCTTAAATTTGGTATAGTCTCTTATTGATATTAATGTAGGTCACGAAAGATAAAGTGTAATGAGGAAAGATCCCTATTGTTTTTAAAAGTAGCCTCCCAAAAAAACAAAAATGTGGGGTTAAACTTTTAAAAAAAGTGAAAAAACTATGTTTGTTAAATAAATTATTTCAAATTCTTTTGTTTTTTAGAAAAATATTTTTTTTTCTTTATTTTTTTTTTCAAGTATGCGAAATATGAAACAATTGGAGATGGTAGTGCCTCATCGCTCGTTGGTTAGTTTCAGAATAGCCCAAAAGTACTTTTTTTGAAAATTTATTAAACCCAAATTAAAATAGTACATTAAAGTACTAGTTTCATAACATACGTTTTTAGCGCACGAGTACAAGTTTAGAAAACGAGCCGCTTGTGGCGAGTTTTCTAAAGTAGTAGTACTCTAAAAACGTGTTATAAAACGAGTGCTTTATACAATTTTTTCTATTTTGCTCTAAAATTTAAAAAACTTACATTTAAATTGATGACTGATTTAGGGATTTTTGTTTTGGCTTGGCATTACAGTTTACACTATGTTTAAAATTCTAAGAACAAATGATATTTTGATATATTTTACAGTCATCTCTTCTTTTTTCAATGCAATTAACCAGTCCACAATTTTAACACAGTATAAAATAACCCAAACACGAAATTTTGTAAAAAATTAAACTTTAAATCGACATTGACATTTGCACGCAAAACGTCAAGAGATAGGCTTTTGTATGTTGCCAACCCAACAGAAAAAAAAGTAGAGACCTCTTATGGGCCTATAAGAACACGCAAAATGCGTGTGATTATGAGCTTATAAGAGTCGCAAAATAGAAAAAATATATATTTATATCAAGAGAATATGAGAAACGGTATAATAGAAGGCTAATAAATTTAATTTATTTTATGCAAGCATGAAAATTAATTTCGGTATTTGAAAACAATAAATTTGGATGCAATACATTTTATTATCATGGAAATTATAATAATATTCATAATAAACTAAATAATAATTCACAAAATACTTCACCGAGAACAAAAGTTAGTTCACTTTATGCATATTTTATCAAATTATATTTTCATTTATTTGGAAGTTGAGTCGAACTGTATTACTTTATGAGTTTCTTTCGAGTTTTCAATGGCGTAGAAACGGGGGCTGCCAGGATGAACCCCTTCCCAAATAAAGGCTAATTTTATCTAATATAAGGTGGGTGAGCCAATTATCGCCATGTTAAGACATTTTATTTTTTACTGCATTTAAATTTATTTGTAATCACCTGAAAATTTACTACATTAAACATAAACATATCTTTATTCTAATGGGTAAAAAATAAACAAACTGCAGGAGCTTAATAGTTATTTATATAGCAAGGGACTAAATTGGCTGTTTTAGTCCCGCTCTATTAGTGTTTCCTGAGCGAGCGTAGCGAGTTTAGTCCTGAGGTATATACACTATTTTTTGCAGGACCAAACATAATTTATGTAGGTAAATTAAAATTAAAAACCACGCGTCTAAAATCGGTTGTTTTATTTTCGTAATTTAATCAAGATGCCTGTAAATTGCGAAAAGTCAGTTTCATGGCTATCGCGATTTCCATTGTTTTTTTAATATGGTTGACACAAACGTCAAAAAAATGGACGAAGATAATAAATTTTAAGTTATGTATAACATGTTATAACAATGTTATTTTTAAAGGTTTTCTTTGTTAAAATCAAATAAACTGGTTTGAATCGCTAATTTATTACAAAACACCACCAAATCTAATTTTTGAACCAGCAAAGCACATAGTAAGTATAATATTTTAATATTATCAAGGTTGCCGTGATTATAATTCCCTAGGGAGAAAAACGGCAATTTAGTCCCAAAAATGAAAGCGTAAAATTAGGTTTTAGTCTTGGTCGTGCAAAAAAAATATTATTGCTTTTTACAAAAGATTTCATACTGACAATATTAGGAACCCATGTCCCAAATATTCCCAGGGTACTGGCAATAATAGTCATGAAAAAAGTTACAAAAAATTAATAAACTAATAAGAAAATATTTGTTTTTAGATACAGTTTGGGCATTTAAATAACAATTTGTCATTTTTAGTAAGCCCACGCACTCTTCATGTACTTATCGATTACAATCTCATATCGGTCTGGCGATTCTCTTCGAATAAAAAGTCCAAACCAAGATTCAGAACTCTTTAATTTCTTCGTTACTTTATTTTCTTGTTGCTTTTTATTTTTGTAATTTTTTTGTTATCAACTACTTCGCATGGCTATATTAGGAACACAACTACTTAGACAATTATCTCAAAAAAATACCTTTTCGCTTCTTTATTGAGTGAAACACCAAGAAAGTGCATGTTTGTGCCTACCTTATTACATACACTTTTGCTCTGCAATAATTGATGCTACCCAGCTTGCGACAATTTTACAAGTTTTTATAGTGAAAGAGCAAGAAACACGAACTTCGTGTTTGTGTACATCATAACCAACTGGATACAGATAAATTATATTTACAGGCATCTTTTCGATATAACAGTTATACTGTCACAGACAAACTAACAAGTTTAAAAGGTGGTGGCAATATTAGGAACATGACAATAATTGGCTCACTTACACTGGCAGGTCTGCCAGTTTTTATGAAATGATCATAAACTGGAAAATATACTTTATTTTGATACATTAAAGTATACCGTGCATTTTAATTCTACCTTGACAGAAAATAACTGAAAAACTAAAGGATATAAGTTCTGCAAAAAAGTAAAAAACAAAACACAAAAAATTAAAAAACAAAATCAAAAAAATATACTAAAAAACAGTAATAATAAAACTAAAAAAAATATAAATAAAAAAATTAAATATTAAAAAAATAATTTAAAATAAAAAACTTTAAATCGTACCACATATACCATATGTAGGCTATCGTAAAATATATAATTTATTAGTTTGTAAAGTTTTTAACTAACTAAATTAATCTAAATAGTTTTTAGTTAAAAACATTACAACTGACCTAATAACTGTAATCAAGTAAAAGCCAATATTTTCTAATAAATTAATTTCTTTGTTTTAGGTGAGTACTTCTTGACAGCTCGTAGATCAACGTCTGTAAGTAGAACAATGAAAAGAAATTCAATTCCAATGAAATAGGTTATTGAAACCAGTGGAGGAGTGATCCTCAGTACAAAAGGACCAAAGAACTTTTACCTCAAGAAGTAATTTCAGACCAATGTTTATGAAGGTGTCATCTTTTTGTTTGTTTATTTACTAACAGAAACGCGATACAACTTTGTGCTACCTAGTAGCGATGTTGCGTAGTTTCCACCTTATCATGAATTCAAATCATTATACTTAAATTAAAAATGTAAAAAACTTTATTGTGTATACTATAATTATGTTTAATAATATAGTATATTTAAATCTATTAAAATTAAACTACTAGTTCATATAAAACTCATACAGAACTATTGTTTCTTAAAATTTACAATAAAATATCCGAAGTATATGTTTCCAATCGGGAAAACTGTACCCGTCAGTCATTTTACGACATTAGACTGTGAGTTTACACATTCTTTCTCTCTCTTTACGCGTACTAAGTGTAAACAATAGTCACTCCCCACCAGCCCCTCATCGTTGTTGGTTCACGCTTCAAATAAAGCATACGGTAGATTTCATCAAGTTCCTTCTTGAGGTAAAAGTTCTTTGAAAAGGACATACGAAACCGTAGATAGCCTCGATACGCGTTCTCATAGCAAAAACGTGCTGCGGCGTGGCACCTAAATATAGCTTTCCCTCAACTGTTTTTCATACTGCCGATTTTGACAGATGAAGTTGAAAATATTTAACTGCACGGCTGCCGCTGGCTTGTTGAGGTTATGTTCACCGTGTGTCATATGATTTTGTCTTTGTATTTTAACTATTTGCCGACCTATAGCCGAAATAGCTATAGCTAATCCGCCACTGGTGTAAACATCTTTTATAAATGGATCAACTTAAACTATAGTAAATCTATAGTTCTATTCAGTTGCGTTTGAGTGCATAATAGACAAACAGACGTGATTTATTTATCATTTCAACTTATCTCCGAGAAAATCTTATCTCAAATTTTCTCGGTTTTTAGGCTCTCAGTTTATATGCATCACGAAATAATTTTATGCGTAAATAATAAAGTCTTATACAGAGCGTTTCAAAAGTCTGCCGCCCTTCTTTAACTTTTGAACGGCTTAAGATATCAACTTGACATTTGGAACACGTAAATAACATAACCCAAATAATATATTGGTATATATTTTATATGCTTAGGGGGCATAATGGTGACAGGGGGCAGTGGGGAACATTTTCTCGAATGGATACAACATTTTAAAGCTCATAAAATTCTCTATTTGACCATACACTTTTTATTTTTTTTACCATTTTTTTAAGTTTTTCTTTTTTCAATTTTTTTTTGCTAAAAAATGCGATTTTTTTAGTTTTTTTTTTGTAAAATTTTATTTATATCATTTACAATCAATTTAATTGTAATTGGCGCATTTGCATCATGAAATAAACCATTTAAAAAAAATGATTTTTTTAAGGAAATTTTGACGAAGGTTACCATTTTTAACCCTATTTTAAACCCCCGAAAATTGCTCAAAAAATGGGTAAATAGAGAATTTTATGAGCTTTTAAACGATGTATCACACGACCCCCTTTCTATTAAAAAAAAATTGTCCCTTGCATCCGTGTCTCTATTCTGCCTCCTAAGCGTATTAAATATATACCAAAATTATTTTTATAATGTTATTTATATGTTCCAAATTTAAAGTTGATATCTTATGCCGTTTAAAAGTTAAATCGGGTGGGGTCGGACTTTTGACACGCTCTGTATACTACGTTGAAGTATTATTACTATATAGTAAATCGACCATACCTCCTAAGTATGAAATTTCAGGAGCGACGAAAAACAGTTCTTAGAGTTATTTACTCTATTTTTGATGTTTATAGCAATATAAATAAAGTGGTGTAAGGTTACTTATTGTCCCTAAAGATGTTTTATTCTTAAATTTAAACTATTCTAGCTTATATTGTAGTTATAACTCCTATAGGAGGTATTGGTTCAAAATGTCAGTTAGGAGATATTGCATGTTCATAAACGAAATATTATTTGAAAAATCTTTTTAGAAAATTATTTTAATTTTTTTTTTTGATCATATAATAAGAAAAACTTGTATTACTTTGTTGGCAGAAGCATTTATCTTACTTGTGTAACATAGTTACATAGTTGCATTTCGGTATATAATAGACGAATAAACGTAATACATTTGTCATTCTATGGTTATCCAATGAAGGTTATCTATAACATAGCAAGACTACAACGGCATTTTGTTTGGAAGTGTTCCAATTTGTATATTGCTCTATATAAACGGTACAACAAAATACAGGGTGAATACAAAATACGAGTAAATAAGAATTTACTTAAATATAATTTACGAAATATTTTTTCTAAATTTTGACGAACATTTTCATATTCAACACTTTTTAACCGCCTCGTAAAAAATATGTGGTCCAATCAACGAACTAATAACTCTTGTCTCTAGAATAGGCATTTCATTTGTAAAAACTGAAAAAAACGTAGCCAACATATACATTTGTCTGTCTTAATCGCACAGCTTTGTTCTAACAGAGACAACAATACCAGTTGCGGGTAATTGTTATTGTTCAGGCCTGAATATACCTACTATTTGTTTATAAGCAAACCGAGATGTTGGCGATACTTTATATTAACGGTATGCGTATTCTAGAGAGAAGAGTTGTTAGTTCGTTGGGTGAAATAGAAAATTTTACGAGCTATAAAATGACATAACACCCTTTCCATTAAAAATATTACTTATTTATTTTCAGTTAAAGGGCAGTATAGGAAGTTCGCCTAATTTCGGATACCCTTTTTAATTTATCCAATATTTAATAGGCAGTATTTTTTATTGATATTATTTTTATATAACAACATACAAATTATTATAACGAACCATGATTTATTATAAAAGCATGGATCTGTGGCTACAGGAAATTTGTTTGAAATGTGTGTGCAAGTGGGAGGCCCGTTGTAGGCACGCACGTCTTATAACGCTCTCGACAGAAAGAAGAGAGCACGAATGATTCCTCCCCCTTTCGTCGGAGACTTTCTTTCATGCGGAGAACTGTACTAATTTCGGAAATATACGATTTTTTTTTCAAAGTAGATCTGGATCTCATTGCTTATGTTTCTTGTTATTCCTTGACATTGTTTTCTGCAAATAAGAAGTAATTTAATCTCGAATTTAATCATTAAACATTTTTTTATGAATACTATAGGAGCCATAATTTTGCCATTTGCAATTTAAACGATTTGTGCTGCCATCTAACAGGGAGATGCTCTACCGTTATCATATAAGAGGACCATAGACAAGGAAAGACCTCCAAAGCCGTTGCGGAATATTGTGATAAATGTGCCTAGCGCATCTGAGATAAACTTGCACATGCGCACCTTAGTTTTATGTGTCATATAAATATGTAAAAAATTCAACAAAAAACAATAAATATCTACGAAGAAATGTAAAAATAGTTTTCTTAAATTATTTTATAAGAATTTTTCGAGGCATGTTTGAATTTCGGGATTTTGTACATCTACTTTGAGTACACCAGGGATTGACCCTTTGCTCTTCATAAAGCAACAATACAGGTCATGTTTAAAGTTATTAACAAATGCAGCCAAAAAACAATTAAAACACAGTAGAAGTATAAAAATTAACAGAAACAAACGACGATCCGACAGTACTGACAGTATAAACAAACTACTAATAATTCGTCACCCCAGTATTGGTTTGCCATATCTCTATTTTCGGACATTTTAAGATTTTTACTGGGGGATTTTTGGAGATAAGACAAATGAATACTGGGGTGACGAATTGTTTTACGACCGACAGCATTTCACAGTTGATAGAGATGCGTACTGCGCAAGGTCAGATATATAGCGTTACGTCATTTCGCTGCCCCGTTCTGTCACAAAATAATTTGGCGCAGGCTGGACTTTTAGTCCTCTTTTCTTCTCTATGAACATGACAGACTTAGTTTGACTTTTGGCTTCACATAAAAGTAGGTTTCTGTTTACCTTTGTAGATAGTATCTTAGATACACAACTTACAATCCGAAATTAGGAAACCATCTGAAACTAAGCCTCTTTCCTATATCTCAACTCCTTTAAAACATACTTTGTAAGCACACTGTATAAAAATATTTTCTTATAAATTATTTACGTAGAAAACTAATTAATGATGAAGTTAAATGATTAATTAAGAGTTTATTAATTAATGATTTAACTAATTAATGACAAGGTAAGTTACTATAACTTTTTACTTAGATACAGGGTGTTCGAGAACACGCGCGGGCAAAGTTGAAAACAATGTTCCTTGTCACTAGACATTGAAAATGCAACACCACCTATGATCTGTTTCTTCAAGCAAGATAGTAAATTAAAAATCGCACAGTAAATATTGTTACAACAGGTTTGAATAATATATGTTTGTGTATAGAATATAGTTATGTTTTATAAAATAAACTACGCAGTATATTCGCACATCCAATATTCGAATCTGTTTTGAAAATATTCAGTTTGCGATTTTTAATTTACTATCTACCTTGAAAAACAGACCATAGTTATAGAATATACTATACTAGTCTATTTATCCTTCTTTTGTCTGA
This sequence comes from Brachypterus glaber, assembly GCA_958510825.1. NCBI lineage: Eukaryota > Metazoa > Arthropoda > Insecta > Coleoptera > Kateretidae > Brachypterus > Brachypterus glaber. The sequence goes on along the minus strand of OY294048.1, from coordinate 6,022,500 downwards.
AATGTCCGAAAATATGCACTTTATTCACGTTGCTATCTCGACATTATTTGCAGAAATTGAGGAAGATAGGAACATCAGAAACAGACACCTAGCGAAATACTTAATTTCATTAGTTAATAAAAAGAGAATTTAAAATATTCAGTGCTTATATGGCAAAGTTGTTCCTAGAAATATAACATAAACTGAAAAGTATACGGTTCCACCACACTTACTTTCTCGCGAAAAGGTTAGGATAAGTTTTAAGGTTTTGATTATTTTTTTATAATCAATTTTCATTTATTTCGGTCATTATAAAAAAGTAAACCTTGTAAAATTCGCCATTTTAAATGATCTTCTACAGAAATTTTGCAGATTTTTAACGTCACTGTAAATTTCAACTAAATTATAATTTAAATGAGTGGTTTGTTGTTATTTTCTATTAATAATCTCGGTATGAACAATATAATATATAAATAAATATTATTTCTTATTATTTTTCGTAGAAATAAACAAAAAAGTTAGGTTATTTTTTTCGCAAACCTCAGCTGTTTACAGACAAGGCGATTGTATCGCCATCTATCATATCTAACCTAGGTTAAAAAAGAAAAATCTATATGAAACATTTTACTATTCCTTAAAATTACTTTTGTTTGATTAACGCGGTCGTCCCTCCGAAGTGACTGATCGATTTCGTGCTTTTTAGCACTCTTCAGAGCCACATATCGGTAGTAGGGACAACTACGAAAATCAAATCCTTTCCATATATCTCTATATGGAGTTTAAAAATCGTTGTAAGGAAAAGCAAAAACAGCTAGCGACATCTACTGCTAAAAGCAGAGACTGGATAAACCTATCGACAGTCCAAAAAAACTCGTTTAAATAGATAAACTCAATAATAACCCCCGCATGGCTTTTACTTTATTGAGTGGATAATTATTTATTTTACCCACTCAACTGTCACTTGTCAAATTATTTTCTTGTAAATGTCATTAAAATTTTTAATAAAAATATGAATTCCTAAGCTATTTATTGGATAAAACCTTGTATGGCACTCATGGGTAAACCGATATTCCCTCTCGAAAATTAACCTGCTTGGCTGACGCCTCGCAGGTAACTTTTCTCATGGGCAATATCTTACTTTACCCACTTGAAAATATTTCACGTCGTCAAACAGCTGAAATGTGCAAAATATAACAAATACGAAACTGTGATGGCACTGGAGACGTGGAGTACACAAACCGAAAAAGTCCCAAGAGAAATTTTCAGTTGCATAATCCAAACTAGCTGTGAAGATATATAATGCTTCGCATTCCATAGCATACTCCTCGCAGATGCAAGTTTTAATTTAAACTGTATTTGAAAATTTATAATTTTTAAGTGGCGTCCTAATAACTTTTTGTTTTTAATAGATTTTTTTTTGTATGAGTAAAGCTATATTTTCCTGAACAAAACACGTTGATAGTACATTTCCTTAAATATTTTTTCGTTTGTTATTATTTTTGTTTTGTTTTGTGGGGGATTTTTTTAAATTTGGTACGAGTGATACTTATAAGAACACAGCTACAAAAAAAACGACCTTTTTAGGAGACTAAAGTGACCCACCAAAATTTCTACTATTAGCTTTAGAACATACCATTATTTATCATATTTTTAGACTGTCAAATCAATATTCTTTACCTATAGCAATAATAATAATTTTTAGAATAGAATAGAATAGAATATTCAGTTTAATTTTTACAGTGAATAGGCTTCGTGTCTTAACCAAGATTAAATTTAACTATATAACGCACGCACTTTGGCATAAAATTTTTGATTTTGGACTTTTTTTTTTCGGGGTCCAAAATAAACGTATAATGTTCCTCTGGTATGAAGCTGCGAGGCGTATAATAAGCATCTGCTGACACAATATGATGCAGGCGCTGTGGGATGGTTCTTGTTCAGAAAATGTGTTTTCAATTCATTGAATGTAAATTTTTTAGTTTATTTAACTCTAGGCCATAAAATAATGAATGTATACGTATAAAAGTATTGCTAAATTTTGCAAAATTTACATTTCTCAAAACTACAAATTTTATAAGTAAAATATTATGGGTAATTCCAGCGTTACATCTTACACCTATTTTAACTATCAAATGTATACATTTGTCAATTATATTAAAAGATCTAATATTTAAATACCATTTTTTGTCCCAGGTGTTCCTTTCCCATTTTGATGTTTTCAACATTTTGGAAAAGCGTTGCAAAAATTTAATTTTTTTTTGCATATTTTTACGTTTTATGACGTTTTATGTCGATATGAATCAATCTCGAGCAAAAAAATCGCTCGGTCACTCCGTCAGTCGATCGATCGGTCGATTTATTTTTGTCGGTCGTTCTGCCCCTGCCCCTTGTGGACACGATAACTTAAAAATGCCTTAAGCTAGCTAATAATAATCTGTATTTTATTTAAAGCCAGTCATTGCTGGAACAACTGTTAGGTTACAGAAAAAAAATCTTTAAATACCCGAAAAGTATAAACGGTTCTTAATTAACCCCATTTTTACCCCTTATTTTAAGTTCTTTTTATTTTTTTGGGTTTTCCGAATTTTCCCAAACTGAAGACTTAGCCAAATCGATTCTCCATACCCAAAAATAGTTAAGAAGTAAATTTTATCAACATCCTTGCAAGGGAACGTTCAAGTATTACGTAAAGCAAATTGTACCAAAATTCATACACTTCATACCCCGTTTCTTGCGTTATTATAGATTATAGAGATTTCATATTTTGACTACCCCCCCTATAGGGGGTGTTTTAGGGGGTTGCCAAAATATGAACTCTCTACAGCCTTAAATAACGCGAGAACCGGGATATGAAGTGTATGAATTTTGGTACAATTTACGTAATACTTGAACGTTCCCCAATCATTTTCGAAATAAATCAACAAAATTAAATATAGACTGCTCAAAGTTACCCTAAGGGTAACATCGTTATGTGAGACCGAAAGTTACCAGCAAAAATTGTAAAATCCCACTATTATGACTTTCAGTGTATAATAAGGTGCATTTCCTTGGTTACTGAAAGGTACAATAGCATGAAAGTAATCCACCAGTACAATTAACAACGGTATTCCAACAGTTACGAAGTCGTCAGCCTGTGACACCGATTTTCTCCTCCTAGGATTAAACTTCAACAATATGTGGATATTTTACATTGTAAGACTTAAAATAAAACAGCATGTTTAGCCAAAATCCCCAAGGAATACTTCAGTTACATGTAGAAGATACGCAAGAGACTGAATTTTAATCTTTTTCTTATTTCATGTAGTAAAATTCGATTCCTCACTTTTATTTGCTTGTTGATCTCAGTTTAAGTTCCAAAAGCAAGTATACATAGTAGTCAACTTGAACGGCTAAATAACACACAGAAAAATATAGGATAACATTTTTGTGATATTTGTGTTAAATACTTGTTGCAAGTAAAAAAAATATTTCATATTATAAACATTATTATACTATTCACAGCGCCTGTGCTAGAATAGTATTATACGGAAGTTTCGAATTTTCCAAAAATTGGAAAAATCCTCCTAGGAAACGTTCAAGTATTATGTAACGCAAAATGAACCAAAATTCATACACTTCATACCTCGGTTCTCGCGTTATTTAAGGGTATACAGATTTCATATTTTGGCTACCCCCCTAACACACCCCCTATTAGGGGGGGGGGGTAGCCAAAATATAAAACCTTGATAATCTATAGTAACGCGAGAATCGGGGTATGAAGTGTATGAATTTTGGTACAGTTTGCGTTACGTAATACTTGAACGATCCCTAGACAAAAAATTCTTGAATATAAATTTGTTTCATGAAAAAATAAGCAATTTTTTTTTTTAATGTCCGTTTTTCTGATGTCACGATTTTTGTAAACACGATAACTCAAGAACGAATAATCTGATCGACTTAAAATTTCCAGGAAAAATTAAGTTCTACGAGGGAAAGAACCCTATTGTTTTGAAAGTAATCCCTCCAAAAACAAAAAAGTTATGGGGGGTAAACTTTTTAAAAAATCGAAAAAACCTGAAACAAAATTCCGATTAAGGTAACTTCTTCAGCAAAAATTACTTTCATTATAAGGATCAATTCTACCGATTTTGGGGGGTTAGTCTTAAAAAAAATTGAATAAACATCATTTTCATTTTTTTTAATTTTTTTAAGTATCTTTTTGTTTTTTTTTTGAAAAAAAAAATCAAAATTTTTTCGTTTTTCGCAAAAAGAATGTTTGTTTTAATTTTTTTTTAATTTTTTCGTTTTTCAAGAAAAGATCTTTTTTTTTATTTTATTTTTTATTTTTTTTTTTTTGAAAATGCAATATACCATTTACTGTGAATTAGAGCACTGGATGGGCAGGTTTGTTAGGATAGATAGGTAGTTCCTGTGGAACCACTCAAACTACCCACCTACCCTAACAAACCTACCTATCTAGTGCTCTACTGTAAATAGTATATAATAAAATGCGTAGCATTACATATCTTCACAGCTTGTTAGGGTTTATTATAGTAATCAGATTTTTTTTTGAGTTTCGTTTAAAATGAGAATTTTACGTACATTTTGAATTAAAAAGTATACTGTGCAAAATAAAACAAACATGGCTGCACATTACCTCCAGGCAACATCCCTGGAGAAATTTCAGTTGCACATAATCTGAGTAGGCAAGCAAGGATGACACGATATGATAAATACGCATACAGAACGAAGTGTGGCGGCTTAAAATAAACCAGCTTTATTATTGGTGACGCAAAATTGACCAGTCGATAAAGGGCACAAAATGAAATATAAATCTATCTTTTCTGTCCGATATGCCACTAATATTTTCTTTCATATAAATCTAGTGTTCACAGCTACCGTCGTTTTGTGTACAATATAATATTATCATCCATTTTACCATGGTAATGTGCTATTATAGTCCATTTACCCACAGAAGATTACCATGAAAATAGGAAAGATGCAAAATAGAACGGTTTTTAGATTATTTTTTTAATTATCCGAAAAACTGTGAATTTGACTTGGTATTTTTAAGGGGTCTTTGTACTTTAAAATTTTAAAAACAATTTGTTTTTAAACGTTTTTTTTTTATATAGAAAGAAAACAGATATTGTGAAATTTTGTATGTATGTTTATTTATATTTAAAGAATTAAAAAAAAAATAAATACATTTTTAAAGTGCAATTTTTTTGCCATAATTTTTTTTGGAAAAAACATAAAAAAAACGGTGGTCGACATGATTCTGGCCGTTTGGACCGACTGAAAAAAAAACGAGATATTATTCAGTATTGAAGTCGCCATCTAGAAGAAAATTTGTTGGCCAAAAAATAAATAGCAGAGGGAACGTTCAAGTATTACGTAACGCAAAATGTACCAAAATTCATACACTTCATACCTCGGTTCTCGCGTTATTCAAGGCTACCCCCCCTAACACACCCCCTATTAGGGGGGTAGCCAAAATATGAAATCTCTATAATCTATAATAACGCGAGAACCGGTGTATGAAGTGTATGAATTTTGGTACAATTTGCGTTACGTAATACTTGAACTTTCCCAGACGTGTTTCAAAATTTTTTAAATTTTCAAAAAAAAGTCTGCCATTTTGTTATTTTTTGGCCAAAAAAAATTCTTCTAGATAGAAATATAGCGACTTTAATACTGAATAATATCCCGTTTTTTTTTTTAGACGATCCAAACGGCCGAGATCATGGCAACCACCGTTTTTTGTTGTTTATTTTCAAAGAAAATTTATGGCAAAAAATTTCACTTTAAAAATCGAAAAAAAAGGTATTCTTTAAATATAAATAAACATACCTACAATATTTCACAATAATATATTTTTTATTTCTACATAAAAAAATGTTTAAAAAAAAAATATTTTTAAAATTTGAAGGTAGAAAGATATATATTTTTAATAAATTTGTGCATGCTGAACACGATTCCGTTCTCAAAAGTTTCAGAAACGTTGTGGAAGACTGTTTTTCCTCTAATTTTATACTCTAATGGCTGGACCGAAACAGAATAAGCTTGAAATTATATGTATGATAAACCAATACACAGGAGGTGTTATGGAAATGAAACCTATAAGCATTGTCATCCAGTGATGCTGCAATGCGGCGGGTTTTTATTTCTGTGATACACTTTTTATTCTTCGTAGTAACTAAAGACCTGGGTTCAGATTCCTCCTTAAAAAGTAGTTCCCGGATAAAGCAAAAATCCTCGTTAAACTTTAAGTCTTAAGTTACAAGTATTCTCAGCGGCAGGCAAAAAGGTAAATTTTATGTTTCTAGGTTATGGCGTTTAAAATTTAACAAGATATGATCTGAACTGTTATTTTGACAGGTACGTCGATTAACCTTCCAAAGGACACCCATATCAAAGTTCATGTTCCTAAGTATTTAGAAGTTATCAAAATATGACCTTGAACTAAGATTTTGAGAATGTGTTTCTGAGGCGTCCATTTTTTATATTTTTTTTTAAACAATGGGGTTTCTCCTCTCATAAAATTTTTCCTAAAAATGTCATGTCAATGGAGCTCTCTACAACTAGAATTATGAAAAAAAAGACGTCTACCCTATCTCTATCTCATTTGTGCTACACTTTCCAGCCAACCAAATAAATACTGTATTTGTTTTTCATACCTCAAATACAGTATTTATTTGGTTGGCCGGAAAGTGTAGCACTGAGCGGCACTAATGAACATAGCTAATGTGAATCTGTAGAATAAGATAATTCTGCTAAAATTTAGATGGCGCCAGTAATTTCTTTAATAAAAAGAATATAGTTACACTTTTCGCCCGGCCAAGTAAATGTTGTATTTGTTCAACAAAGAACAAATACAGAATTTGTTTGCTTGGGTGGAAGTGGGAGTGTATGTATGTCTTCTATCCTTTTTGGGTAGAACTTTTGTCCCCCTCTAATCTAACGGGAGAAATCGCCATTGGATATTCCGTTCTTAAATTATCGTATATACAAGAAATAGGACATTTTGATGGCATAATTTCCCTTATTAATATTAGTTTACATGTAAAACCTCGTCGCTCTAGCTCAAAGGGTACATAAATTAATTAAAAACCTTATTTTTCGTATGATTTTAAAGGGCCGTAACTCTCTTAGGATTTTTTTCCGGACCTATGTTCCTACGCTGGTTTTTCATGTTTTGTAATGTAGAATCATCCTTTTTATTTTCCGTCAAAAGACTGAATTCACCGTGTATATTTGTTCATTTAATCCATCGTAGGATTATTTAATTTTACTTAAAATAAAGGTATTCTTTCAAGCTAAATAACATTCTTTCATCCACTTTAGAAGCATAATGTCCATCCGATTTAGTCCCACTCCCAGTAGATTTTTTTATTACCTCATCGTTGAGACTTTGTATATGTGTTCTTTATGTCCAGTCAAACAACTTCTTATATAAGAAAATTCTCGATAGCGCGGCGTTCTTTTTTTGGGACTAATCCTTAACTTTAGGGCGTCCGACAACGGTATTGTCCGAAAATTTTTGTCGGACTTGATTTTAAATATCTTTATTAATTGATCCGAAAAAAATCAGCAGTGAGGCGCTAAATGTTATGACGTCATAACTTTACCATGTTAGGTTAGTTCTGACGTCATAACATTTAGCACCTCACAGTTGATTTTTTCAGGATCGTTTAATAAAAATATTTAAAATCAAGTGGTAACCTTGTCCGAAAAAAAATTTCTGCCAATACCGTTGTCGGACGCCCTGAAGTTAAGGGTTGGTTCCAAAAAAAAAGCCCTGCTACCGAGAATTTTCTTATGTAAGAAGTTGTTTGACTGGACATAAAGAACACATATACAAAGTCTCAACGGTGAAGTAATAAAAAAATTCTACTGGGCGTGGGCGCACGGACTAATTCGGTTAAACATATTTTAAAATTTTAATTACAAGCAAGCCTGTCTGAACATTGAATAACGGTCGAAATTTGTGGCTGTTTCACCAGCGTGCATCCCATTGAAATGAGCTTGCGACCAAATGCTGACCACCAGCTATTTAAATCTAGCAGGCTGAATGAAAATTCGAATTTATATTGGAATCGATGAGGAAAACGGGATAGCCAGACATAAAGCTCTGTCAACTATGTGACCGTTTTTATGCTAAAAGCTTTTACAAACTCATTTTAATTTTATGTGGCCGTAAATTCCTCGGAGGAAATATTTTACTACAGGGTAATTGTGGGAGTTGGTTAGGTGTGGTCAAATTTTCGTTTCTGTTTTTGAGTCTATTAGCGAATAATCAGAAAAGATGACTTTCAGGACATAAGATCCTACTCTTTAAGTCACATGTTAAGCCTCAGTAACATATTTACTATTATTATAGTTATTTATGGTACTAGTGGGTAAAGTAAGATATTGCCCATGAGAAAATTAAGGCGTCAGCCAAGCAGGTTAATTTTAGAGGGGGTAATATCGGTTTACCCATGAGTGCCATACAAGGTTTTATCCAATAAATAGCTTGGGAATTCATATTTTTATTAAAAATTTTAATGACATTTACAAGAAAATAATTTGAAAAGTGACAGTTGAGTGGGTAAAATAAATAACTATCCACTCAATAAAGTAAAAGCCACGCGGGGGTTATTATTGAGTTTATCTATTTAAAATAAAGCTGGTAATTGTCTTATTATCTGTATGTATTGGATAAATTAATTTTATTTTCATTAATATGGAAACTCACCCATTTTTACTTTTAGTGCAATTTTTGCCCTTTTTAGCTTTTGTCCGCACTTGAATAACAACCGCGAACCCTAAGAGTAAAACTGACGACGCTAGCTCACACTTAAATGCATTTTTTTATTTAATCATTCCATCAATCTATTTTCTAATCATCGTACATAGTGATATTGTTAGACTGCAGTTTCAGGCTAGTGGATACTGGCCCTCTTCAGTAACAAGAGTCAACCATGTACGCTGATTAAGAAATCATTCGACTTTATTCGCTAAATAAAAAATGTCATGAGGTTGATGTACTCTTGCGCGCCATCTATTGCTAGATGTAGACAACTACTCATTTATTCTCATAATCCTGGAGACATTAAATGGTAGCAAGTTGAAAACAACTTGTATGTCTCAAGCACATAATACCCACTAAAACGTGTGGTTAGTTGTATATGTTTAGGAACAGAAATTTTTAATTTTACACAATGTTTGACATCTCAAATTTTTTGAATAAAAAATTATCTAATTCATTAAATTTTATTAGTATTGAATAAAAATAAGGTAATAAACATGATAATTCTCTTAATTTTTCAATTTAGTTGATATTTTGTTATAATATTACATAAGTAAGCTGTTATGATTTCACAAAACTAGAGAAGTGGCGTTTTTGATTTTTTATGGTACCGTGGTGTTTTCGATGGCGAAAGGCTCCCGTCAGTATGGTTACGCCTTGAGTTTTCTCGGTTTAAACCGACATCATGAGAGTTCAAAAAAATTGTCCATATTATCTCAACCTAAACTATGCTTTACAGCGTAATATATTCCATGTCCACAATTTGAACAACTGTTTGTATAAAAATTGTTAATGTTATGAAAACTGATTTTATTAATTAACTATTAATTACAAAGTTTTAACAGGAAAAGTTCCATTGTAAAAATTTAGCGCAGTCATAAAATCCTCTTTTTCCGAATCGTTAGGTCAGTAAATGACCGTTGAAGTTAATCAAGCTTGCGAACAAAAAGCAAAACCTTGCTATGTTGCCTTCACAAAGTTAAAACCCTGTCCAGATTTTTACAAAATGCGGATTTTAGTACCGATAAATGAATGGCTTTTCCTGCCTCCTTCTCGAAAACAAACAACCGATTTTGATCCAGATTATCTGCAGTGTGCATTAAAACCCCAATAGTCGGAGTAACCATTTTTATTTTGTTTTCTCCCGGCTGTATGTTATAGTCCGTGTGTTTTTTTAACCTAAAACTTTCAAATATCTCGAATACTATCCATTTTAGAAAAAAAGATGTCGGACAAAAGTTGTTTATTTTAATGGGAGAAACAAAATGGCGTATTTATTTTTTAAAATTAAATAACAGTAAAAAAATATATGTTTCTATTAAAAAAAACAAAGTTGAACTTGAAATGAATACGCCATTTTGTTTCCCCCATTAAAATAAATAACTTTTGTCCGACATCTTTTTTTCTAAAATGCATAGTATTCGAGATATTTGAAAGTTTCAGGTTAAAAAAATCACCCGGTATATGTTTTAAAGTAAATTATTAAGCTATTTTTAAATTGTTTAAATTGCTAGGTTCTGGATTCGATCTCGGTTATATAAATACGGATGAAAACTAATTAACAATACTACCAATAACAAGTATTACTTGCAATATTTTGTAGTAGTTAGTAACTATATAAAGTTCGCTGACCCGCAGTTGGGGGTTCTTTGGCCAAAGGCCTTTATTGTGTTTTATGAAAAAGTAGTTTTGGTCATATTTGGCTGAAGTGTGGATATAGTGCCCAAAAATACGTAATAAAAATATAGCCTGGTTACGAATAATTGACGTTTTTCATTTTTTTGCGGACCTGTTTATTTAACCCTAAATAAAGCATGTTTCGATATGTATCTCGAAACTTTTCTGAGCAGGTTAGGGGTTTTAAGCTCTTACGGCAGTACTGCATGGCATGCTTTTTTATGTTGTAAATCATTACGCAATATCAAACATATGTCGCGTTTTTTGGGCAGGACTTTTCAATTAACACCCTTTTTGTGGCGAATACATGGCTATATGAGTTAAATATCCAATAGCTAGTAGCCATATTGCATTTACATGTATTGTATTGTTCTTTTTTTTTGAAAAAGTTAACGTCATTCAAGAAAATTAAAATTGTATTATACTCCACACTAAAACTTTATGTTTGAGATTTTTTATAAGAAAGGATAATCACATATAAAATTGGTTGAGTTGTGGGATATAGGCCAAAAAAAAACAACGCCAAAAACTTTGTTAACTAAACCGACAGTTTCGTTTATTCTTTGTAAACATCCTCAGGGTTGATTAAAGCGTAAAAGGCATTTTAGTCATAGACTTTTTGAATGGTAACATATAGTCAAATATAGACCAGATAAGAACAGAAAGAAAAATATAAACAAACATTTAAAACGTCACCCAAAAACTGATTTTACCACAACTCAACCAATATTTGAGGTCGTTACCAGTTTTTAATTAGGATAATCACATAGGTAAGGGTTTAAATAACTGTTTAAAAACAAAATCTTAATTTTGATCCACATTGGATTTAGTCACTTTGCGAACGAAAGTGTCAAAATAGTTCATAACCTCTAAAATTTCTTTTTCCTTATAACTTTCTTGAAGAAAGTTCTTTTGATGAAACACAAAGAGTTTCCTCTCTCCTACTTAGTTACCTACCTAATATTATCCACATGGGGTACGGAATTTTCGCTGAGTAACAGCGAAAGTTGCACACTGAAAATTTGACTGCTATGGCGCTAGAATGTTAATCAAAATAAAAAAAAAAACTAAAAAAGTGTTAGCTTTTTTATTCTGGAAGTGTTTTTCCGAATTTTATTCGTGCATAAAAATGAACGATAAATTTCTGAAAAAAGTTTGTTTGTTTGTTTGTTTGTTTAACCTCGTACTATTCTACTTAATTAAGCATTCCCTAAGTCCAGGACTTCTGTGGTTTGGACTTTTTTTTATAATAGAAAACCATTTTTTTACTCCGTCAAGGAATAAATGAACACTCCACCAAATATGTTAATAATATAAGTAAAGGACAATGGGCATTTTGGGCACACCCTTAATAGCAATTAATTATTCGCATTGGAAAGGTATTTTAGTGTAGATTAATTATTTTAATTCAAAAACACAGCTTAGGCATCGGGGTTCCGAGTTACAGGTATTTGAAGTTAGAACTTTACTTTTAACTCCATAGAATATTTTGATGTGTAAATTAACTTAATATAGTTTTAAATATGTTTGTATTATTTTAAATGTATTTTAATGTAAATGCAACAAATTAAAATAATAAAACTAATGGTTTAATAGTATATTTTAAAACGAGTGCGCATACTAAGTTTTTAGTGTATGAGTATATAATGTAAATTCCATTTTTAAGGCTTTTTAAAATCAAAAATTTACAACAAAGTTAATGTTTTTAGTAAAAAAAAGTATTGTTTGATAAAGAAAAAATGTAATTAATAATAGCATTTAAAAATGTTATTATGTGCAAAAAATTGCTTGTGTGGAGCTTTAGCTCAAAAACAAAAAAGAGTAGAGAACTTTTGTTTAAAGTCAATTGAAGATAATTAGGTCTTTATTAACTGGTAAAAATTTAATTTTGATTTCTTTGTTAATAACACCACAAATAGTCTGATCTGTCTACCGTAAAACACCCAGTATAGAATTGCCCCTTAAAGTGTAATGTTGCAACATTTTTAACTTGTAACCTACTTTTAAAATACCCTGTATAGTCATTAGATTAGGAGCGCCTATGTGCAGCTCTTTATGCAGCGTTTTGATAAACTGCGCATGCGCTGACCGTTTTTCAATATGTTATTTTAAATAAAAAACATTTTTTTACAACAAAAAAATACACCTAACAGACGCCAAACCAACGTTAACGTAAACCAAGGCCCCCTTATTTAAAAAAAAAGACCAAACAAGAAAAAACCAAAACAAACTCCTGCACAGAGATCTGCAATTAGGCGCTTGTATTAGATTTGGCTGTCATTTTGGAAAAAATAATCATTTGTCAAAATTATGTCAGTGTCCTATAAAAAGTCATCCACATTATGAAAGCATTTAATAGAATAACTCAAGGTACATTTAACAATGAATCATGCGAAGAAATTTCTGAACTTCCATTTGATAGATCTAGTATGCCTTTATATGCCTGTCACGATCTTTCCCGTTGCACTCTACATTCCCACCATAAGTTCAGATCTCTATTTTTACCATCGTCATCCAGCGACATTATTGTGAAAGGAATACCCAAAGAATGTCTCGCAGAAGAAAAACCAGTTGGAGAAAAAAATGACGAAACTGAAGTACCCAAGTCATTTTTTATGGAAGTTAATACAAATAAAGAGACAAAAGCTTCACAGGTAGATCGACCACCAAAAGTTATAAAAAAGAAACTTATTTGTCCAGAGTGTGGCCCAAACCCAAATGGAGACAAAATTAGGTGGTTTTTATTTAGTTCTCAATTTTGCACGAATCTCGTGTTTGATACATGTATTTTTTCTAAGAAAAATGACCTGAAGAGTTTTTTGTTATACGTTATTACCCTATGCTTCGTTGTAGCTTTTTGTAATAGAGTATTTGAGTCATTAAATATTTTTTGATTATAATAAACTTAATTATTACATCAAAAGAACCTGCCTAAAAGTCACGTATTTGGCCCAATGTGAATTGTCTTGATATTTTAATATGTGTTTCTGAAATACCATTGGATCACTGTCAGATTGGCAAGACCAGGTTGGCAAAAGCGGAAAATGCACATATATCACGGTTTTTTCCATTTCCATTCCCACATTCACACAGATCTATATTTTTAGCATCAATATCCAAGGACATTATCGGAAAATAAATCCCAAAGAATGTCTAGCAGAAAAACCAGTTGGAAAAAAAAAATAAAAAACTGAAGAACCTAAATCATTTTTTTATGGAAGTTAATACAAATAAAGATACAAAAGCTTTGCAGGTAGATTGACCACCAAAAGTTATAAAAACGAAACTTATTTGACTAGAGCGTGGGCCACTGTGTGGACCAAACTCAAATTTGCACCAAACTCGTCTTTGATACATGTATTCTTTCTAAAAAAGATGATCTTAAAGGTTTTTTTGTTATAAGTTATTACCCTATGCTTTATTGTAGCTGTTTTGTAGTATTTGAGTCATTAAATATTTTTTGATTACAATAATACTTTATTATTACCTACCTAAAACCTGCGTTTTTTTCCCAAGGTTAAATAACTCGAAATTTGTAAATGTGTTCTTAGATAACCATTGGATCACTGGTAGATTGGCCGTAAGGCAAGGTCGGTAAAAGCGGCAAATGCCCTTATATGCGTATCTCAATTTTTTCCATTCCCTTCCCATCATAATTTTAGATCTCCCCAAAGAATATCTAGCAGAAAAACCAGTGGAAGAAAAAATAAACTTTATTTGAAACTGAATTACTCCAGTTTCTGTAAAAGAAACTGAAGTACTTCAGTTTCTTTATTGTTTTTATTAGGTACTTACCTATATTATGTTGGCATATCACATATCGCAAGAGACAGGCATGTTTAAAGAAAATATAGAAATATTAAATTTAAATCTGTTAAGCTATGTGTGTTGCTTTTTCTACAATACGTATAATACAATCGTCTCCAGAAAATGTGAGCCGCACAAGCTGTGCCATTTTTTGATCAAAATCGAATATTACTGTCCAGATTTTTAGATCATACATTATACAGGGTGTTCCGTGAGGAAAGGGAAATATTTAAAGAATATGTTCTATAGGTCAAAATAAGAAAAAAAGTTCCCATAAACATATGTCCACAAACGGCTCATAAGGGAGCTACGCCCCTTCAAATGGGCTACCAAAAATTTAATTTTTAATTAATAACTTAGAAACCCTTTGTGTTATAGCAACAAGATTTTGCATGTGATCTATTCTTAATAAGGCCTATTAGCCAATGGTATTTGCATGTATTCACTTAAACCAGGGGCGTGCGACAAGAGGGGTCTGATCACTTTTTTGCCCCAAACCTTTTTCTGTTAAAGTTTTTTGTGGGTTTATTATTGGAATTGTATTCTTTAGGTAAAAACACATTAAAAAGGTACTCTTGCTAAAATACTTTAGGATTAACCGTTTTCGAGAAAAATACAATTAAAGGCAAAATTACAAGTTTCAAGAACCAAAAATTAAACACCAAATTGTTGAAAACCAAAATTTCAATGGTGTAGGTTAACTGTACACCAAAAACTAAGAAAAAAAGTTTGTATACAGGTAATTCCAAAAATCGATGCTAAAGGAGTTATGGTCTCCAAAATTTTTGAAGGGTGATGGTACCTTTAAAATCGATTTTTGAACCTACATGTATAAAACTTTTTTTCTTAGCTTTTGATGTAGAATCACACTGCAAAATTAAAATTCTGGTTTTTTAACATTTTAGTTTTAATTTTTGGTTCTAGAAAGGTGTAAGTTTAATTGTATATTTTTCGAAAACAGTTAATCCTATGGTATTACAACAAGTACCTTTTTTATGTGTTTTTACCTTGGTTATAATATTCTAAAAATAAACCCACAAAAAAGTTGAGCAGAAGAAGTTTTGGGCAAAAAAGTGTAAAGACCCCCATTACGGACGCCCCTGGTTAAAGTAACTACATGCAAATACCATTGGCTGATAGGCTTTATAAAGCATAGATCACGTGCTAAACCTCGATTAATAAAAAATCGAAATTTTGGGACCCCTTTGAAGGGGCGTAGCTCCCTTAAGAGTCGTTTTTGGACATTTGTTTATAAGAACTTTTTTCTTATTTTGACCTCTAGAATACATCCTTAAAATATTTCCCTTTCCTCACGGAACACCCTGTATTTCTCTCGGACCCTCGAATTTATTTAAACCATCTGTCAATTCCAATACTGAAACGGCTTTTCAATATAACAGAACCACATGTGAAAAGAATAATAAAGTAACTAATTGCCCGTAACAAATCAAATAAAATAATATTTCGCAATGTCATGATATTTGATGAAAAATTTGTAATTTTTAAATAAATTTTAAGTAAAAATTTATTTTATAATACACAGAGAAAAATCATTGTTTAATCCAAATGAACATTATGATATCATTATGACCAAGTGAATAATCTTCTTTTGTCTATACAGTGCGATCCAAAAGTCACCCCCCCCCCTCTTAACTTTTGAACGAGTTGAGATATCGACTTAGAACTTTTAAATAAGACAACTTAAACTATCTTTAAGCATATATTTGATACTTTTATCTCTGTTAAAATGTGGGCAGGAGGGCATGGGGGGAAATTTTTTTAAATGGAAAGGGGGGTCATGTGATACATCATTTTAAAGCCTTTAAAATTATCTATATAACCATATATTTTTAAATTTTTTAAACATTTAAGGTTTTGATTTTTCAGTTTTTTTTTGTGCTAAAAAAATAAATTTTTAAGTTTTTTTTTTGTTAATTTTTATTTATGTCAACTAAAATTAGTTGAAAAGTATAATTTACTTTTTTTCATTATGAAATTAGGCATTTTTAAAAAATTGTTTGGATTTTTTAGAGAAATTTTGACAAAAATACCTATTTTCAACCTTATTTAAAACCCAAAAAAAAAATAAAAAAATAAAATAAAAAATATACAGTTAAATGGAGAATTTTATAAGCTTTAAAATGATGTATCATACGACCCACCTTTCCATTTAAAAAAATGTCGCCCCATACCCCCCTGCCCACATTTTAAGAGCTAAAAGTATCAAATATATGCTTAAAGATAGTTTAAGTTGTCTTATTTAAGAGTTCTAAATTTGAAGTTGATGTCTAAACTCGTTCAAAAGTTACGAGGGGGGGGGACTTTTGGACCGCTCTGTATATAAGCGGTGTTGTCCTGACTGAATGAATGAATGAATGGAATGACTGACTGATAGAGAATCAAGGCCCAGCCAAACCCCTTGACTTAGAAACTTAAAATTTGGTGGGACACCTCTTAATATACAGTGCGGTCCAAAACTCACCCCCCTCTTAACTTTTGAACCAGTTGAGATATCGACTTCAAATTTGTAACTTTTAAATAAGACAACTTAAACTATCTTTTAGCATATATTTAATACTTTCAGCTCTTAAAATGTGGGCAGGGGGGCATGGGGCACATTTTTTAAATGGAAAGGGGGGTCGTGTAATACATCATTTTTAAGCTTATAAAATTCTCCACCTAACTCCATATTTTTAAATTAAAAAAAAAAATTGGGTTTAAAATGGGGTTGAAAATGGGTATTAATGTCAAAATTCCTCTAAAAAAAAACAAATAATTTTTTAAAAATGCCTAATTTCATCATAAAAAATGTTAATTATACTTTTAAACTAATTTTAGTTGACATAAATAAGAATTTATAAAAAAAAACTTAAAAAATCGAATGTTTTATCACAAAAAATTGAAAAATCAAAACCTTAAAAAACATTTTTAAAAAATTTAAAAATATTAGTTTAAATAGAGAATTTTTCAAGCTTTAAAATGATGTATCACACGACCCTCCTTTCCATTTAAAAAAATGTCCCCCCATGCCCCTCTGCCCACATTTTAAGAGCTGAAAATATAAAATATATGCAAAAAGATAGTTTAAGTTGTCTTATTTAAGAGTTCTAAATTTGAAGTCGATATCTCAACTCGTTCAAAAGTTAAAAGGGGGGTGACTTTTGAACCGCACTGTAGAATCTTCATAATTGGCAAAAATGTTCTTTTTATGGAAATCGAAAAGATACTTGTTACAGGATTTTTTTAAATTCAATCCTTAAGGCAGTGAAACGAGGGTTGAAAGGTACCTCATAGACCTCTTAATCCAGAATCTTCATATTTGGCGCCTCGGCCAAATGTTTTATTTTCTTATTAGGTTAGAAATGTACTATTCTTTGACGAACTAACATCTTTTCCTTTTAAATTTTTATATTTTAATGGAAAATAAATCAAACTTACTGCAAATAAATACCTGTAACAATGTTACAGTGTAACATGTTAAGAAAATCAACTATTATCTCTTTTTTATTTTTTGAAGATAAGTTCTTAAGAAATCTAGTTTTCGATTTGGAAAAGAATATATTTTTTCTACGACTGCTTTAGAATGTAAGCAAATACACACACTTTTTAAACACAGAATAAATCCATTTTAGCTCTAGATACGGTATGAATATTCCGTATCAAGAATGAGCACATGTAGTGCCATTTCTTGTTTATAAAAGTAAAGAAAACTGTAGCAAAATTAGCAAAAATATATATATTTTACAATAAAATATTAAATAATTTAATGCAATTTAAAGTTTTGCGTTAAAATTGCATAAAGTTTATTAGTTTTTCTTAATATTTGACCAGTTTTTTATAAATTTAGTTCAAAAAATTAAAACTGCTCCATCTATTGTTAAACATTTTAACCTGATAATGTCACAACAATCTGACATAACCTTCAATTTTTGCATTATAATTTGTAAATATGTGCTAAAATTAAATAAAAATCTTTTTTAAGTACTGATTTGATAAAATTATTAAATAACATTAATGGCTTTATTTAAAAATATGTGTTTTGTTGCATTTACAATGTTGAGGCCCAAAAAACATGGTTTTTAACCTTGTCCGCAGTTTAAAGCCATACATTGTTTCATATTTGCAGTCGAAAAAGAAGTATAGACTACAACACGTATGGAATAGTCATTCCGCGCTCGCGGGACCGTCATACTCGCCTGCCGGCTCGTCTAACAAACTTTCCGCTCGTGCGGAATATTGTCTATTCCATACTAGTTATAGAATATACTATTTTTTCTTAAATTATGGACTTTTAAATCATTTTCCCAACTTATATGCAGTTATATAGAACATCAATTTTCTCCGAAAATTAAACTGTCTCTACTTATAAATGAATCCGGTCATTTGTAGATGGAATACAAATGGAAGTGTCTGGAAAATTTGGAAGGATAACAGTTGTTCGCAGTTCCGCAGGACACGAGCTCCGTTGCCAAAACGTTACATGATATATGGCTTAAATGTAACAATACTATAATAAATGGGTTGCACTATTCAATTTAAGTTTTTTAAGAAATTTTATTTCATGGAATATAATTTCTTTCCGCGTGAAATCCTGATTTTTTACACTAAAAAGAAAAACTACAAATAAGGTGTTTATTTGTATCTGAGAGTTATAGTTTGACACACGGTTCTAAGACCAACGGAAAAAATTATACTTAAAAATACAATTAAGCTCTGCACACGTTCACACTGTGTTCGCTTTAATCGGAGCGTTGTTTGTTGGTGTTGTGGTTTTTTTGCACCTACCTCCCCTTTCTTCGTACATTTCTTACCGTGTGTCAGACTATAATACTTTATGAAGCAAAAGCCCGCGGAACCCATGCGCGTTTGATTTAAATCCCAATAAAGCCGGTTTTATACAAGATTAATACGCCAAACACATTGCTGTACTACCCTGACTTTTTACCCCCCCCCCCCTCTGCCACGCGCAAAGAAACTTCCAATAATTCAACTTCAAAACTGAACATCGCGACAATTTGTCGCCGACAAAGCCGCGACTATTTTTGGGGTTCCTAAAGTCACGTGTTGCACTAGCCAATTCGCGGGCTTCCTTTTCATAAAGAAGAACCTCTGCTGAATGAGTGTTTTTGGCATAAATATCAAATAGGTATGCTTAGAAAATTCAGCGAGTTTTTTTACTAAATTAGAAAAATGATAGGCATTAAAAATGTCTTATGGGAAATTTCTATAATAAAACATATTAATTGGACTGAATTTCTGCCAGATTGACCTTATCGGCTTGAATTTCTGCTATGGTAACGCTTTTCAATAACACAAAATCGTGACAAAACTCAAGGGTTTCGAACCATAAGACATTTTCAATGTCAAAAGTTATATTTTTTATTCACGGCCGTGATTATAAGGCTAATAAATCACGGGTCTGTAAAAATAAACCTTTTAAATTTTAAAACGGTTGTGGATAAAGTATCCGATACTTTTTGTCTTATGGAAATAAAGATATTCTATAAAGAACTTTCACTTTCGGGTTTATTCCCTAGACACAGAACTCCTTAAACTAACCAAAGCCTTGACCATGAACGGTTATACCAAAAAAGACATTAATAAGACCATATACAAATACAGAAATCCCAGACCCAAACAACAGGACAATAGTGACAATGACAGACAGACACAAGTTATACTTCCCTATGTAAGCGGTATCACGTATAAAATAGGTAAACTTTTGAAGAAGTCAAATATTAAGCCTATATTTCGGTCCAACCAAAAATTAGGTCAATGTTTGACTTCAACAAAAGACAAAATACCCCTGAGTTCAGAAGGCGTATATAAAATACCCTGCTCCTGTGGTACGGTTTACATAGGTGAAACTAAGAGAAAAATTTCTACAAGACTTCAAGAGCATGAGCGCAATATAAGAAAGAAACAAATTTCCTTATCGGCAGTAGCCGAACATGTACATGAAACAGGTCATAAAATCAATTTTTCTGAAACAAAACAAATATTAACAGAAAACAGAAAAATGCCAAGGAAGATACGGGAATCGATAGAAATCATTAAGCATCCTAACAATATCAATCGGGACACTGGTTACCACTTACCTGCAATATGGAAGTCTTTGATATGAAAAACCTCGTCACGGGTGAATAACCACAACTCGTCATAAATAGTGACACAAGTTGATTCGAAACTTAGTTTCAGATTAATCCCTGAAGATGTCTCTAGTAGTAAGAGACGAAACGTCGGAAAGTGAAAATCCATTAACACGGTCTAAACCCGAAAGTGAAAGTTTTTTATATCTTAATGGCCGTGAAAGCTTAAAATCTAAAAAAAAGATATTCTATTCTATTCTATTCTACTCGCGTATAATAGCTATTAATCATTCGAGTGTGGTAAAATTTACCCTCATTGATTAAAAGCTTTTTTTATACGCTTATTGAATAATATACTATGATATTTTCAAATAATGCAAAGTTATCAGTATTTTACTACTTAATAAATAACTAAATCGCCAGAACAAATATATACCGTGCGATTATAAAGTGCCGAACACTTTTTAATGCAAAACTGGCATTAGCGATGAGTAAAATGCAAGAAAGCTGTGTGCGTTTTACTGGCCACCGAGCTGTTGTACGTAGCAATCACATGGGTTTGTCGCGCACAACTCTAACAGAGGCGTGGCTTCAAACGCAGATTATTTTCTTTTCAAACTGTTCGGCACTTTATAATCTCACTGTAATTATCTAACATTTTAAATTTTAACCTATAAAAGGATATATAAGAATAATTTTTGACCCAATATAATATTCTGCATTATGATTTATGATATAATCAATTACACCGAGTAGAACTGATGTACTGTTTTATGTAATGTTGTCTCTCGGTAATGTTGTTTTATTATCCTTTACAATATAAACAAGCCGTCAAGATATATAATGCCTCGCATTCTATAGTATACACCTCGTAGTTGCAAGTAGTTTATATTGTATTGGGACATTTCCCCCCGATAAAAATCTTGCGTTTTTTTACGTTTCTTAACGTTTGATATCAAAAAATATGATTTTCGTTAAAAAAAATCTGTCTTTCGGTCTGACTGTCCGAGAAATTTGTGACCCCGATAACTCAAAAACGCGTTGAGCTAAACACTTAAAATTTGGACCATAGGTTGATCATCCAAAGTTCTAGGCTGGGATTGTTTTTGGTAAGGATGCAGGATATACTGCCCGTATATCCCAAGGATATACGGTATGTCCTTCGTACATCCCAGGAAAGTCCCAAGTGGATGACCTGTGGATGTCCTTGCGGATGTCCCTTGGATATCCTACGATGGCTTTTCCTTCATTATTTTAAATTTACCGCGTTTTTCGTGACTTTAATGGCGGATGTTATTGTCAGTGTTTGTGGTCTGTTTATCTGTGTAAGTTTTTTATTATTAAATATTTATATTGTGTTTTCCTCTGTTGGACAATTTAGTGAGTTTTACCCTTCCCCGAGGGAAAAACGAAATATATTTCGTAGATAAGTAAGTTACTAATTATAATTATGTACAAATGTCCCCGACAAAAGTGGCTATCAAATAGTATTGCTATTATTATTTTTTTGTGAAACTATCAGCCTAAATTTAAATAACTTGCAAGCTGCTAATATCAATATTTCACAAAAAAAATTATAAAAGCAATACTATTTGATACCCACTTTTGTCGGGGACAGGTGTACATAATTAGTAGCTATATCAAGAGTCTGTATATAGCTACTAATTGTGTACTGTATTACAGACGTACAGTATGTTCTTAGGATATACCTTCGGGATATCCTTGAAATATACGGTTCGGAAGTCGCTTGGTTTCCAGTTTAGTATGGGTATCTATAGACGAAATTGTATATGCTGGGGATGTCGGAAATCAGAAAAGGAATATTCTGGGAATATCCATTGTATAAACCTGTGCTATCTGGATTCTTGTCGAGTCTCTAGAATTTCTAGATGAGAAATTCCGTTAGTTGAATCTTGTGAACTGAACGGCTGCGAAGAGATGAAATATAGAACAACAACATCTTTTAATGTCGTTATTTGTTATGATGACAATAGACATAGTTTTTATGGTGCACTGGATATTCCTTGCAGTCTTAATAATCATCATTAAAAATACTAAACAAAAGTATTCTTTTAAATTTTTTCTATTTTGCGACTCTTATAAGTTCATAATCACACGCATTTTGCGTGTTCTTATAGTCCCATAAGAGGTCTCTACTTTTTTTTCTGTTGGGTTGGCAACATCTCTTGACGTTTTGCGTGAAAATGTCAATGTCGATTTAAAGTTTAATTTTTTACAAAATTTTGTGTTTGGGTTATTTTTTTACTGTGTTAAAATTGTGGACTGGTTAATTGCAGTGAAAAAAGAAGAGATGACTGTAAAATATATCAAAATATCATTTGTTCTTAGAATTTTAAACCTACTGTAAACTGTAATGCCAACCCAAAACAAAAATCCCTAAATCAGTCATCAATTTAAATGTAATTTTTTTAAATTTTAGAGCAAAATAGAAAAAATTGTATAAAGCACTCGTTTCATAACACGTTTTTAGAGCACTACTACTTTAGAAAACTCGTCGCAAGCGGCTCGTTTTCTAAACTTGTATTCGTGCGCTAAAAACGTATGTTATGAAACTAGTACTTTAATATACTTTAAAAGGCCAAAAACAATATAGCCGGTAATATAAATTAAATAAATAAAGTATATTTAATTGTTTGTGGTTTTGTTTGTGTTTAAATTTAATTATTTCACTACTAATCAAATTGATTAAAGCAATGTATTAAAACATGCTGGCATCATACAAATACAGTTACAATTATAAAGTAATAATTATAAAAATATTGAAACAAATTGAAAGTATGTATTACTACTGAGTATGATACAGCTTGGGTATCCAAACCAACATGGGAGGATTGGTGTAGTGGACTACCGCGTCGTACTTGACGAGTTTACTACCCAAAATAGCATAAGTTCGATTCTCACCGGCGCCGATTTGCCTTTTTCAGTTAATTAATAATTGAGATTTGGCGAAGGCATAAGTGAAGCGGACACTCCCTCTAAATTGGTTCGAAAGTCAATTAAATCCGGTGGTTCCCTCTACTACTAGCCCACACAAGTCCTGGACTTAGGGGATGCTTAATTAAGTAGAATATACGAGGTTAAAACAAAATGTAAAAAAAATGTAATTGGATACAGATATATCATATTTGCAGGCATTTTTTCGAAACAACAGATATACTGACAGTGCCATCTTTGACACGAGGATAAAATAACAAGTTTAAGTGGGGTTGGTAATATAAGAAACATGGCAATGAATGCCTCACCTACCTTACATTTTTTACTTTTTACAAAATATATACACCTCCGCACATTAAATTCTGGACACCTAAAAAATTGACATTTTTTAAATTCAAATATTTCGAAAACTAATTAATGGATTTGACTAATTCTTTTTATCCAACACCTTCACAGAAACACTTATTTTGAGCACTATTTTAAATGTCAAAAGTGAGTTTTTTTCCACTAGTGACTAAAAAATTTTTCACCCACTCTTTTACGTACAACTTTTTCACCCAAAATTAGTTACATACCCTATTAATTAAGTATTATAACTATTCTATAAATAGAAGCACGTTAACTAAACCATAAAAATTAAAGAAAACCCCAAATTATTCTTTAGTTTTTAAATAAAATACTGTTTTTATTAAAGATTCTGTCATCACCGCGTCCATTTTGACGTTTGTAAGAAATGTAAAACTAGCAATTCTTTATTTTTAATAGGCATACTTAGGCTATGGCTACCTATTATTTTAGTATTAAGAAAACTTAATCTTAATATTTTTGACATAATTTTTCGCAAAATTATAGATTTTTATTTAAAAATAAAAGGTGTTGGATAAAATTAAATTCTCAACTCGTGTATTAAGTAGCATTTTATCCACGCAAAGAATATCAGCCCACGAGGTCGTCAGGCTTATATTCATAAGTTATATTTTAGTTAAGAAAATAACTATTTAGTTTCAAAGCTTTAACATTCTCTACTTTTGTTTGTTTTAAGAATGATTACATTTTTTTTTCGTATTAACAGCAACAAATAATGTACAACTATGTTTCTTACCCCATCTTCTAGGACTTGCATGGTACGCCACTACAACTGTTTATCAAATTATTAAAGTCTTTCTTATTTTAATGAATATTTTCTTTTTTATTTTTTTACTTTTTTACTTCTGGTTTACTGCCGCTGGACGGAGTGACCCTAATTTTTCTTCTACTCAAGTTTTTCAAACTCAATTTACGTTTTTGATAAACTTGATTAGAAGAAAAACGTAACTCGGTCAAGTTTCAAATTTAAAGCACAGCATCAATCAAATTCATATAGTACTTTTTAAGTTAACTGAAAAAATGAGAACTTACAGGAAAATCCTGATATCTCCTAAACCAAAAGTAAAAATGTAAAAAAATTTAAAAAAATGCGGCAATAAGAAAGACTTTAATAATTTGATAAACAGTTCCAGTGGCGTACCATGCAAATCCTAGAAGATGGGGTAAAAAACATAGTTGTACATTATTTGTTGCTGTTAATACGAAAAAAAAAATAATCATTAATCTTAAAACATACAAAAATGTAGAGAATATTTAAGCTTCCAAACAAAAAAAAAATCAGTCAAATCCATTAATTAGTTTTCGAAATAATTAAGAGTGAAGTACTCTGACCCAAGCAATTAAGGAACCTAAAGTCATGCTCATGTGAGATTCAAAGAAAAAATGTTTCATTAAACAAAAAATATTCTTGGTTTCAAAGCTGTTTTAACTAGTGTAACTTGAATTAATTTTCCTTGTCGACATACAAATTACTGTCATTATATTGTTTAAGTAGTCTCTAATTTTACAGCCAACCTTTTATTAAACGGTTTAACTTTTTATGGTTTACCCACATTATTTTTGTAAATTGTTCTCCCGCTTTTAATTGGCGTGCTGAGTAACCCTTGCAAAGGTTACAAGCTTGTAATTTAAATACAGGGTGATCCATAACTGGCATGCCAAAATTTAAGAGGTGATTCTAGATCCAAAAATATAAAAAAAGTTCCTATAAAGGTTGGTCCGGAAATGAGCCCTAAGGGATCTAGGGACCTTTAAAATTGTAATAAAAATAAGGTTTTTAATTAATAACTCGGGTACCGTTTAAGCTAGAGCGGCGAGCTTTTGCATGTATACTAGTATTAATAAGGGCAATAAGTTTATGTTAATTTATTTTTTTAATTTATCCAGAGGCGTGCCCAGACGGACAAAATATATGAGGCTTAAAACATTTTTGACCCAAACTTTTTTATGTGTATGTTTTTTGGATTTGTTGTAAAAAATATAGATTTCTAGAGTAAAAATACATATAAAATATCATATAGTGTAACACTGTAGGAGCAACCGTTATCAAAAAAAAAATGCAATTAAGATGAAGTAACATTTTGTGCCACCAAAAACGTTTTAAAAGGCTATTACTCCTTTAATATTAAATTTAGGTTTTTTGGTGTATAATACTTTTTTGCTCAGTTTTAAATGAAGAATCACCCTGCAGCATTAAAATTTTATTGGTGCTTTATTTTGTTCCCCATTCAATACGTCATCTTCGAAGGGCCGTAGCTCCCTTAGGGCTCATTTCCGGACCAACCTTTATAGAAACTTTTTTTCATATTTTTGGATGTAGAATCACCTCTTAAATTTCGGTACGCGAGTTCTGGAACAGGCTGTATAAATGAAGTAATTTAAATAAATGCTCTTACAACATACAATACAACATATCAGCTGTTCCCTCTAAAAAGGTTATATTAATAAAAAAACTTTTCGCAAAAAAAAATAAACTTCTATGTGTCTAAAAAGTAAAAAATAAAAAATACTCAAGTCGGTGCCAATTTCACCATTCCCTAAATTAATTACTAACAATTATTTTTTTTGTTATTTTATTACTGTTTGTTGTGAAATTGGCACCGACTTAAGTATTTTTTATTTTTTCTTTTTAGAGACATAGAAGTCGGTTCATTTTTTTTTGCCAAAAGTTTTTATGTTTTACTTTTTAGAGACACATAACGTGTAGATTTGTAACGTCATCTAAGCAAAATTATAGTTGTCCTTCCATCTCGGCAAGCTGCTGACGTCACAAGGCACTGTTAGTGCATTGTGACGTCATTATTATTATTATTAAAAAGTAATATTTTAATTTCAGCGCCCAAGAGTCCAACCAACCTTATTTTAAACGAAATATTAAAGAATATATTTATAAACTTTAAACGTTAAGTAATAATCAAATAACGCCTCTTGGTAAAACCACAACATTTATTATTTTCTCTTAGTATTTAAATATTACAAATCCCTAGAATCAAATTTGGCGGCATTTAAAAGATTTTCAGTATGCCGTAATATTTAAGTAACCCCTTAATCAAGTTATCCGGCTTATCCGAGTTATCCGATATTTCTCTAAAAATTTGGCTGGTTAGAACCAAATTAAGCCGTTTTTAAGTGAAATTGCGTTAAATTGATTAGATTTATCTTAATTATCCGGCTTACCCGGCAGTATCCGAGCGTTAAATTAAAACGGGACCACCTCATGAATGCCTTCTTGCAAAAAGTTTCATCAAATTCCGTTCATTCGTTCCAAAGTTATGCTGGAACAAACATAAAAAAAACAAAGTCACACGTTGAATTGATAACCTCCTGGAAGTCGGATAAAAAAGACTTTAGGTTGAACCTTGCACGAGGAACTAAGTGCGTCCTATCAGCAGCATCGATGTAATTTAGGATAAAGACTGTTGCAAAACCATTGAATATTAATTGTAGAGGGCATGCAATCGCGTTAAATCCACTTTTAGCACATTCTTCTTTTATGAAGACATCCATGGGTGAACTCCAAATCCAGCCATCTTTGTTAAATCCTATATTTGTTTACATTTACATTTTTGTTTACCCTCGTATTATTCTACTTAATTAAGCATCCCCTAAGTCCAGGACTTGTGTGGGCTAGTAGTAGAGGGAACCACCGGCTTTAATTGACTTTCGAACCAATTTATAGGGAGTGTCCGCTTCACTCACGCCTTCGCCAAATTTAAATTATTAATTAACTGAAAAAGGCAAATCGGCGCCGGCCCTATATAAATAGGGCCCTGAAATCTGCCAAATCAAGCAGTGTGTTAAATCCACATAAATTCTCATTACCTACCACTGCAGTTTTCTATTAATATTTCTCTTCATGTTGTTCCATATTAAACTAGATACTTTTAAACTATTTTAATTAATATAAATAAAAATTTACAAAAAAAAAGTCGCATTTTTAAGCAAAAAAAATAAAAAAAATAAAAAATGTTTAAAAAATAAAAAATATACAGTTAAATAGAGAATTTTATAAGCTGTAAAATAATGTATCACAAGATCACCCTGTCTACTTAACAAAATGTCCCCCCATGATCCCTGTCCACATTTTAAAATTTTGATAAATTTAGATTGATCAATCATAACGGGTTAAATCCAAAATAGTTTTTTGTATAACATCCAAATGACTATCAGTAAATTCATAAAAATTAGGTTATTATAACTTCTTAAAAATGTCATCACTAAGATGTTATCGTTCCCATAAAATTTGAAAGGAACCTAAGAGAGAGGGAGAGAGAAAGAGAGAGAGAGAGAGAGAGAGAGAGAGAGAGAGAGAGAGAGAGAGAGAGAGAGAGAGAGAGAGAGAGAGAGAGAGAGAGAGAGAGAGAGAGAGAGAGAGAGAGAGAAGATAGAGAGAGAGAGAAAGAGACCCGAAAGACTTTTGGATTTGTTTTTCCAAATAATTTTTAAACACACACACACCGTGAAAAGTTAAAAATCGTTTCCTTGTTCTAACACGACAATGAAACTCCGGCAAACTCCCAACTCCGACAAGCAGACAAGTACTTGATTATCAATTACCTGAGCACAGATTGCGTAATTGCCGGCTGGATATCCTTAGGGATAGAGCGATCGATTCTACATAGCGCCGCTTAACCCTGTCTCGTTCCTTAATTAAGCCAAAACGTGATGGAACACCTTCGGCTATGTCATCTCCGCGTTTAAATACAGGCTGTAATATTCATTTTACATCTGTAGAGTCGGATTTGGGTAAGTGCACCTCCTGGGATAAAAGTAA
Organism: Brachypterus glaber; assembly: GCA_958510825.1. NCBI lineage: Eukaryota > Metazoa > Arthropoda > Insecta > Coleoptera > Kateretidae > Brachypterus > Brachypterus glaber. The sequence goes on along the minus strand of OY294048.1, from coordinate 5,994,080 downwards.
TGCGTCGCCCCAAGGCTGAAAGTAAAGTTTCGCCCCTAAAAATACTTTATTCTAAAGAATAACAAAGAAAACGCTAATACATTTGGATTTACATATACATAATTAATAAAAAAACAAGCCGTGAAGATATGTAATGCTACGCATTCCATTATATACTATTCATGTAATGAAATGTATATTTTTCCCAAATACTTAAAAAAAATCAAAACAAATTAAAAAGATAGAAAATCATTTTTTAAAAAACGAAAAAATTTTGAAAAAATTATTTTTTTTTTAATTTCTTGTTCTGGACATTTTCGTTTGGACTTTTTTTTTTCTTGAAACACATTTGTATCCAAGAATTTTTTGTCTAGGACTTTTTTTGTCGATTTTGGAAATTCGAAACTACTGTATAATACTATTCTAGCGCTAGACGCTGTGAATAGTATAATAATTATGAATAATTTTAAAATCTGGAATCTGTCATAAGAAGTAAGAGATAAAAATGGTACATACTCATTTATTTAAAATACAAGTATTTTTAATTAAAGCTAAAAGGCAACATGAATATTTATAAGTTTTTTTTATAAGAATTGTAGTCAAAAGAATTTATTATTATATATGAAGGGTACAGGAGAAAAACCCCGGTAGTTCAAAAAGCTTGTTAAATGCGTTTCAAAGTTTTCCAATGCATGGATGACATTGGCACAAAGTATTTTCAAATGTATTTTAGAGTAAATGACGGGGTTTTTATAAATGATGATAGCTGATTCGGAAAGTACACTTTAGTAACCACAGGATAGAATTATCAACCAGTTTTCGTGCAAAAATTGACACCGGGGTTTTCCCCTGTACCCTTCATAATATATATATATATATATATATATATATATATATATATTATGTATGTAAATATTCTCATTATTTTTGACGTTTTTCGAAGGAAATCCATGAATAGCCATTTTAGTTGAAGATTAAAGGTAAAAAAAGAATTAACATAACATGAGAGGATAAAAAAATATTCCCCGTACAACCACTTTTTGATTAAAGTAGCTATGCAGAGGCTAATAGCCTATTAGGCTATTAGGCTATGCAAAGGCGCAAATATTTTTAATAATGGGAATTTATAAAACTTTCAGCAACGTTTTTAAGCGTAACACTCCACTAGGAGAGTTACGTAATACTTGAACGTTTCCTTTGGTACGGAAATGATCCCTAGCTACGTCCCTTTAAACTTGTACCAAAAATAAGGTTTTTAATTAATAACTCTGGTACCCTTTAAGCTAGAACGATGAGGTTTTACATGAACACTATCATAGTATTATTAAGGTAAATTAGTTTATGTTATTTTTTTTTTTAATTTGTCCAGAGGCGTGCCTAGACGGACAAAATTAACACATTTTTGCCTCAAACTTTTTTATGTGTATTTTTTTGGATTGTTTGTAAAAAATATAGATTCCTTGAGTAAAAAGACACAAAAGTGGCATAGTGTAACACTGTAGGAGCAACCGTTTTCAAAAAAAATGCTATTAAGTGGAAGTAACATTTTGTGTCACCAAAAATGTTACTTTTAAAAGGCTATTACTCCTTTAATATTAAAATTAGGTGTTTCGGTGAAGACTACTTTTTTGTTTGGTTTTTAATGAAGAATCGCCCTGCAGCATTAAAATTTAATTGGCGCTTTTTTTGTTACCCGTTCAATATGTCCGTCATCGAAGGGCCGTAGCTTCCTTAGGGCTCATTTCCGGACAAACCTTTATAAAAACTTTTTTCATATTTTTGGATGTAAAATAACCTCTTAAATTTTGTCATGCATGTTACTGATCACCCTGTACAGGGTGTATTTGAAATAGCGTAGGAAATTTTAACAGGTGAATCTACATGATAAAATATGACAAAAAGTTCCTATAAACATATGTCTAAAAATGCGTCATAAGGGAGCTACGCCCCTTTGAAATTGGCTAAAAAATCGGTTTTTATTTAATAACTCAAGAACTCTTTGAGATATATTAACGAGGTTTTGCACGTAAATTAATCCCAATAAGGCTCATCTTTGTATATCATTTTCACGTACTTATTTAAACCAGGGGTATGCGAAACGGGGGGGCCTTATCAGTTTTTTATCCCAAACTTTTTTCTGTGTAACTTTTTTGCAATTTTATTTTTTAAATATGATTCCTCAGGTCAAAATACATAAAAAAGGTACTCTTGTTGTAATACTGTAGGATTAACCGTTTTCGAGAAAAGTTCATTTGAAGGTGAAATTCCACGGTTCGAGGACGAAAAAATTAAATACTAAAATGTCGAAAACCAAAATTTTAATGATGCAATATTCTTCTACATCAAAAACTAAAAAAAAAAGTTTCCATACATGTAGGTCGAAACGCTTTTAAAGCTACCATAGTCCTTTAAAAATGGTGCATATTTAGGAGACCATAGCTCCATTAGGATTGATTTTTGGAAGTACCTGTATATGAGGTTTTTTTATTAGTTTTTAATGTACATTCGCCCTGCATCATTAAAATTTTGGTTTTCAACATTTTAGTATTTAATTTTTCGTCCTCGAACCGTGGAATTTCACCTTCAAATGAATTTTTCTCGAAAACGGTTAATCCTACAGTATTACAACAAGAGTACCTTTTTTGTGTATTTTGACCTGAGGAATCATATTTCAAAAATAAAATTGCAAAAAAGTTACACAGAAAAAAGTTTGGGACAAAAAACTGATAAGCCCCCCCCGTTTCGCACACCCCTGGTTGAAATAAGTACATGAAAATAACACATAAAAACGGGCCTTGGTAGGGTTAGTTGACGTACAAAACCTCGTTGATATATCTCAAAGAGTTCCTGAGTTATTAAATAAAAACCGATTTTTTTAGCCACTTTCAAAGGGGCGTAGCTCCCTTATGACGCATTTTTAGACATATGTTTATAGGAACTTTTTGTCATATTTTATAATGTAGAATCATCTGTTAAAATTTCCTACGCTATTTCAAATACACCGTGTATGTTAAATTCAAACGAGAAAAAAAACCTTGTCGAAAATTTTCGCCAACTCTTAACTACTTGAAGAGTGGACCTAAACTTGTCCCGCAGACTTGGACCGGCACGGTACAAACTCTAGGTTAAACTTTAAAGTTTTATGTTCTTAATTTATTTATAATCTTTGAAACATAGTTTATTCCCGGTAGTCTTTAATTAATATTTAATACAGCAAAAAAGTTTTTAATTAATTGTAAGTATTCCCGATAATGAATATTAAAGCACAAAATGCGGTTTAAGATCATTATTGACGGCTCTATTCCATTTTTAATTAAATTTAAAATCAATACGAACTTTTACAAATTTTAAAAATGCAACAGGAAAGATGTTTTTATTTTTATGTAACACAGGCCCACAAAAAAAAATTCTGAGTCTTGGATTCCAATATGATATTCCTATCTATTTTTTCCCGCTGAAACTGAATCCGAAACTCGTTTGGACTTTTAGGGGTTACACGTCAAAATTTTTACATAACCTCGAAAAACACCCGAAAAACTACTGAAACCGCTAAAATCATTTATGCCATACCACTGTCACCCCCCTGTCCCCAAATTGTTAATTCTATAACCCCAGAACCCCATAATCCCCTAACCTCATAATACCATAGCCGCATAACCTCAAAACCCCCTAACCTCATTAAGTAAAAAAATCTAGTTTGGGAAAACAGAACAAATTCTTCAGTTTTTTTTGTGGAACATAGTCATAGGTAAGTAACTCTATTACCCCAAAATCCCCTAACACCATAACCTCAAAATCCCTTCACTTCGTAACCCCATATACTATATCCCCGCAATCCCGTTATCCTATTCTGTGGAGAAGTCCGGTTAAAAAAATAATGAAGTAGACCTTGATTCATGACTTCACTCACAAAACTCTTATGATTTCGAGAACCGGACTTCTTTACAGAATAGGATGATGGGGTTAAGAGGTTATAATATATGGGGTTGCGGAGTGAAGGGGTTAGGAGGTGTGATGGGATTTTAGGGTTATACAGTTACTTATTCATAACTATGTTCTACAAGAAAATTTCACGTAATTGTTCCCGAACCAGATTTTTCTACTTAATGAGGTTACGGGGTTTTAAGGTTATGGAGTAATGGTATTCCGAGGTTAGGAGATTATGGGGTTACGAAATTACGAATTTGAAGGAAGGGGTTGAAAGTGGTATGGAGTAGATGAGTTTAGCGGTTTCAGTAGTTTTTCGAGTTTTTTTTGAGGTTATGTCAAAATCCTGACCTGTAAGGGTTAAACAGGTTACGGGTTAGGTTTAAGCGGAAAAAATACATAGGAATATCATATTGGAATCCAAGACTCACAATTTTTTTTTGTGGGCCTGTGTAATTGTTACGAGTAATTCATCACTCGTTGTTATGAGTAACGCATGACTCGTAACATAATTAATAAAATTAAAAAATAAGAACATGATCATACACTGATAAAAATATATGTAAGAATATTATCAGCGTTAAGTTATGTGAGTTTTCCAGAACATATTCTCTATGATTCCATAATAAGTTATGTAAAATAAAATTTTACGGAACATATTCTGTAAAAATTTATGTGAAATAAAATTTTACGGAACATATTCTCTAAAAACTCGTGTAAAATGACATTTTACAGAATATATTCTGTAAAAATCACATAACTTAATGTTTTTACCTACGTTATGTTCTGTGAATAGAGCGTGCCAAAAAATACATAATATATTATGTGAAAATAAAATAATATATTATGTAAAACTTAAAAATTACATAATAAGTTATGTGAAGATACATTATGTATTATGTAAATTTTAAAAATACATATAGCAATAAGTTATGTAAAATTTTACATAGCTTATTGTGTGATTGTGTGATTTTTATCTGTGTAGGTTTGTAACAAAAAAGGTGGTGCTTTAGATAGAATCTAATAAAAAATAATTTAGGGTAGGCATTTCGCTTCATCTTGCAAAATTACTTTTTGCGGGCTAATTTACACTTTTGGAAAATAGCCAAACTATTATGGCTGTAGTAACTAGTACCAATCCAATTTTATATGGAAATCCACGCACACTAAAATAAATCTTTCGTTTTCAAACCTATTATGGGTCTCGTGAGATAAGAAGGCAAAGATTCCACAAAAAAAAGCTATTGAATTACGTAAGCAAATTGTGGCAAAATTCATACACTTCATATTTTGGGTAACCCCCCCACTCAGGTCAAAATACATAAAAAAAGGTACTCTTGTTTTAACACTGTAGGACTAACCGTTTTCGAGAAAAATTAATTTGAAGGTGAAATTTTACGGTTTGTGGATGAAAAATTAAATACTAAAACTTTGAAAACCAAACTTTTAACGATGCAGGGTTATCCTATATCGAAAACTAAGAAAAAAAGTTTCTATACATGTATGTCAAAAAATCGCTTTTAAAGCTACTATGGTCCTTTAAAAATGGTGCATTTTTACGAGACCATTAGGATTGATTTTGGAAGTACCTGTATATGAGGTTTGTTTTTTATGTACATTTACCCTGCATCATTGAAATTTCGGTTTTCAACATTTTAGTATTTAAATTTTCGTCCTCGTACCGTGAAATTTCACCTTTAAATAATTTTTTCTCGAAAACGGTTAGTCCTACAGTGTTACAACAAGAGTACCTTTTTTATGTATTTTGTTCTAGGGAATCATATATTAAAAATGAAATCACAAAAAAGTTACACAGAAAAAGTTTGGGACAAAAAACTGAAGAGGCCCTCCCGTTTCGCACACCCCTGGTTAAAATAGGTACATGAAAATAACATACAAAGATGGCCCTTACTAAGATTAAATCACGTGCAAGACCTCTTTGGTATATCTTAAAGGGTTCCTGAGTTATTAAATAAAAACCGATTTTTTTAGCCACTTTTAAAGATGCGTAGCTCCCTTACGACGCATTTTTAGACATATGTTTATAGGAACTTTTTGTCATATTTTCTAATGTAGAATTACCCCTTAAAATTTCGGACACTATTTCAAATACACCGTGTGTGGCTTATCGATTGCGTAGAATGAAAAGCTCGTATATCGGTTTTCAATAAATTTGTCACTGACATTAAATCTCTTTGTCAAAACTTAAAAATGTAGGGGAGATTATATCATCATGTGCATATTTTTTTCTTGTAAGCCCTATTTTTCAAAAATAAATATATTTTACTTAAAATTTTGTCAGTATTCAAATTTGCTTTACATTTTGCTTTCCACCAAAATCTCGGAATACCTACTCTCCGAGAAGTAGCTGGAAAGCAGTCCTTGGATTGGTAAAAAAATCATGTTTTGTATTGCCTATTTTTGCGTTTTATGGCTTTATATGCAGAAACACATTTAAGTAAAAAAATCTGTCTGTAGGTCTGTCGGTACACAACTTAAACTATAAATTTCCCGATTCAATTTTTTTTTGGTGATTATCGGGCCTGCGGGTTGGGAAAGTTTTTGGATGAAAATCTTGCATAACTTGAGAGAATCCGTAATAAACCAAAGAAGTGCACTGAAAAAAAATCTACAAAGCTACGAAATACATACGAAAAACTATTTTATCGATAACACAGGACCACAAAAAAAAATAAAGTTAGTTTTTTATAATCCAAACTTTATTTTTTCTAGGTATTTTTGGACACTGAAAACGAAAATGGCAATTAAAAAAAATCTTGGCTCTCAAAATCTTAAGATATAGCGCACATTGGGTTTTTTTTGTATGCATTCAACATCAAAATAAAAATCCGCAAGATTTAAAAAAATTAACAATTATTTCATTTTGTGCTTAGTTTTCGAGATATTTGGTGTGGATTATTTTCGAATGATCACCCTACCCTGTATTACGCAATAGCATATTTCAAAAATGTTCCCGATTGTTTTCGGCGAAATAAGTATTTTTTACAATTATTTTAGGACAAAAATAACTATTTTATTTCAATTAACTTTTATTGGACGGGCAAAAATTCAATGATTTTTAACATTGCCTTTGCTTAATAAAGTTTAGATATAATATTCGTTAAAGAAGCTACCTTGGTTTTGCTTTTATTTATCGGTAATTAAAAAATTATCTGTGATCTCATCTCCCCTATAGTATAAAACTATTGACGTTCACATTCAATGTCAGTTTAAAAATTCAATATGTCAAAAAAATATCCGAGCTTTTCATTCTACGCGATCGTTATCCTGCTTAAATATGGGCGAAATTTTAAAAGAATGATTAACCAATCTACTATCAACCATTTCTGAAAGATGTCATATGAAACCTTTTTTTTCTAATATCGCGATATAACGTTTAATAGCACTTAGTAAGCTTTTGATTAAAATTTCATACGACAGATTGATCTGCTTAACACCCCTTATAAATTATATATTGACTTATGTATTTCCTAAAAGCCCATTAGATTTCATACATTTAACAAGAATATTTTGATTTAAAGTCATTAGACTAATGAGACGGGTGCCTCTTGAAAGGCAAATAAATATACTTAAAAAATACTGCAGACCAAACGTTTCCAAACTCAAACCATTACTAGAACTACCAGCGAAAAAGGCAAAATTTGTTTTTTTTTTACAAAAAAATAATAAGTCATTAAAATCCAATCCAAAGATGACCGTTTTTGACGTTCATTTGGAAAATCGCTGTTTTTAACATGTTCCTTTGGATTCAGCATATCAAAATTTACAAAAAAATATTACTCAACTTCTTGGGTATTGACTAAAACATATTTGTAGACCTGTTCTATTGGCACACTTTTTAAGTGTCCAAAAGAATTCTGGAAAAAACAATGTAATAGGTACTTTTAACACGTTAACTGCCATGTCATTCATATATGAAAGTATTGTTTCCCTGTGGGCCACGGCATTCATATATGGACTTTTTATGGACGGACTGTTTACTCTCGGCGGTCGCGGCATTCATATCTGAACGCCGCTAAAGGCGAATAACTATGTAGTATTATTGGTGTGGCCTATGGGGAACATATTACTATGCTTGGTTGGGCCAGACACGGAAAGATGCTGGTTTTACAATGCCAAAAAAAAATTGTAAATTTATCGTAAATAAATAGAAAAACGTGGCTGTAATTTTAAATTTTAGTTTATTCTGGATACTAACGTTAGGGCTAATGGTCTTTATGGGAAATTTAATGAGGCTATTAAGTCATATGGCACAGTTTGCCGACTTGGCCCCCTGGGTGATTTTACAAAATACCCCTTGGCAGTCAACGTGTTAAGTAAGCAAAGGAGGCCCTACTTAAGAGGAACATATATCCTTAAAGTGTGTAACAATATAGTTTTATTATTTATTTTATTTAATAAGTTATAATAACCTAAATTCGTGTATTTTTTTGATAAAATGCGAATTAAAAATAAAAATAAATGCGTTCATTTCGAAAAGGGGATAAAAGACCCTTACAGTTTGTTCAATAAAACGTTAAATATCGAACCAAAAGTCACAAAACTTAAAACAGAGTAGGTAAGCTTGTATCTAAAAGAATACAGTAAAATGAAAAAAGCAACAGTTTTGCTAAATTAAAGAAATTGAACGTTTTGCTTGTTTCCTGTAAAAAATATTTTTGTTGTATGTGCCCTTTTTGGAAGTTTATTTGAGGTTTGGACTTTGTAAACTTACTATTTAGCATGCTATAAGCATTATATACTTATGCTATTAAGTTTCTGTGCAAAGAATATTATGCTTGATTAGAGCTTATAGTTTTAAGCGTGCTCAATTATTTGGCGGGGTAATAAACCGCCAAAAAGTCAAATTTAATTAGTGTTCCAGTCAGCATAGGTTAGTGTTGTAGATAAATCAGTGTAATTTAGGGACAATCAAGTCGCTTCAGTTTAGTTATAAACGTTCGTGTATTAACTAAAACTGAAACCTATTAAAACAGGCAATAGCATCCATTTAAATGTGTCATTGCTGAGTTACATGATATAACCAATCAATAACGTTCATTCAGAATGGCGATTTCTCCCGTTAGATTAGACAGGGACAAAAGTTCTACCCAAAAAGGATAGAAGACATACATACACTCCCACTTCCACCCAACCAAACAAATTCTGTATTTGTTCTTTGTTGAACAAATACAATATTTACTTGGCCGGGCGAAAAGTGTAACTATATTATTTTTATTAAAGAAATTACTGGCGCCATCTAAATTTTAGTAGAATTATCTTATTCTACAGATTCACATTAGCTATGTTCGTTTGTGCCGCTCAGTGCTACATTTTCCGACCAACCAAACAAATACTGTATTTGTTGTATGAAAAACAAATACAGTTTTTATTTGGTTGGCTGGAAAGTGTAGCACAAATGAGATAGAGATAGGGTAGACGTCTTTTGTTTCATAATTCTAGTTGTAGAGAGCTCCATTGAATAAAGCTCTTGGGAAATTCTGCGCCTTTATCCAAAAAATTACCTAACCTTTTTTATTTATTTATTTTTTGTAATTTAGGTTAAAAAAAGATGTATACAAAATCTCTATACTTACATACAAGTATTGTTTGATGCCAACATCCTTTAATATTAACACAATATACGTTTTAAATTAAACGTTTTAGGAAGAAGAAAAATAATATGTATAGAATATACCTGAAATAGCTAAATAAGTCTTTTAACAGAACACCATCATAAGAAGTAATTTAGGCGAATATAAAAAAAATCGTTCGGATCGATCGTTTTTTCTATATTTGCCTAAAGGCAAATCCACAGCCTCACATAACACGTATTCTTATGTACTATGCGTGTTATGCGAGGCTGTGGATATGCCTTAAATTACTTCTTATGGTGTGTTTAATAGTATATTAAAGTACTAGTTTCATAATATACGTTTTTAGCGCACGGGTACAATTTTAGAAAACGAGCCGCTTGCGGCGAGTTTTCTAAAGTACTAGTGCGCTAAAAACGTGTTATGAAACAAGTGCTTTATACAATTTTTTCTATTTTGCTCTAAAATTAAAAAAAACTTACATTTAAATTGATGACTGATTTAGGGATTTTTGTTTTGGATTGGCATTACAGTTTACACAATGTTTAAAATTCTAAGAACAAATGATATTTTGATATATTTTTTAGTCATCTCTTCTCTTTTTTACTGCAATTAACCAAGCCACAATTTTAACATGGTAAAAATAACCTAAACACAAAATTTTGTAGAAAATTCAAAATTAAAGCGACATTGACATTTGCACGGAAAACGTCAAGCGATAGGCCAGGTCTGTTGCCAACTCAAAAGAACAAAAAGTACAGACCTCTTATGGGCCTATAAGAACACGCAAAATGCGCGTGATTATGAGCTTATAAGAGTCGCAAAATAGAAAAACAATTTAAGAAAAAAAATCAGGGGTCAGAAACAAAAAGTTTTTGCAAAAAAACACCGTGAGATAAATAGGTTATGGAATGTATTTTAGAACATTATTCATTACTATGCGAAACACGACTTTTCATTAAAATTAAAGGACTGCTAGACAAGTCCAAAACCTTTATTTTACATTTAAGGGATTAAATTCTATTTAAATTATATTGTATAAAGCTGTAGTTCAGAAGGCACCTGTTTAGTTAAATAAATATGTTGGTAATAAAAATGAAGAGTAAAAGTTCCAAAAGGACTTAAACGTCAGTGACTAGATTTTTGATATCATTTTTTTTTAATAATACAGTTCATGAACTGGATATCTATGATTGATCTCTAATGGATATCCAGTACTTTAGGGTCAAAAATAGATCTCCAGTGGATATCTCGTGGATATCCTGGATACAGACGGACATTTTGAAATTCATGTCATCCAATGTCAATCCAGGATATCCACTGGATATACTCTATATCCAGAAAGTATATCCCCTGGATATCTAATAGTTATTATGTGCTGTCTGGGTGTAACTTTTAATTATACAAAATTAAGAATAAAAAATAACACAAATAAGCAAAAGTATTTTTTTATTTATGAAAATGATTTTTTGATTTTTTTTTTTTTTTTTTGAAAAAAGTCCTTAAATATTATTTTTTTGTTTGGAAGCAATCTTTGCCAAGGTCATTTTTTTAACAAAACATGCTGGAATATTTTAAACAAAAACTTTAACCATTTATTTACTTTTCGAATTAAATTTTTTTCCCGTAGAAATATTAAATATCTGTCTTCCTCAATAACCCTAAAAATCAGCCAATAATAATGGAGCTCTTTACAACTAGAATTATGAAACAAAAGACGTCTACCCTATCTCTATCTCATTTGTGCTACACTTTCCAGCCAACCAAATAAATACTGTATTTGTTTTTCATACAACAAATACAGTATTTATTTGGTTGGCCGGAAAGTGTAGCACTGAGCGGCACGAACGAACATAGCTAATGTGAATCTGTAGAATAAGATAATTCTACTAAAATTTAGATGGCGCCAGTAATTTCTTTAATTAAAATAATATAGTTACACTTTTCGCCCGGCCAAGTAAATATTGTATTTGTTCAACAAAGAACAAATACAGAATTTGTTTGGTTGGGTGGAAGTGGGAGTGTATGTATGTCTTCTATCCTTTTTGGGTAGAACTTTTGTCCCTGTCTAATCTAAGGGGAGAAATCGCCATTGAGGACGTATACTTAGCTTTGTTTACGTCAGTTCCTTAATATTCTTTAGTAATGCTCTTAAGCATTGAAAGGCATCTAGAGCTATAAGATATAATATTTCCATTAAGAACTAATAAAACTGGCTTATCTGTAGTATTTAGACGATTAGTTTTTAAACTGATCATCAAAAATTTACAGGAGATTAGGTTTCAGATTAAACGAAATGGCTTTCATTAACATTGGTTCAAGAAATAAAAGTCTTAAAAATTTAATTTAATTTCTTTTACTCAAACTTGTATTTTAATTGATCATTAACAAAAGGGTTTTACAAGATACTCTGTAAAAAATAAGTTTTAATTTAAATAAATCACTCGTTTTTTGACGTTAGTAAAGTTATCAAAATAAGATTTATACTCGACAAGCTACAAGTAGGCTTTTTTTTTCGAGAAGCAGAATATTAACCGTCATTTTTAAATGTTATTTTAATCTTTAGAGGGCGGGGATGGTACCTATTACCTTGCGCGTGTTAAAAACCCTTGTAACATTAATCCTGGATAAGTTACTTGACAAAGTTCTTTGTAAAGAATTGGACAATTCTTGAGCAAAAAAATTAATCAAGATTCTGTATCCAGACTTCGGCAAGACTTTAGCAAGATTCTGGAAGCAGAGCGTTTAGCAATACTTTGTCAAGTCTGTTCGTCAAGTCTGTAACAAGCAATTTGACAAGAAATTTGACAAGATTCTTGGTCAAGAATACTGACCTACTCTAACAAGTACGATTTGATGATAGAGATCGCTTTTGGATTTCTTCTCAATTTTGCTTGCTATATTCTTGCTAAAGACTTGACCAAGAATCTTGACGAAGCATCTGTAGAAATTCTTTGACAATTCTTGAGCAAGGATCTGTCGACAGTATCTTGCGTCAGAATTGTCAAAATCTGGATGCAGTTACTTGATCAAGAATCTTGAACCAGACTTGCTCAAGACGTGACAAAAATTGTTACTAGGGCAAGGGAAAAATAGTAAAGAAAATCCTAGAGCAACCCCTGGTCTTGAAAATACCATCTCAAGGTCAAATTAATTTTATTCCCTATTTTGGCCTCAAAGTTGGTATACCCATGTTTCTTGGTGCGCTGAGTACCATAAAAATAGAGAAAAAAATTCTGAAGGTTCCCATTTCCTTGTAACCTTGAGAGTCAAGGGGACTCACTTAGAAAATCTGTGTTCCAAATTTCAAGTCACTGAGTCAAAGCGTTTTGGAATATCGTAGTGTAAACTTGTTTTACAAGCTACTTTTTCTCTATAAAGAACTTTCACTTTCGGGTTTAGACCGTGTTAATGGATTTTCACTTTCCGACGTTTCGTCTCTTACTACTAGAGACATCTTCAGGGATTAATCTGAAACTAAGTTTCGAATCAACTTGTGTCACTATTTATGACGAGTTGTGGTTATTCACCCGTGACGAGGTTTTTCCTATCAAAGACTTCCATATTGCAGGTAAGTGGTAACCAGTGTCCCGATTGATATTGTTAGGATGCTTGATGATTTCTATCGATTCCCGTATCTTCCTTGGCATTTTTCTGTTTTCTGTTAATATTTGTTTTGTTTCAGACAAATTGATTTTATGACCTGTTTCATGTACATGTTCGGCTACTGCCGATAAGGAAATTTGTTTCTTTCTTATATTGCGCTCATGCTCTTGAAGTCTTGTAGAAATTTTTCTCTTAGTTTCACCTATGTAAACCGTACCACAGGAGCAGGGTATTTTATATACGCCTTCTGAACTCAGGGGTATTTTGTCTTTTGTTGAAGTCAAACATTGACCTAATTTTTGGTTGGACCGAAATTTAGGCTTAATATTTGACTTCTTCAAAAGTTTACCTATTTTATCCGTGATACCGCTTACATAGGGAAGTATAACTTGTGTCTGTCTGTCATTGTCACTATTGTCCTGTTGTCTGGGTCTGGGATTTCTGTATTTGTATATGGTCTTATTAATGTCTTTTTTGGTATAACCGTACTTTTCTCTTCTATAGTGCCTCTCAGCACTTATCCTGCGTTACGAAGGTTAAAGCGTAAAGTTGAGAGCGCGCTCGGCTATAGTGAAAATTATTACTATAGCAGGTAACAGTTGAGCGCAAAAGAAAACTGAATTTAAATTTATATTTGACATAAGTTATCTAAAGGTCTACAGTCGTAGACCGCGCGAATAATAAAGGGTTAAATGTTGCTTGTTCCCTGTAAAACTAAATGTGAAAGCTATTAAAATAGAGCCTATATTGCTAAACCGTCACTTTAAATTAGATAAAATAGCATATAAATCACAGAAGCCACGATCCAAGGCAGCGGAATAACCTAATCAGCTAACCACAAGGAATGATTACACATTACACTTGATAAATACCGGGCCATTATAATCAGAGTGGTGCACACAGGCAAAACTTCCACAAAAGATGACTTAAACCTAATAATAATAAATAATAAAAAAATTAAATTTCTATAGATAAATTACAAAGAGTAATTTTTTATTTATTTATTTATTTATTTATTTATTTATTTATTTATTTATTTATTTATTTATTTATTTATTTATTTATTTATTTATTTATTTATTTATTTATTTATTTATTTATTTATTTATTTATTTATTTATTTATTTATTTATTTATTTATTTATTTATTTATTTATTTATTTATTTATTTATTTATTTATTTATTTATTTATTTATTTATTTATTTATTTATTTATTTATTTATTTATTTATTTATTTACACACATTTAGATAACATATTTTACAAATTATTGTCACATTTGTTACCTTAATTAAATTATATACTAATTTTATTACAATATTTTCTTACGAGAGCCATTATGTGTCGAAAATTTTTTTCAAGATTTTTTTTTTCCTGCATATTAATTTAAGCATATGTGTTTTTTTGTAGGTCTTGAAATAAGCAATTATGTTTAAAGTGTGAGATCTATTTTAAGAATGTAAAGTTAAATTTTTTTATTAGTTTAGAATGGTTATCGAAAATCCAAATCTTACATTCTTGTAAATATGTGCTAAAATTAAATAAAAATCTTTTTTAAGTACTGATTTGATAAAATTATTAAATAACGTTAATTGCTTTATTTTAAAATATGTGTTTTGTTGCATTCACAATGCCGAGTCACAAAAAACATTGTTTTTAACCTTGTCCGCAGTTTAAAGCCAGCCATACAGTGTTTCATATTTGCAGTCGAAGAAAAAGTATAGTCTACAACACGTATGGAATAGTCTATTTCATACTAGTTATAAAATATACTATTTTCTTAAATGTTCACCAGTTCTCCAGGTTTTCGACTATGAGTACAGCGCGGTGCAAGATGGCTCTCACAGGATCCTGCTGCATCCGTTTTCTACAATTCTTGCTACTGATTACGGTTATCGGTAGTTGCTTTTGTTTCTGAATCCTAATAATAATAGAAAGGCCAATGACACAATACATTGTAAGAGAATAGCTAAGCCATTTTGTTGTTTTATAAGTATTCTCTATGTATTTTAATAAAATTGTTCATTTTACAACACTACAACTACTACATCACTACTACCACTACACTGATAGAAATGTTGTTGTAATATAAGCTCCAACCATAATTTCTAATATGTTATAACATAAATATGTTATACAATACAACAATCAGTTGTAGAATCAAGAGGTAAACAACATAAAATTGTAATAAATACAACAACAAATGTTATCTTATATCATAGTATTATTCTATAGTACAATTTGTGGTTGGCGCATATAACACTGCCAAAAATTTTTAAAAAGCATTAATAGGTGTTATCAAGGGAGGCATTGACATCGTAAATTTTACAACATCATATCATTTTGACAAGAAATATTAAAAGTTGGGTTAAGCTTTTGACAAAAACCGTCTAGGGTAAAATACAGTAAGTACTGGATTTTTTTCTAGTGTTTTGTATTGTACTATTTAAATTATTCTTATAATGCTTTATAATTAAAAAAGTTATGTAAATTAGGCTGTTTTATTTTTTCGATATATTTTATTCTACTAATTTTAATTTAAAAAAAAAAAATCAAAGCGGGTATTGTGTTTTTGCTTTGATATGTATTGAATTTGAAAAATAAATAACCTTACTTAAAAATTAATCCTGTCAAACTAAATAAAAGTATGTTGTAAAATGTACGATTTCAATGCCCCATAAAAGCTATTAATGCTTTTTATAACCTCAAATAAATTCTTGTATTAGGCGTACCTACATAACTTAGTTCATAACCTAAATATTTTAACAAATAAAGTCGCATCAATGCGACTTTAAATGTAAAAGTCAACATTCAAGCAACATTCAATGGGCATGGACATGGATACGGAATGGTCATTTCTTTTTTAAACTTAAAAAATATAAAAAAAAAAATAATTATGCCATATTGTAAGAATTTTTTTTTTCATAATTTTGTATCTCAATTTGTTGTATCATTATAATAATAATATAATTAATAAACAAATATCGGGACTAGGAGTTTAAATAAAAACACTAAGTTTTATGCACTAGCGACGTTTCGTCTTTTCTTTATTAGGTTAAAAATATACTATTTTACATAATATTTAAAAACGTTGATAAAGTAAATTAAGTAGCCTTTATTGGCGAGGAAATGGAATTGAAAAGTTAAAGCAAAGGAAATAAATGCAGACGGGATGGTGCAATTTCATTTAAGTTAGCCTAAAGGCACAATCCGTGCGTCTTCTTTAGTAAAACACCGGAAAATGATAACCTTATTGCTTCTCCCAGTTTATACTGTGTGCCCTGGGCTACAGTGCCCGACTGATTTATTTTAGTACTATGGAGTGGACATTATAACAGCCGATTTCCTTGATGCCATCATTTTATTAATACGTATCCCTTAACCTTTTATACTATACGGCGTTGTAAATTTCTAAACATCGCGATACTATACGATGCATACGATACGATACATACGATACGATGCATCGTATCTGAAAGAATATTCATACCATATCTAGAGCTAGAATGAATTCATTCTAGTTTGAAAAGTGTGTGTATTTGCTTAAATTCTAAAGCAGTCGTAGAAAAAAATATTTTCGGTTTCTCGTACTAATCAGCTCTATAGATGATAACTTATACAAACTCCAATTTATTACTCGTAACTTTTAAACTAAGTGGAGTAGTCAATTAGAGTTTGTACATGTTATAAATTCATCATGTATAGAAGTAGTTAGTGCAAGGAACAGAAAATATTTTATTCGCAATACATTACATGTATTAATAAAGTTTGGGAAGCACGTGATTTCTTGTCCCACTGTTTTCACGCCTGAAAGTGACCTGTAATGAAAAATAGAGACCAGTAAACTAATTATTACTGATCTGCAATTTAAATCATTCATTTCCGCTAGATGGCGCCAACCATCATTATTAATGCTTAAAACAAGATGGCTGAACTACTGTTGTCATGATAAACACGAATATAATCTAATACATTTCATTTAAAAAACTTAAATGTACACTGTACAGTTTTAGTCAATGTCTTTTACTTTTGAGACTGAGAAGGATAATAAATGTTATAAACGGTTCCTTGTGAGCTATCAACAAATGTTTTTTTTGGTTATTTTTTTGGGTTACGCGTATGTGGAACTTTAGTTTTATTTATATGATTGTGCTTTTATTGTGAAAATCAAAACCTTTTACTTTTAACTTTTCATATATTTAATAAACCAAATTTATGGCAAATTAACACCTATATGCTGTTAGGAAAACAAACTATGTAACTAGTGTTACCAAAAATCCTTTATTTTAAAGGACAGTCCTTTATTTTCAACTTCTGTCCTTTTTTCTTTATAAAACCCCTAAAGGACGTTAACTGTCCTTTAAATTTACGGGTGATCTTAAAAAATATAAGATTTTTATTTATAATAATTTAATGTAGGTCCATGTGTCACAATTACTTAATACCACAGGCACACAAAAAAGGTCTGATTCCCCAAACGAGACAAACATTTCTATACGTTTTTGTGACCGCTGAATTCGAATCTGAGGTTGGTTTAAATCTGTCAGGTCGCCTTTCCGTGCTAACCTCAAAAAGTCCCTGTTTTACAATAAATAAATAAAAAACACTAAAATTGTTTTACAAGCTTATAATAACACCCTAATAGAAACTACAAAAACGTTATTATGAAACGCAAATGGATAAAAATATTTGGAAAGTGTAAAGGCAATCAAACATTTTATTATCTGTTTCAAGATTGGCCTTGTGGCGTGGTTTCGTGGAAACTGCATTCTTGGATGAGTCCTTCAGGACACATCAAAACACTAAATGACTCCCTAGATTCCTTTCGGCAAAAGTAACGTCATTAGCCTCTACGTATTTTTTTTATTGTTATTATCGGACAAAAGGGTACAATACTTTTATACAGGACGTCCGGGATAGGGTTTCCTGACAGTCGAGAATTGGAACTCGATTGTCGATTTTAGAGGCAAGAAATTAGTACACTGTAACAGGAGTATCTTGATTTACATAATTATAATGTGATTTTACAGTATTTAAAAGGTAATTTTATATATTTTTTTTTAAAGTAGTATTATCATATTTTTAAAGTAAACATATATTTTTGGAGCAATTTTACCGTATTATTAAGTGTTTTTTTTTTATCTAACCCGTAAATAGATAAAATAGTATAAATTACTCTTTCCGGAAAATATAAAGTCATCCATCCTCTTAACTTTTGAACGAGTTGAGATATCGATTTCAAATTCATAACACTTTAATAAGATAACGTAAAATATATGATAAATATATTTTATATTTTCAGCTTTTAAAATGTAGACAGTACCCCCCATGCCCCACTGAGTGGGACATGGGGGGCAGTAGCAGCAAACTCACTCGGCTTCCGCCTCGTGCGTATATATCAAACTTGTTACGAGTTAACTATATTAATAAATTAATAACAAATATATACACGAAGTTTACTTTTTTTTGGCATTAAATAGAGGGGATAATTCTTCATCACAAAATATGAAAAATCAACAAAGATAATATGTCTGGAAATAAGCTCTAAGGGGCTACGGCCTTTTAAAGATGGACATATTGAATGGGGAACAAAAAAAGCACCAATAAAATTTTAATTCTGCAGGGCAATTCTTCATTTAAAACTAAACAGAAAGTATTCTTTACTGCAACACCTAAATTTAATATTAAAGGAGTTTGGACTTTTAACAACCAACATTTTTGGTACCACAAAATGTTACTTCCTCTTAATTGCATTTTTAAAACATTTTTAAGTATTTTTGCTCAGGGAATCTATATTATTAACAAAAAATCCAAAAAAATACTCCAATTTTCACGAAAACCCCTACCCCTGAGGTGGAGTTAGATTTGTTTAATTCTA
This sequence comes from Brachypterus glaber, assembly GCA_958510825.1. Taxonomy (NCBI): domain Eukaryota; kingdom Metazoa; phylum Arthropoda; class Insecta; order Coleoptera; family Kateretidae; genus Brachypterus; species Brachypterus glaber. The sequence continues at coordinate 5,975,095 of OY294048.1, read as the reverse complement.
AGATTCAGTTTTATTGACTTTAAAAACCCCTATATATTCAGTAAAATACTGTAAAAATTTAAAAATAATCACCCCTCTCCCTGGGTGGATTTAGAAAATTTTTATTATTAGATACCCTATACCAATTTTAAAAAAAATATTGAAAATATTTCAAAATATTTACCCCTCACCCCCGCGGGGATAAAATTAGAATTTTTTTATTATCAGATATAATTTCAGCAACGTCAAAAACCTCTATATAGCAATTTTCAAATTTTTGTGAAAAAATATTGTATTTTCCCCATTTGCCCTCTTGCCCCACCCCAATATTTACTAAAAACAATCCGGAGCGAGTACTTTTGGTAAAATACCTGTGTGCCAAATTTTAAGTCTCTAACTTAAATCGTTCTTAAGTTATCGTGTCCTCAAGATTTCCTGAACAGAAAGACCGATCAATCGACCGACAATTTTTTTTGCTCAAAATTGATTTGTATTAACATAAAACGCCATAAAACGCAAAAATGCGCAAATAAAATTTTAGAAAAATTTTCACGAATAGAAGGCTTTCCCAAAATTTTGAAAAATTTTTTAAGGGGAAAGCAACATATTGTGTATCAAATTTTATAATTTTACAAATGTTTGCGAATATATACCATGTTTTAAGTGACGAAATTTCGATTTCTCGATTCCTTCGAGCGCGCCCGATCAAATTTTTGAAAGAACATGTTTAATTCTGTTTGGAAAAAAAGTTTTATACTTGGAAGAGAAGCCATGACTGGTTTTTGTATAAGCATACAACAGTGATTATTCGAAAAGATAAAGAAGATATTTCGTCTGACGTATTTTATGATTATATTTTAAAACTTTTTAAGTTTTAGTTAGTTGAATAACTTTCCTTTGAAGGATTTTGCGAAGTTTTTTTGCCAACATTTTTAAAACCAGTGGAGTAAGAACTTTAAATACCATATTTGTCTGGAATGCGAAATAATAAGGTTTTATTGTGGGTATTGTAGGATGTTATTAGGGGCTGTCCATATATTACGTAACGCGCCTAGGGGGGGGGGGTCAGAGAAATTGTTACAGTTTGTGACGGGGGGGGGGGGGGTCTAGGTAAACGTTAGTAACGGAATTTAATAAATTTAATGTTTATTTCTAAGCTTGGCAGATGTATTTTTATTTCAACATAAATAACTATTTAGTGGCCCATAATTCCCTTTTTCACACAAAAATTGACGAAACTATGCATATTTTAATAATATTGTAATCAGTAAAAAAACTGTTGACATTGATATTAAAAAAAAATCTTACGGCCCTGTTCTTGCGTGATCTTGCCGATGAATCATCGGCGATGATACATTTTCGCGTGGAATGTGTACTTACAGAACACCAATGTGTGTACTATTTTGTGTACCTGTGCATAAACAATATACGTTTTATATGTGACATGTATAGTTACAAAAAACATAAAACAAATTATATAAATAAAAATGTCACTTTTAACAAAATTTCTAATAGATTAATTATAATATATTCTGTAAAAAGATTACAGAACTTTCTAGTCCGGGAGCCAACGCCCAGTAGATTTTTTTTGTTACCTCACGGTTGAGACTTTGTACATGTGTTCTTTATGTCCAGTCAAACACCTTCTAACATACGAAAATTCTCGATAGCGGGGCGTTTTTTCTTGAGACCAACCCTTAACTTTAGATGAAGTTGAAGTTTGCAACGTTTTTTTTGCAACGAAAATTCAAATAGTATATTAAAGTACTAGTTTCATAACATACGTTTTTAGCGCACGAGTATAAGATTAGAAAACAAGCTGCTTGCGGCGAGTTTTCTAAAGTACTAGTGCAATAAAACGTGTTATGCAATAAGTGCCTTCATGTACTATTTGAATTTTCGATGCAAACAAATGTTGCAAACTTCAGCTTCATAACTTTAGGGCGTCGGATAACGGTACTGCCCGAAAATTTTTGTCGGACAAGGTTGCCACATGATTTTAAATATTTTTATTAAACGCTCCTGAAAAAGTCAGCTGTAAGGTGCTAAATGTTATGACGTCATAACTAACCTAATATAGTTAGTTATGACGTCATAAAATTTATCACCTCACAGCTGATTTTTCAGGATCGTTTATTAAAAATATTTAAAATCAAGTGGTAACCTTATCCGACATAAATTTTCTGGAAATACCATTGTCGGAGGCCCTAAAGTTAAGGGTTGGTCTAAAAAAAAGCCCCCCTACCGAGAATTTTCTTATGTAAGAAGTTGTTTGACTGAACATAAAGAACACATATACAAAGTCTCAACGGTGAGGTAATAAAAAAAATCTACTGGGCGTGGGCTCTCGGATTATTACGTTTTCAAAATAATACCAAAGTTATTTGAGTTGGGAGCCGGAAAACTCACATAATTTATTATGCCAAAATACATAATATATCATGTAAAATGATCCTTTTCGCAAATGAAATATAAAATCATAAAAATAATACATAATTATTTATGTATTTTTACATGAAGTACTCTAGTTTTTAGATTGATTTTTGTCTGTATAAAAAAAATGCTTAAAAAGTCCAACTTTAACAATCGTAACATGAAAATCTGGGTCTATAAAAGTGCGGTGTTCCGATCCGAAATATTCTAAAACAGTAAACTGTAATGTTAAGCAAAGGTGTCTACCGCTTACAAATGTTTAGCTTCAGCTTTAAAGGTCGTTTAAGAAATTTCATTGACTCTAATAACAGAACTCTCGAAGCGGTAAAGTTTAATGCGTTATACGTTATACGCATGAATAACGAGATCATTAAAAGGCTTTCAGCTTAAGCTTAATAGGCCAGTATTTAAAACCAAGAGCACTATTAAGAAAAATATACCGCACAGATAAAAAGGCTTTCGTCTTTATTTATATTTAAATTTTATAATAGACTTCACATCTAGTAATTCACTAAGGCCCGGTTTATCAATGTTATCTAACAGTTAATGTCTCAGTTAAGGACAAATTCTGGATTTTAATTGGACTTGCCATGGCAGTTATGTATCAGTTAAATTTAGCTGTACATTGATAAACCCAGCCTAAGGCCCAGCTTATCAGTGTACAGTTAAAAGATAAAGTCTCAGTTAAGAGCAAATTCTGGATTTTGGTTGGAGTTGCTATGGTTATTACTGTCAGCTAAATTTAGCTGCACTTTAATAAACCCAGCTGAAAATTTTCACCAGCTCTTAGATAATAATTTTTGCTTATAGGGACTGGCCTATTTGGGTATATAGTTCATTAATCATGGTTTATGGGGTCTTTACGAAGAAAATAGCTATTCAAATTATTAGGCGGATACAATTTGACATTAAATTGTTAAGTGGAGGATATTTTATAATATTTTATAAATTTAGGGCGTGTAGACACCCTACAAGTGCGGATCTAGAGTAAAGGGGGTAATAGAAAAATTTTTAGTGTTAAAGTTGTTTAAATTCTTGCATTTAATAATACTGTTTCCCTTAAAATTATGGGCATGGGGGTACTTACCCCACAAAAAGTCCAAACTCAATAATAACCCCCGCGTGGCTTTTACTTTATTGAGTGGATAATTATTTATTTTACCCACTCAACTGTCACTTGTCACATTATTTTCTTGTAAATGTCATTAAAACTTTTAATAAAAATATTAATTCCTAAGCTATTTATTGGATAAAACCTTGTATGGCACTCATGGGTAAACCGATATTGCTCTCTCGAAAATTAACCTGCTTGGCTGACGCCTCGTTAATTTTCTCATGGGCAGTATCCTACTTTACCCACTAGTACCATAAATAACTATTCTTTGTAAAGAAAAAATCATATTCTTTTTATTATTACGTATTTACAGACACGGCCTATTTTTTACTCCGCCAAATTTTAAATGATCATGTGAAAAATCACTCTGCAACATTCCAGCTTCCAACCGCTCGAATTTAAGGCTTAAACTGAATGTCCGAAATGTACTGAGACGGAAAGCCGTAGTTAGTCGGAGTTGGGAGAAATTACAAATTGCGTACTATTCAGGCGTAAAATCTACGCCGTGTCTGTGGCGTGAGGGTTAATATGTTTTTAGTTTTATATGATGCAGAGTTAACCTTAAAAATACACGTGATAATATCATCTCGTTGCGAGACATATCGATCCTCCCACAGGAATATCCCGGTGGTGCCCTCTCCGCACAAGCCTCAAAGCTTGATGTACCAGTTGCTTCAGTTCAGCATCCGTCTGATACGGGGCGCCAGGATGACTGGAACGGAATACAACAGGTATTCGGGAAAATCCTATCAGTTTTTTGTTATTAATTTATTGCTTTCCCCAAGGAAAGTGTTGCGTGAGTAAAAAAAATCGAAAAATTTGCTTTTTTATACGTTTCTGGACTTTTTATATCCAAAAAATATAATTCCGTCAAAAAAAAATATGTGTCGGTATATTGGTCGGCCTGTCTGTTGATATGTGTCCAGGAAATTTCTGACCACGATAACTCGAGAACGCTTCGGGCTAAAGACTTCAAATTTGGATAAAAGGTTAAATATCCAAACTTCTAGACTGGGATTGTTTTTGGTAAAAATCGGATTGGGGTAAGAGGGTAAACTGGGGCGAAAACCATTTTATTTCAAAAAATTTTATTTTTCGGTTTACGAAAAGGAACTTTTTTGAAAAAATGTATATTTTCTTCGCCACTTTTTTTTGTAATTGCAACGTGATACCGATTACTGAAAAAATCTAATACTTTGTGTGATGGAAATAAACGTATTATTATTATTCAAAGATATATCTATGATAGGGGAAAATACCCATGAATGGGACACTTTTTGTTTTTTTTAAATGCTTGTAGATTTGGTAAAAATACATATTTTTCAGGTTTAACACATGGGCTTTTTCTTTTATTTCCAAACATGAAAACTAAAAATAAAATTACGTAAAAAAGATTAAAAAGTAAAGTTTTGGCAGCTGTTCAAAAAAACAAAATTTTCCCATTCATGGGATTTCCCCCTACACTGGAAAAAATAGCAACTGGTTGTGTGAAAAAGTTGTAATTGTAACCTAAAAATTAGACGTTTTCCTTGTGTTCAATATAATTTACGTTTGTAAAATATGTAGAATATGCTAATTTAGTGTGAGTGTATGAAGAATAAACCAAAAAAGTACCTTTTTCAATACCATACAAAATAACATTAAGTATAACCATTTTTTTATGTAACTTTCTCTTCTTTTATTAGCTTTAACGACCGTCAATCATTGTCATATTCAAAAAATGTCACAATATTTTATATATTAAAAGGTATGAGTTTTTAACCAATGATGTAGCTTAAAAATCGCGGGAATTTTTAACTACTATCTTGCATAATTGGACGGACTAAAGTTAGGTATTTTTAACACAAACATTATTTAACATCTTTTACCGTGTAGTATAGAAGTACTCGCACCAAGAAATTTAAACAGTGTGCGATAAAGCTAACCTTAATTTAAATATACACTAGTCAAACATGGCATTTACAAACGCTAGGGTCTTTTCTGATGAACATGCCCAAATGATCCCTTCAATGTAAAAACAATTTTGAATACAAAATTGCAAACGGGACGTGTACCGTTTATTCCGGATATTAGCCGCTTCGTTCGGTGTTCACTTTTTTATGATGTTCATCGCAATTTCCGATTTCTCATTAGTGAAAAATGAATTTTCCGAATGTGATAAACTCGATTTCATACTATGTGTATACTTATACCAGCAGGTGCCTTGTAATTTTTTATGCCGAAATTTAAGAGGTGACTCTACATCTAAAAATATAAAAAAAATCCTATAAAGGTTGGTCCGCAAATGAGCTCTACACTGAAAGAAATTACATTGAAAAGGTGTAAAAAATACTCTATAAATGTGTAAATTTTACACCTTTATATAAATGTACATCAACATTGATGTGACACTATACACGTGAGGTGATTTTGACCTAGAGTGTGTATTTTTACATCCTTTACCTTCTGCAACAATACACTCGGAGCTCAAGAAAGTGTATTTTTATAATCATACCTTTAGAAACAATACACCCGAAGTGTAAAAATCACACTTCTGATGTACAAGCCAGCCAATCGTGGGCGTTAAGCTAGTTTCGTGACTCGAGAAGCCATAATCCCTGCTTTTTTAATACAATATTCTTAAAACATACATTTTATAATATTTTACTTATTTAGGCGGTAAAACTGGCCTGCAAATTTTGAGTTGTTAAGACTTGTGTATGTTTTCTGTTTCTATTTTATATTGGTACTTTTTGTAGCGCTTATTACGAATATACGTTGTATTTTTCTGTTGCGTAGTTTTTCCATAAAACACTATTAATAAATAGAAAAATAACAAAATGGTTATTCTATTTTTTTTAATAAATTGAAAGATTTTAGGTAAAAGGTATATTTACGCGTTGGTGTAAACTTTACACACTGGATGTAAAAATATAATACACACTGCATTTATATTAACGCTTCGAATGTAAATTCACATCAGCAGCAGCTGCAAGTAAATTACCCATGCACGTGGATGTCAAAATTTATCTCAGTGTAAGGGAGCTACGGCCCTTTAAAATCGTAATAAAAATAAGGTTTTTAATTGATAACTCTGTTACCCTTTAAGCTAGAGCAACGAGCTTTTGCATGTATACTAGTATTAATAAGGGCAATAAGTTTATGTTAATTTATTTTATTTGAATTTATTCAGAGACGTCCCTAGACGTGGATTCCTTAACTAAAAATACATAAAAAATGTCATATAGTGTAACACTGTAGGAGCAGCCGTTTTCAAAAATAAATGCAATTAAGAGGAAGTAACATTTTGTGCCATCAAAAACGTTACTTTGTAAAAGGCCTCCTTTAATATTAAATTTAGGTGTTTTGGTGAAGCATACTTTTTTGCTCAGTTTTAAATGAAGAATCACCCTGCAGCATTAAAATTTTATTGATGCTTTTTTTGTTCTTCATTCAATATGTCATCTTCGAAGGGCCGTAGCTCCCTTAGGGCTCGTTTCCGGACTAACCTTTATAGGAACTTTTTCATATTTTTTTAAAAACCTTAAAAGGTTTGATTCTTAAAAATTTTGTAGCGCTTTCTTGATATAGCGCATCATATAAAAGCAAAATCCGATAATTATATGACCCATGAACAGTTTTCGCCAGTTTTAGGATTTTTTATTTATTTTTTTGGATTACGCTGTACAAGTTTTCTGCTAATATCTCAAAATTGGATAACATGGATTTATCGGTTTTTGCATGTTTGCTCCACAATTTTGATGCCTTGATGAAGGAGAATTTGGTGCTGTGATTAAATACTGACTAGCTTGTTCGAAATATCATGCTGTTTGTCGGAAAAACCAGTTGGCAAGAGACGTAGCATTTATACCAAGAACTGGTATTTTCTTTGGAAGAAGTGCAAGAATTTCCACTAAAATGTATTTAAATTCAGGGTAAAAATGACAAAGAAATAATTTATTTTGCCTTAAATTTTAATTTTTTTTTTCACTGTAGATTTTGAATTAATAATACATTCCAAAAACCAAGGCCATTTTAGTCCGAAGTGCTCATTTCAAATTTGTGACAAGTTATCATAAGCACCAATCTTTAAAAAAAAATCTAAATTTAGAAAATCAATTTCCTTTCTAATTTCCACGAAACGTGAAAAGCCTTAAAGATGTCAGGATTATGAAAGTTTGACCGACAGATTTCTTATTAGTCGCAATCACTCGACTAATGAAAGATTTATCAAACAATTGAATCCTTTCGTGTTAAAAGGGCATCAGCGAAATTTTTTGACAAAATGATTTATTTATCCCATCCTATTTTATAACACCTCCTTTATGTACCCTATAGTTTTCAAGTTGGTATTACATCATTTTGTGAGCAATAACGAGATAAACTTTTGAAAATAATCAGTTCCATGTTAAAAGGACATCATTACATGAACATTTTTTGCATTATACATGAAAAAGGAATTTTTCGGTTTGAAAATTGTGTATCTGTCTGTTTTCGAATATGTAGACGCCTTGACGTTTTCCATTTTGTTTTGCTTCATGGAAAAGGGCACCATTTAATTTTTTTTTTACTTTATTACAGTTATAGGGAAATAAGACATTTTTTTTTATTATTCTCCTATAGTTTAATTCCTTTTTTCTATTTTGCGACTCTTATAAGCTCATAATCACACGCATTTTGCGTGTTCTTATAGGTCCGTAAGAGGTCTGTACTTTTTGTTCTTTTGGGTTGGCAACAGACCTGGCCTATCGCTTGACGTTTTCCGTGCAAATGTCAATGTCGCTTTAAAGTTGAATTTTCTACAAAATTTCGTGTTTAGGTTATTTTTACCATACTAAAATTGTGGCTTGGTTAATTGCAGTAGAAAAGAGAAGAGATGACTATAAAATATATCAAATATAATTTGTTCTTAGAATTTTAAACATGGTGTTCACTGTAATGCCAATCCAAAACAAAAATCCCTAAATCGGTCATTCAAATGTAAGTTTTTTTTAAATTTTAGAGCTAGATAGAAAAAATTGTATAAAGCACTCGTTTCATAACACGTTTTTAGCGCACTAGTACTTTAGAAAACTCGCTCGTTTTCTAAACTTGTACTCGTGCGCTAAAAACGTTGTTATGAAACTAGTACTTTAATATACTATTATTGCTGACGTGTTTCGATCGCTTCTTTGTATAATAGCTGCTAAACTATTATGCTAACAATCATCTTCGGAGCCTACAAGAATCTACATTTAAGATTGTTTACATAAAATAAAATGCAAGTATTTTTAATTTTTATGTATTTTTTATTTTAGTAAGAATTTCAAATGTACCCCTCTTTTTTATTTTATGTAAACATTCTTAAATGTGGATTCTTGTAGGCTTCGAAGATGATTGTTAGCGTAATAGTTTAGCAGCTATTATACAAAGAAGCGATCGAAACGCGTCAGCAATAAAAGGAATTAAACTATAGGAGAATAATAGAAAAAATTGTCTTATTTCACTATAAGATTGCTCCTATTCGGCTTTAACTCAAAAAAATAATAAATAATTTATACTAAATCATAAATGTATTTTTTTACAAATGTAATGCTTGGTTGGTATGGGCGGCCGGTAGGTGGTAGCATTTTACAACAATGATAAGCAGGGGTGCTTATCTTAAAACTTAAAATACAGAAATTTCCCAGCTTCAAAAAAAAAAGTTTTACCCTTGAGAGAAAATGTCGAAGAAAAAAAAAAGAAAAAAAAGATACTCACCTCTGAAAAAATTCCCAACTGTACTCTGATTTTCCCAACTCACGAAAAAAAGCTCTATCCCTGAATCTACTCACCAATTTCCGAAACGTGTCACTCAATTTTTTCAATTTTGCCAATTAAACAGTGGATTTTCTCAACTCGAGCGTGTTTGGGGGTGGTGGCGCCCCCCTAGCCCCCCTAGGAGCATCCCTGGTAATAAAGTTATACATGATTATTCTTTTAAATGGTAGAGCAACTCTAACTTTTAAACGTTGTGTAATACGAACTTTTTACGTAAATTAGATATTTTTATATTTTTATATATATATATTTTTTTTATTAATCCAAAAAAATTTACAATGAAATTGTAGGACAAGTCGAAAGATAAGTATAAATAGTAGCATAACAGACAATTTTTTGTTAATAATAAAGGTTTTTTTTCCAAAAAATTTAATATAAAAATAGGGGCTGGTCAAGGCAGTATTCTTGGTCCATTGATCTTCTTTTTATTTATTAATGACCTTTGTGATCATATAGATATTGGAAGATTAATTCTATACGCCGATGATACGACCATAATAATATGGGCAAAAACCATTGGGGAGCTTATATATCTCGTAAATCTGGTACTATCTCAATTTAATACTTGGTGCGAAAAAAATTGCTTAGTAATAAATTGTCAAAAAACTCAAATAATTAATTTTAGCAAAAAAAATGGTAAAAGTATTGAAAATGTAAATTTTTCAATGAACAACCACACCATACAATGCGATCCCGATGTTAAATTTTTGGGAACGGTATTAGACAGCCAACTTGATTGGTCCCCACATATTGAGGCAGTTTGCTCTAAATTAAATAAAGCTTATTTTGCTATACGTAGTTTAAAAAGTTGTCTAACAAAAGAATCACTTATAAATATTTATTATTCGCTGGTGTACAGTGCCATCAGCTACAACATCATCTGCTGGGGTCATTCATCACATATGCAGAGAGTTTTTATAAGTCAAAAAAGAATTTTGCGCATAATTTTTGGTCTCAGCTATAGGGACTCCTGTCGGGACATCTATAAGACAGAAAAACTTCTCACAGTGCCGGGAATTTATCTGTACAAATTGTTGACCTACATGTATTTAAATAATAGTAAATTTATAAAAAAAAGTGATGTTCACAATCACAACACGCGGAACCAATGTGATATATACTTGAAGAAACACAAATCCGCAACATTTGAAAAATCTCCACATTACTGTGGCAGTGAATATTATAAGTGCTTACCGCAAAACATAAAAAGTAGTCGGTCCTTAAATAAATTTAAAAGTCAATTAAAATTGTTTTTACTGGATAAATGTTTTTATGAAACGCGTGAAATAAAAAATGCGTAAATTATTTTTAATGTGTTAAAATTCTTGTACATTAGTTGTATATTTTATTTTGTGATTTCTTGTTTTTATGTGTCCGCATATGCGACATTTTTTAACCAATCTTGTATTGTATTTTTTATGCTACTATTTATACTTATCTTTCGACTATATTTTTAAATAACACTAGGGATGCACGATATTTACATTTACATTTACATTTTTTGTTTAACCTCGTACTATTCTACTTAATTAAGCATCCCCTAAGTCCAGGACTTGTGTGGGCTAGTAGTAGAGGGAACGACCGGCTTTGACTTTCAAACCAATTTATAGGGAGTATCCGCTTCACTTACGCCTTCGCCAAATTTCAATTATTAATTAACTGAAAAAGGCAAATCGGCGCCGGTGAGAATCGAACTCATGCTATTTTGGGTAGTAAACTCGTCAAGTACGACGCGGTAGTTCACTAACCAATCCTCCCATATACAGCGTGAAAAAGAAAATTTAATGATGTTTGATGTTATTTCGAACAAAATAATTCATTTATTTCATAAATGCATGAAAGTTTTTTATTTATCTGTTCTAAGAAATTATTGGATCCATGGGTTATAATAATTTTAGCTTCAGACATAACTTCTTGTTTAACATTGATGGGTTTAAAAATGTACTTGACAGATTCTTAATTAAGTACTATTTTTAATTTAAGGATTACGACAGTTTTTTTTTTTGAAATATTTAATTAAAACATCACGTTTATAAACGTGATCATAAATGATTATACACACAGGGAAATAATTACTAAAAACAAGTAGGTATTATTTAGATAAAGTGACTCAAAAGTTACTTTTGAAAAGTATATCCTCAAGCATGTTTTAGTTATTTAAGTATTAAGGGCAGTAAGTGCATTTTACCGGTTGAGGATGATTAAATTATAAAAAAAAACTTTTTTATATGAAAGTTGAGCTAAAAACTGTTTCCTGACCAGTGTGATTTGTGTTAGTAGTAGTAGTATTTAAAATACTAAAAATAGTGAAAAATAATATTGATACTAATTATATTTGTTCTTAAAATCGTTAATTCAAACTTTTAATAAAAAGTCTAGGATAAGAGTACATTGTGACCACTTAGTTATACTCGAGTCAATCTGAGAATGCGACTCTGACGTCACAGCGCGTAAATTAAAAAGCACTCTGTAGTACATAGAAAAAACGGTTTCCTTCAACCAAGGACACGTGTCTTTGGATATGTTCAAAGCCATATTAATTAATAAAGACCTTTATTATTATTATTATTATTAGTATTATTATTATTATTATTATTATTATTGTAACTAGCTGGTTTTCCCTAATCTGATATTTATAGGAAAATTGAGCATTAGTCAAAAATTAATACTGGTAAGATACAAAGATAAAGTTACGAACAAAAGAAATTAGATAAATTTCAGATTAAAAGAAAACCCAAGTCACACTTGCAACGGCAGCTTTTCATCGGCGAGCAGGGTTGTGGGTTATAAACGGTTAGAAATACTTACAGATAGATTGTTAATATGGGCGCCAAGATCATCGTACACTACAATGGATATTATTTTAATGATTGATAAATGATCTAAAAATCAACCATTATTGGTGAGTATTAGTATACTTTTTAGATTAACTATTAACTTTGAGGGATAGGTATTAAAATGAGAGAAATGTTTTTGGTTTACCTGTTATAATAATAATAATAATCTGCTGTGGAAAAGTACAAAATAAATATACTCTTGAATAACGTTATTCGAGGTTCACAAATATATATATACATATATATATGTTTTGGGTTACACACAGGTAAACTTACTTAAATGTAATAAAAAAATTATAAAATGCGATTAATTGAAAATATGTGTTAAGCACTTATTTAAATAGTTACGATAATACACTTCTGCTCAAAAATATCGGCCCACCTAAAAAAATACACATTTTCAAATGCTAATAACTCAAAAACTATTCAATAGATTTATTTGACCTTTTTTTTATTTTAAAGCTTGAACTTTTAGCTCTTAATTACTGGAATAAAAATTATCAAAAATCTTTTTTTAAACCGGCAGCAATGAAAATTACACAGCTATGTTTTTTTACTGCTTCTTTCGATATGCGCACGGTTTGCCACTGCATATTTTTTTACAATTTAATTAATTGATTTTATAGGCCAATTAAATGGGAGTAATTTCTTTTTTAACTTTTTAATTTTCCTTTTCTCGTTTAGGAGATATACGGTTTTCTCTGAAAATAAACATTTTTGCAAATAACAAAAAAACTACACAGTGGATTTAATTGATTTATTTTTTAATTTGAAGCTTAAGTCTTTAACTTTTATTTATTTAATTTAAGTTTCTGGTGCAAACATGTTTAAACTGGGTTTACATTGCTTAAATAGTCATGTTTTTTTTACCCAATCTTTTTTGATGCAATTTAACCACAAACTCAAATGTTTCCATAACTTTTAAAACTTATTCTAAAAGCCACACTTATTGTGACTGATTCCTTCTTTTATTTTTTATCATAAGTCTTCTCATTTAGGAGAAATTAAAGTTTTTCGGAAAAAGTGACTTTTTAATCAGTGGGCTAGTGCCACCCCTGTAAAACTGTATATGACGGAAAAGCGTCGATAGAATATAAAGATCTATTGCACTTCTATAACTTTAGCTTAAATAAATACATTTAATTAACACGTTTTCTGCGTTAGCAACTTTTTGGTTCCCAGCTCAGACTGCGTTTTGAGGCATATATGTCGAACGAACTTTGCACAGACTGTTTAAATCTCTAATGGTACTCCAAAAACAAGTTCTAACGTCTTTTTAAGGACTTTTTGCTTTTTAATTTTTTTTAAACAAAATATTTTATCAAATAAAATAACAATAAAAAAATTTTAAATTTTATTAAAATTATTTAATAACAATTATAAACACAAAAAAACGTATTAGACGTGTATGTTTTTTTACAACAATGCTGTTTTTCGTTATTATTAGTTACATTACATTATGGTCAATAAAACATTCAATTTAATTTAACAAAACACTAAAACTAACCAACATTACACGGTTGGGGCTAGGTTATCAATGTGTATACACTATAGTTAAAATTTATCTACATAAATATTATAGACGTTATAGTCATATTTCCCAATGTTTTTCATACAGAATTAGGTTTTAGGCAGCTGTATATCCCATGCCTGGCAGCATTTACTCCTATTCTTTTCAAAATAATAATTCCATTCCTTTTTTTGTACATTTTCCAATTTTTTTTTCACAAATATTCCATACCGTAATTTAACACAACAATAGTTCAGAACCACACAATTATAGTCCAGCCACATATATTCCATAAGCAGTTTATTTTAAAAAATATGTATTATTTTTCCTCAAAACGTTGGAATACTCTTCTTACCGCTGCTCTCGTAATATTTAACTGTTGAGCAACATAACGCTGACTGTGCCCTTCTTGTAGCAGAGCTACAGCTTGGGCAGCTACTTCCGGACTTGTTTCCATTTAAATAATACAATTAAATAAAATTTTAACGAGTTAAAAAATTATTGTCACATAAGTGACAAGTCTTGTCAATCATAAAAAAGTTAGTTACAGGGGTGGCACTAGCCCACCACTTAAAAAGTCCTTATTTACCAAAAAAACATAATTTCTCCTAAATGAGAAGACTTATGATAAAAAATAAAAGACGGAATCAGTCACAATAAGTGTGGCTATTAGAATAAGTTTTAAAACTTATGGAAAGATTTGAGTTTGTGTTTAAATTGCAACAAAAAAGATCGAGTAAAAAAAACATGACTATTTAAGCAATGTAAACTCAGTTTAAACATGTTTCCAACAGAAACCTAAATTAAATAAATAAAAGTTTACGATTTAAGCTTCAAATTAAAAAAAAAATCAATTAAATCCATTGCGTAGTTTTTTTGTTACTTGCAAAAATGTAAATTTTTAGAAAAAACCTTATATCTCCTAAACGAGAAAAGGAAAATTAAAAAATTTAAAAAGAGATTACTTCCATTTAATTAGGCTATAAAATCAATTAATTAAATTGTAAAAAAATATGCAGTGGCGAACCATGCGCATATCGAAAGGTGCAGTAAAAAAACATAGCTGTGCACTTTTCATTGCTGCCGGTATAAAAAAAGATGTTTGATAATTTTTATTCCAGTGAGTAAGAGCTAAAAGTTCAAGCTTCAAAATAAAAAAAAGATCGAATAAATCCATTAAATAGTTTTGGAGATATTTGCATTCAAAAATGTGTATTTTTTTAGGTGGGCCGATATTTTTGAGCAGAAGTGTAATAAACTTAAACGCTCCATGCGTTTCAATAGAAAAATTAAAGTTGTTTTTTAAAAAGATATGTCGATAGGAGGTACGATATAGTCTTCGAAACTCACGTGATATTGAGGTAAAGTGTTACCTAACATTGGACACAGACAATACTACGTTCTCATCGGTTTCACCAAGAACTGCACAGATAGGTGGTAGGTTATGACTTCTTCATGGTGATAGGAACTCATACCTATGTTTGGTAGTTGCTTATTTTGGAACTCGATGAACAACATGGTATCACCTGGTTGATGGGAAAACGATATGCATGACGTGATTCATACAGGAGATAACCTCAAATATACCACATGGGCAGATATCTTCTAATGTCCGTACGAAGATATCCATACGAAGAACCCTATTAGAAAAACAGGTATTAATTACATGTTTCTTCTAATATAACTCATAGAGCAACAATTTACGATCAATACAAAAGGAAATAATTTAAAGAAAAACCAGTTACCTTATTTTAAGGGATTCTTCTTAGACACGTACGCACATGGCCAAATCAATGGACTCATTGTACATCTAAAAATCAAGAGAAACACAAAGTGAATTTCACAAATTGTAAAGAGCTTGATAAAGGATAATTTAAAAAGAAATTTCCTTGCCTAATTAGATAATTAAAATCACTAAAAGAAAATTCGAAACATGAATGCTCGAATTCAGACTCGAAGAGCAAAATGTCACGCCGCCTACTACGCATCAGGTTTTTGCGCTTTATCCGAAATTTTTGCGACGTTGTCGTATGTATATTTTTAAAAAAAATACATATTTTTAGAAAGATAATAAATGGTATTACAGAGAATATGTTATGGTATATTACTTAATAATGGAAAATAACAACCAATAACATCCAACGATAATTTTAAGAGATAGGAAATGACGTAACCACACCGTTTACATCATGTAACCGGACGGAATTCATCGATCCACAAAAATGTGAGAGATAACCGATAAACCACGGCAACACTGTTGATATGACTTTTTGACATTTATAACCTAAAAATTGAAATTAAAAACATTACAAGTTATTTAATTTAATAATCAGAGATAAAAATAATAAAGTATCTTTAGTATATGTGTGCTCCAATCATTTGTGAAAGTATTACATCTATCGGAGACATAATAACAAAAAAAAACAAGATATGAAAAATATTAGAGAAACCTTAATTTCTCAATAACTATGGAATAGAAAGGTGAGATATCTTTGTATTAATGTTAATTATCTATGAATAGAAATATATTAACCTAATTTAGCAAAAAGATATGGATCAATAAATCAAAAATACATATTTTTAATTTCAAGAATATAGCCATAAAATTATCAAAAACAAATATTCTAAGACACATGTTCATTGTTTTTAGGTAGAACTTAGTGAGAAACATCTATTGGAACAATATGAAACATTAACAACAGAATATATGACCACATAAGTGAATTGCATCAAAATATGGGTTTCGATAAACGAAGAAAGTTATTTATCCAAAAAACAATGTTGTGCCTTATTCAGACAAAGATAATCTGTATTATGTGCTATAATAATCTAAAGGTATTTATACGATAATAAAAATTAAGAAAAATAAAGTAGAAATTTTCAATTGCTACACCACCCCTCTCCGAAAAAGAAAAATTAAACCCAGTTTAATTTTTTGCGATAATTAAATATCAGACAATTAACTAAAAAAACAATTTCAAAAAAAAATTGAAGGGTGTATATTGTAAATAGTCCATGATTCTATATAGTAAATGATATTTGATGGGTAGTATCTTACGCGTACAAAACGTTAAATTAATGGGTAGTATCTTACGCGTACAAAACGTCCAGATAGGAGACACAATCGAGAACTATGTATAACAATTTATGTTTAAGTTCGTCACAATCGGGGTTTGATCATCAAATGATCGACAAAATCGGGAAAGTTTATACATCTAAATCACTTCTAGAATCAGGAACCATTTAGAAAACTAAAACTAATTTAAGATAAAGATAAAGTTAAAGATACTAAAAACTAATTAACCTAGGTATATACAAAGCTTTTAACTAACCAACGGAAACATCTGAGTTAGAACCATAGTACGGCTTTAAATCTTTGATGTGCCAGGTACCAACATCAGTTTTGTTTGTTACATTAGTTAAACGATAAACGGTTTTAGATAGTTTCTCTGTGACTTGACATAAAATAAACTTCGGTGCCAACTTTTTGGAAAAGTTATTTGCGGCTGAAGATAGAATTTTATTCTTACGCCATACCTTGTCACCTACTGAGAATGAAACATCTCGTTTACGTAAATTATAAGCTTTTTGATTCTTAACATACGAATCATGCATATGCTTCTTTACATCACTGAAAATATCCTTGAGATGTACAAGATCTTCTACAAGATTATCTCTATTTCCAGCTTGTAACTCTATTTCTTCGGTACTATTTAGTTTACCGTAGAAATTTCCAGTTATAGGTATGTTTCTTCCAAAATTCAAGAAACACGGGGAATATCCAGTTGCTTCATTAACAGAAGTGTTAATGGCATATTGGATTTTAGGTATTTCAAGATCCCAATTTTTGTGATCTTTCACATAGCTGCGGATAGCAGTACCAACAATTTTGTTTTGTCTTTCTACAAAGTTCACTTGGGCATGATATTTTGGTGTATACCAAATCTTCTGAACTTTATACTTTTCGGCAAGTTTCTTAAACTCTTTTCCGGCAAATTGAGGACCATTATCTACAGTTATAAATTGTGAAACTCCAAAAACAAGAAAGACTTCTTCCTCAATAAATTTAATTATTGGGGCGGCAACAGCCTTACGTAAGGGATGGATAAGGGTATACTTAGTTAACCAATCCGAGACAACAAGTATATAGGAATTGCCTTTTTTACTGCGAGTCATTGGACCAATTAAATCTGCAGCTATTACCTGCCAAGGGTAATCGACAGTTTTCTCAGAACCCATCAAACCAGCACGTGCTGTATTAGACGGTTTCTGTGCTCCACAGACTAGACAATTTTTACAAAAGTTCGCTATATCTCGCCTAATTTTTGGCCAAATATACAACTCTTGCACTCGATATAGTGTTTTTAGAAAACCAAAATGACTTGCAGTCGAGGGATCGTGACAAGAAGCAATTACCTTTTTTCGAAGAGATTTAGGGACAAAAATTTTCCATTCCGGAATATTGCTTTTCATAGGAAGCTGATTAGATACAAATTTATAGATAATGTTATCCTTCACATCAAATTGAGGATATTTATCGGGAGATTCTATGATACTATTTTTTAGATCTATGTACCATGGATCAAAGGAAGTTTCAGGAATGTCAATAACAGATATTTCTTGCTCAGGATGTGGAATTCTAGACAACGCATCAGGTACGATATGTGCTTTCCCTTTTCGATGCACTAGGTCAAAATTGTGTTGTGCTAGTTTAACACTCCATCTGGCAAGTTTACCAGTAGGTTCCTTCATATTGTTTAGCCAAAGCAAACTATAGTGATCGGTAATTACTGTAAATTTATGAGGACTACCTTCGATGTAACCTCTAAATTTATCGATACAAAAGATAACAGCGAGACATTCACGCTCAGTAACACTATAATTTCTCTCTGCTTTCGATAAGGATCTGCTGCAAAATGCAATAACACGTTTAGTATTACCTACATTCTGTGTAATTAAGCCACCAATTCCACGGTCTGACGCATCACATTGAATGGTCATAGCTTCGTTGAAATTTGGACTACAGAGAATTGGGGAAGATACTAAAGCTTCTTTTATCTTTATAAAAGAATTTTCCGCTTCAGGTGTCCATTGGATAGGTTGTTTTTTCTTCCTGGTCTTCAGTAGCTCATTTAAAGGAGAAACAATAGTGGAAAAGTGATTTATGAATTTACGGTACCAAGAACACAAGCCTATAAACCTTTTTACTTCGGTAGTATTGGAAGGACGAGGATAATTTATCATTGCAGAAACTTTTTCGGGGTCGGTACGTAAACCTTCGGAATCAATTATAAAGCCAAGGTATTTCAGTGAAGTCTTAAAAAATTCACACTTATTAAGATTAACGGTAAGATTTGCATCCTTAAGACATTCTTTAACCTCATGAAGTAATTTCATGTGTTCAGATAGAGTTTTGGAGATAATGATAATATCATCAAGGTAAACAAAAATATGAGGAAAAAACTTAGGTCCAAATAACTTATCCATAAGCCTTTGTTGATTTTGTGCTGAATTGCAAAGACCAAATGGCATTACTTTAAAATGAAAAAGACCTCTGCCAGGAACAGCAAAAGCAGTTTTTTCTCTGCTAGACTTTTCTAAAGGTATTTGCCAAAAAGCTTTACGTAAATCTATGGAAGAAATGTATTTTGCATCTTTCAGAGAGTTTAGGATGCTATCGATACGAGGAAGGGGATACGAGTCTTTTTTAGTTATGGAATTTAGTTTCCGTCCGTCAAAACAAAATCTGTACTCACCCGATTTTTTCTTTGTCAGAAGGACTGGAGAACACCAACCTGACTGAGATTCCTCGACAACACCCAGTTTCAACATTTCATCTAGTTCTTTATTAAGTATTTCTAATAGGTAAGGTGACATTGGATATTGTTTTTGTTTAAAAGGTTTTTCTTTGTCAGTGTCTATTTCAAAAACAATTTTATCGGTAAGGCCTAATTTATTTTCATTAGTTACTTCACTAAAAGAATCGATAACGTTTTGTGCCCTTATTTTATCTTCTAAATTTAAATTATCGAGACTGCATAATTCAGAAAAATTATTGGGAAAGGTAAATTTTTGTTTTAAGTTATCGGTAGTACATGGTGTTGACCAAGTATTATTTCTGTAATCTATAGTTATTTTAAATTTTTTAAAAAAATCTATTCCTAAATAAAAAGAATGTTTTAGGGAAGGTACGACAGAAGCTCTAATTAATTTACAGTTATTCTCTACTGTGATAGGTAATATAACAAAACCAGTAACACACTGTGATGCGCCATCAGCTGTGTTAACATTCGAAATCATACTTTTATTGATTTTTAAACCAAGTTTTTCGATAATAGGAAGACCGGCTGATCCTATGCAACTATTTGTACAACCTGAGTCTAACAAACCACGAACTGTTATACCAAGTATGTCGACATCTATATAAGGACGGTTATCGTTTTCTTTTTGTGAAAATATGGGAGATACAGCAATATTTTTAGAACTGGAATAAAATGCTTTCACTGTAGCAAGCCAAAGATTCCAATCAGATAAGTTAAATCTACTTTGTACAGGGTACTTAATAGAAGATTCTGAGGTATAGTTAATTTTACTAGATAAGGTATTTTGTTTGTTTGAAGATAAGGAAGAATTTATTGCAGGTACGGCATTGTTTGTGTGCGCGGCATTTTTCCCACTTACTGTCTTTTTCAGTGTTGCGGAATTATTTGTATATACGGCATTTTTAATTGGTAGGCAATTATTCTCAGATACGGTATTTTTAATGTGGCGGTAATTATTTACAGATACGGTATTTTTGAATGGGCGGTAATTATTTTCAGTCGATACGGTATTTTTAAACGAACGGTAGGTATTTTTAGATACAGTATTTTTGTTATCATTTTTTAAGGAACGATATTTATTTTTAGGTACGGTATGTCTTGTCTCGTCAGACTTGACTATAGGTAAAAGATTTTTCGTTTGTACGTCGCGACTCATACATACGGCTTTATCATGAGATACGGTAGGAACTATAGGTAAAACATTTTCGGTTAGTAAAATATTTTCGGTAGGTAAAATATTTTCGGTAGGTAAACATTTTTTATTAGTTACGGTATTTTTCATAGGTACGGCATTTTTTGTAGGTACGGTATTTTTTATAGGTGCGGTATTTTCTATAGATACGGCATTTCTATAACGGGCATTATATTTACAAGGTAAGGGGGCGGTATTTATAGATACAATATCTTTGTTAGGTACGGTATTTTTACTAGGGGCAATATATTTACAAGATAAGAAAGTTTTATTTACAGTTAGGGGTTTTGGCGACTGATGCATATGTTCAGGTTGATGAGGTGGCCTGTGGCCTGCAGCGCACACCTCAGCAATTAGTTTCCCTGGTCCTTATTACAGGTTTTACATTGCATGAGTGTAATGTCGGGAGTACCACATCTATAGCAAAACTTTTTGCGTTTTTGTGAACAGTTACTGTAGATATGGTTGGGTAAACCGCAGTTCCAACACACTAAAACTCCAGTAGTTTTTGTGTTGTCATTTGAGGTATTTTGTCGGGACACATTTTTAAAGTTATTTTTAGAGGTATTTGTGTAGTTATTTTGTGAGGTATTCTGGGAGGTAGTTTGGGAGGTAGGGAGTTTAGAAAAATTTTGATTGGAGGTATTTTTGTTAAAGTTATTTTTAAAGTTATTATTTTTGTTGCCAAATTTGGAATTTTGGTTTTGGGAGGTATTTTGGGAGTTAGTTTTTGTATGTTGGTCTAGGTAAGATAACTCTGGTTCAAGAACGCTTACAACATTACTTCTAGCAGCAGATTTACAAGAAAGCCTATCCTCAAGTTTTTTACATAAACTGGATAACTCAGCAACAGTAGAAATGTCTGTGAGAGCCAGGTGACCTACATAAATAGATAAGACATTTTTTCTCAAAATTTTTACTCTTGTGACTTCACAAGGTGGTTTCATAAGTCGATTAAACAAAGTTTCCATTACGGCAATATAGATAGTAACGGACTCATTTTTACCTTGAGTTCGTTCTTTTATTTGTGACCAAAGGTCATCGTCATAATCTGGAGGTAAAAAATCACGTTTAAACGCTTTAACAAAACTATCCCAGTCAGACAAACTGGATTTTATGGAACGAAACCAAATTAAGGCCTTTCCATCGAGAATATCTATTAGGGAATCAAAAAGCTCTACTTTAGAAACTTTTCTAGCAAAAGCTAGTTCTTCGATACGTTCGAGAAATGAAATTACAGGTAATGTTTTTGATGTATCATCAAACTTAACATTCCATTTGTGGACAGGTACATGCTTACTGTGAGAAGGGGTAAAGTTAGATGATGAAATATTCCATTCTCCAGAGGGATTTACAAGTAAGGGATTTATGACTGATTCATTAAGGGAAATATTGCATTCTTTTGCTTCGGTAATACCAGCATATAATAGTGCCTCAAGATGCAATGCTGTGGCATACGCCTCATTTTTAAATGAAGTAGCTTCCTGTTTTTTATCCTCCGGTACTTTTTCAAAGGGGAAACGTGAAATTCTATTCGAAATGTGTAAAAGACGACAATTAGCTCTTATAAAAACAGAGTCTGATTTAGGTCCTTCAAAACCATCGATAAGATTTCTTATTGATTCTAAGGTACTATTCACTTGACTTACTTCGTTATCATATTCAAAAGTTGGGTCACAGAGTTCAGAATCAGCAACTTTTTGTTTTTTCAATAAAACAGACAGGATACTGCGTTTTTCATCAGCATTTTTCTGAGTTTCACAACCTCTTATTCTAAGCTCATACTCAACCTCTGATATTAACAGACGTTTAGGGATTATTCTTTCACAATCGGTAGCCATGGTTCCTTTAAAATCAAAATCGAAGAAAAAGACAAGATAAATTTACAGTTAAGTAAAAAAATGCAGGATATTATCACACGCCAAATTCAGTAAAAATCTAAAAAAATCGAAATCGGTAAAAATATAAAAAAAATCAAAATCGGTACTACGAGCTGTGTTTATGGCAATCCAATAACGGTGCCCGCAGGATTCGGGTTGGTTTTAACACAACGGATATTTGCCCGTCAAATATCGCAGGTAAAATTTAAATTTTTGGCGTCAATAAGGTACCAGGATCGTAATATAGAGGGATTTCGAAACCTGTGAGAGGATATTATTTGGATTGGGTTGCCAGACCCTTAATTCTTTAAAAAAATGGACTGGAATATGATGGTCTCACTTTTTCAACAAACATCCAAATAAAATCACCTCCAAAACAATAAAAGCTATTGCTTACAACCAAAGGTTGTCCTCTATAAGCAACTCAAAAATAACTGAATATTATTTATTAAGTTATTTTTTTTTAATTAGACGGTATTTTAAGTGGAAAAAATCTAAATATAATTAAATATTTAAGACACTTTAACTACCAATTTTTTAAGTAAACAAATTCGAAATTGCAAAGAAAATACTAGTTAATTTTTTTTTTTTTTAAATTCCACCGAAAAAAAATTATGCAAAATTTTAATGCAAAAAAAATCCAACGTTAAAATTTTAAAAAATTGTTGTAGGTACTATGTAAGAATATATGTTCTATACACCAAAAAATTGTATACAGACTGTACATATACTTACAAAAAAAAACTTGGTAGCTAAATATTTTAGATAGTGCCGATATATTTAAAAATAGTTATTTACACTAGTAGTAATACCAGCATATATTTGCGATTATGTACTGCACTGTACACAACCAAAGGAAAATTATTTATTTTTTTTTTTTTTGAAAAAAATATTTCAGAAAAAAATTCAGAAAAAAATATAGCAAAAAAAATAGTAAGTTTAACTTGCCATTCTAAACCAACCTCAAAGTTAAAGTTTTTTTTTTTTTAATCAATCTAAATGTAAGTAAAAGAAAAGTAGGTAATAGATAGTTATTTTGCTAAATATGCAAAAAAAAATTCGGAAATTCGATATCTAACACGTTAAGGGCGCCATTATGTAACTAGCTGGTTTTCCCTAATCTGATATTTATAGGAAAATTGAGCATTAGTCAAAAATTAATACTGGTAAGATACAAAGATAAAGTTACGAACAAAAGAAATTAGATAAATTTCAGATTAAAAGAAAACCCAAGTCACACTTGCAACGGCAGCTTTTCATCGGCGAGCAGGGTTGTGGGTTATAAACGGTTAGAAATACTTACAGATAGATTGTTAATATGGGCGCCAAGATCATCGTACACTACAATGGATATTATTTTAATGATTGATAAATGATCTAAAAATCAACCATTATTGGTGAGTATTAGTATACTTTTTAGATTAACTATTAACTTTGAGGGATAGGTATTAAAATGAGAGAAATGTTTTTGGTTTACCTGTTATAATAATAATAATAATCTGCTGTGGAAAAGTACAAAATAAATATACTCTTGAATAACGTTATTCGAGGTTCACAAATATATATATACATATATATATGTTTTGGGTTACACACAGGTAAACTTACTTAAATGTAATAAAAAAATTATAAAATGCGATTAATTGAAAATATGTGTTAAGCACTTATTTAAATAGTTACGATAATAATAAACTTAAACGCTCCATGCGTTTCAATAGAAAAATTAAAGTTGTTTTTTAAAAAGATATGTCGATAGGAGGTACGATATAGTCTTCGAAACTCACGTGATATTGAGGTAAAGTGTTACCTAACATTGGACACAGACAATACTACGTTCTCATCGGTTTCACCAAGAACTGCACAGATAGGTGGTAGGTTATGACTTCTTCATGGTGATAGGAACTCATACCTATGTTTGGTAGTTGCTTATTTTGGAACTCGATGAACAACATGGTATCACCTGGTTGATGGGAAAACGATATGCATGACGTGATTCATACAGGAGATAACCTCAAATATACCACATGGGCAGATATCTTCTAATGTCCGTACGAAGATATCCATACGAAGAACCCTATTAGAAAAACAGGTATTAATTACATGTTTCTTCTAATATAACTCATAGAGCAACAATTTACGATCAATACAAAAGGAAATAATTTAAAGAAAAACCAGTTACCTTATTTTAAGGGATTCTTCTTAGACACGTACGCACATGGCCAAATCAATGGACTCATTGTACATCTAAAAATCAAGAGAAACACAAAGTGAATTTCACAAATTGTAAAGAGCTTGATAAAGGATAATTTAAAAAGAAATTTCCTTGCCTAATTAGATAATTAAAATCACTAAAAGAAAATTCGAAACATGAATGCTCGAATTCAGACTCGAAGAGCAAAATGTCACGCCGCCTACTACGCATCAGGTTTTTGCGCTTTATCCGAAATTTTTGCGACGTTGTCGTATGTATATTTTTAAAAAAAATACATATTTTTAGAAAGATAATAAATGGTATTACAGAGAATATGTTATGGTATATTACTTAATAATGGAAAATAACAACCAATAACATCCAACGATAATTTTAAGAGATAGGAAATGACGTAACCACACCGTTTACATCATGTAACCGGACGGAATTCATCGATCCACAAAAATGTGAGAGATAACCGATAAACCACGGCAACACTGTTGATATGACTTTTTGACATTTATAACCTAAAAATTGAAATTAAAAACATTACAAGTTATTTAATTTAATAATCAGAGATAAAAATAATAAAGTATCTTTAGTATATGTGTGCTCCAATCATTTGTGAAAGTATTACATCTATCGGAGACATAATAACAAAAAAAAAACAAGATATGAAAAATATTAGAGAAACCTTAATTTCTCAATAACTATGGAATAGAAAGGTGAGATATCTTTGTATTAATGTTAATTATCTATGAATAGAAATATATTAACCTAATTTAGCAAAAAGATATGGATCAATAAATCAAAAATACATATTTTTAATTTCAAGAATATAGCCATAAAATTATCAAAAACAAATATTCTAAGACACATGTTCATTGTTTTTAGGTAGAACTTAGTGAGAAACATCTATTGGAACAATATGAAACATTAACAACAGAATATATGACCACATAAGTGAATTGCATCAAAATATGGGTTTCGATAAACGAAGAAAGTTATTTATCCAAAAAACAATGTTGTGCCTTATTCAGACAAAGATAATCTGTATTATGTGCTATAATAATCTAAAGGTATTTATACGATAATAAAAATTAAGAAAAATAAAGTAGAAATTTTCAATTGCTACATTATTATTATTATTATTATTATTATTATATTCTCTTGTTTTAAGGCTGGCATTTTCTTGAACCAAAGTCAATGCCTTTGAATAAAGAGCGCGGATTTTTATTCCAAAAACCGTGCTCTTCATTCAAGGACATTGACTTTGGTTCAAGAAAATGCCAGCCTTGAAACAAGAGAATATGGCTTTGAACATATACAAAGACACGTGTCCTTGGTTCAAGGAATCCATTTTTTCTATGTATAACTGAAACTTATTTATTAAGACTTAATACATTATTATTATATAGAAAATGTATATAAACAAAAATCATTTATTACATCTTAAGAAATAATTTTAAATTACCCTACAGAGTATTTAGTTTACCCGCTGTGACGTCAGAGTCGCATTCTCAGATTGACACGAGTATATACAGGATGATTATAAAAAGTAATTCTACATAATAAATAATAAAAAAAGTTTTTATAAATAAATGTTCAAAAACGACTCCTAGGGGAGCTACACCCCTTCAAATATTCGGTTTTTATTTAATAACTTGGGAACCCTTTGAGCTATAGCAACAAAGTTTTGCATGCGAGTTATACTTAGTAAGGCCTATGTTATTCTTATATCGTTATTTAAACCCTTATCTACAAAAAATATACAAAGAAAAAGTTTTGGGGCAAAAACGTAATAAGGCGTTATAAAGGATAACTCACGTGCAAAACTTCGTCGTTATAGCTTAAAGGAATTTCGGGGTAGGGTTATTTACAGCGCAGTCCATTATCGCGACACCATTACCGCGCCACAGTTACCGCGCATGGACTTTACCGCGCATTGACTTGGCTCGCATAGACTTTACCGCGAAGGCCATTGCCGCGAAGAAAGTTACCGCGAGAGGGTCATCCCCAAATTTTTGAAGCACCTTTTAAGGGGCATACGCAGGGCCAGACTGGCCGGTCAGGATACCGCCATGTCAATTTATTTATTCCATATACATGTCCAAAAATCAGTATATGGCACCTAAGATCATAGAGGTCTGAGTATTTTTTTTTTCGTATTTTTAATCTATGATCGTCCCTTAAAAGAAATATAGATATTTCAAAACCATACTGTATATCTTTAGAGATTTTTTATTATTTTTGAATTCTAATAATAGTTTTATTTTGTTTTAGGTAAGTTTCGATAGCAAAGATTTGAAATAGACGTTATTGGTATGTATTAAAAGAGGTTAATATTTTTTTCACGAATGTTTTTTTTTTATTTCTACAACTTTTGATGAAAATATTCTAAGGTATTAAAAATTAGTTTTCCCCGGTTGAAGTTAGTTTTTTGTTATAAAGGGGGTCTCCCATCCCATTAGTGTGGGGTAGAAGAAATATATGTTTTTATAATATTGTATTCTTAAAGAAAATACATAATTGTGTCAAATTTTAGCTTCCTAGCTTTGTGTGTACTCTCAGGGACTTGTTAGGAACAAGTACAAGTATCCTATATACAAATACAAACATAGTGACTTAAATAAAAGCATATAAAAAATACACTTAGCCTTCACATTAGATAATTCAAACTTGGAACTCATACAAATACAATCTGCTCCCAGGGGGCAGCGCCCTTGCCCTTTTTAGGCCCGTCCCTATATGTGTCTGATATTACACATATTAGCCAATAAACCTCTTTAAAGGTACAGCGAAGAGCGAGAGAGATGGGAGATAATCAAAATTAATCTGCATTGACAAAACCCGTGCGGATTCCGGCTATACTCAGACAAAGCAGAGCTTTTATGCCCCAAGGTTCTAATTCGCCCCAATCCGCTTACAGATCCCTTTACATTGGAACATTTTATTTCGAGTTCTATGATGTTATTACATCTTCGCAGAATGTAAATATAGTAGAAGAGCATTTTTTTTTTCATTAATTAGCATATTTTTCGGGAT
>OY294048.1:5800123-5947114 GCA_958510825.1 Brachypterus glaber | reverse complement strand
ACTTAATTATAGAATCTATAATTTATTTGAGGCGTATATATATATATATATATATATATATATATATATATATATTTATAGTATTATTAATTTGAGCCATTTCGCCTCAATGACTATTTATATCGTAAAAATCTAATACAGAAAATAAAATTAAAATGTTCTTATCAGGCGCACCTATTTCTAGATGGGCTGTTAAGGTATTGCGTTTAAAATAATACTTATCTGCTATAAATTCTTTACCTAAAAAATATTATAATACCTTACCAAAGTTTAAAAATTTTGCCTAAATAGAGAATTTTCAATAAAATTCTTGATAAATCGTTAAAATAATTAAAAAAGAACGAAAAACTGAATAAAAGTTAACTTCTAACGTTTCGGGATCTAATCTGATCCCGTTTTCAAAGAAAATTATTAGTTTTGAAAGAATTTGTGCAATATTTGGCTTTATCAATCAAAATATGACAAATATCAAAATATGTCATTTCGAGGTAATTGAAACAAAGACACCTGTAACAATAAAAAAGGTGTAGAGAAATTAATTTGGAAAATAGGTGCGCCTGATAAGAACATTTTAATTTTATTTTCTGTTTTAGATTTTTATGATATAAATAGTCATTGAGGCGAAATGGCTCAAATTAATAATAATAATAATAATAATAATAATAATAATCTTTATTAGTTCCAAGAGATCACATAAATGATATAGGACAAGTCAAGATTAAATGTATAAAATAAAATAGACAGTATTATAACTAAAACTAAATATTAAAATTATATGCCAAAAATTCCTCAACCGAATAAAAAGCATTTGAAATTAATAACTTTTTTATAGCTTTTGTATACAATGTATACCTTAAGTTTTTAATGCTAAGTGGCAACTTATTATAGAGAATAGCGCCAAAATAGTAAGGATTATTCTTGAAAAGTTCGGTTCTATGACTTTGGTAGGCAATATTATTGGCGTGACGTGTATTGTAGTTATGAACTTCATGAAACAAGTTAAAATTAGCTAGATTTAATTTAACGAATTTTAGCATTTCTAAAATATAAATACAAGGAAATGTTAATAAACTATCAGCAATAAAATTATTTTTGCAACTATCTCTAAATTTTAACCCATACATACTACGAATTGCCCTTTTTTGCATGACAAACACTCTGTTTGCTGAAGTTGAATTACCCCATAATATTACGGCATACCGGATCATAGACACGAAATTTGACAAGTAAAAAGTACGAACAGTTTCTTTGCTGCATATTTGGTTGAGCCTTTTTAATGCAAAACAATTGCTTGAACACCTTTTACAAACAAAGTTCACATGTTCCTTCCAATTTAAGGATAAGTCTACATAAACACCTAATAACTTAGTTGTCGTAACCTGCTGTATACTTTTGTTTTTTAATTTTATGAGATTACTTTGTTTGTAAAAAGCGCTGTATGGATGAAATTGCATCAACACTGTTTTATCTTGATTAAGAACCAAATTATTGACTTCGAAATAATTTGCAACATTTTCTAGGTGTTCCTGAACTTTTTTAACGACTGTTTCTAATAAAGGACTAGCTGAAACCAACGTAAAGTCATCGGCAAAAGCAATCCAAAAAATACTCAAAAATAAATCAATGTCATTGCAATACAATAAAAATAGAAGAGGCCCTAACACACTCCCCTGAGGGACACCTATATCGCTATCTAACTCCTCTGAGTAAACACCGAAAAAATCAACAATTTGTTTTCTGTTTTTAAGATATGACCTTAACATGTCCAGGCATTTACCACGTAGACCATACGATTCAAGCTTTCGCAATAATATCTCATGGTCAACGCAGTCAAAAGCCTTAGACAGGTCTATAAAAAGAGCAATAATTTTATTTTTATCGTCAATATTTTTATAAATGTAATCAAAGATTTCACATAATGCAGTTATTGTTGACTTTTTTTGTCGAAAACCGTGCTGATTAGCATTGAGTATATTATTAATATTTAAAAATTTAACAATTCTTTTAAAAATTACTTTTTCTAAAATCTTGGAGAAAACGGATAACAAAGAGATGGGTCTATAATTACTCAGCATTTTAGGGTCTCCTTTTTTGTATAAACAAACTACCCTAGAAGTTTTTAACAGAGTTGGAAAATATCCATCAATAAGACATAAGTTAATAAGATAGGCTACGGTTTAACTATTTGTTTTGCGGATTTTTTAATTATGTTAACAGGAAAATTGTCTATGCCACAAGAATTTGAATTCTTTAAAGATTTTATTATGTCTAAGATTTCCAGTTCATTGACTGCATCTAAAAAAATGGAATTAGGTATACTTTTTTTGTTCTTAAATTTTGATTTTACTTCATCACTAGTGTTGTTTGAATTATTAATATTTTTAGGTAAATTAATAAAATATTCATTGAATTCGTTTGCTATTGTAGTTTTATTATCTGTTTCTGTGTTATTTATGATAAACGACTCAGACTTTGTTGTGTTTTGTTTATTTACATTTGTATTTATAACTTGCCAAACAGCCCTAGTTTTATTTGATGAATTATTTATTTTAGCGTCAAAGGTCATTTTTTTAGCCGCTCGAATAACATTTTTATAAATTTTTTTATTTTTTGTAATAATTTGCAGTAACAATTCCATTTTTTTGCATTTGAAACAAATTTTTTAAGTTTTTAGAGGAAGTCTTTATCCAGAAGTAATCCAAATATTTTTCATATTAGAACTATTTTTGTTAGTAATAAATGGGAAACAAGTTTCAAAATAATTATTTAAAATACTTATGAAATTATTGAATTTTTTATCCGTTGTTGTAGTTTTGTCAAAAATAGCGTCATAATAATTTGTATACTCATCATAAAACCTAATTAAAAGAAAGTAGAGCTATAATTAAATTTTTCAAATTAAAAAATACTTGGATGAATTTCGTAAGTCAACCAGAAATTAAATCAAATAACTCTGCCTGAAGATTTTGAAAGGCTATAAGGGGTTTTATAAAATAATTTTGCGCCTCGGAAGACTAATGGTTAATATGGAACGAAAAAAAATATTTTTTTTTCGTAATTTACATTTTTTAATAACACAGGTTTACAAAAAAAAATGTCAGGACTATTTGACCGGACCATGGTATTCCTAGGTATTTTGGCGCCCTGAATCAGATCCCGGGGTCAGTTTTGCCCCATCACGTCAGGAAAACGAGATTTCAAGGTCATTTGGTCAAAATTGTGATTTTTTGGGAGCGGCCCCAGGACAACATCTCAACGTTCAGAAAGTATTCAAGACCTACACAGTTACCCGTGAAGTTAACAGGTCGCTTGAGATATTGTCGCGGGGCCGCTTCCAAAAAATCACCATTTTGACCTCAAATGGCCTTGAAATCTCGTTTTCCTGACGTGATGGGGCAAAACTGACCCCGGGATCTGATTCAGGGCGACAAAATACCTAGGAATACCAGTCCGGTCAAATAGTCCTGACTTTTTTTTTTGTAAACCTGTGTAATTAACACTCAAAACAGTATTTAATTATTTTGAGCCCGTAAAGACTTGTATTTCATCAATGCTTAAAATTCGTTGCGTTCATGAATAAATCAAAAAAGTCCAAACCATACTGTTTTGATTTATTATTATCGGACAGTTTTATGATATATTTCTTCTGACATGTGCAATGTTAAATCCTTCAGACTCCCCACCACTGGAGATAAAAAAATACCCATGTAATTTTTTTATACAGCATGTGTATGTAGTAGTATTACATATATACTTATTTGGCTGTATCTGTATTATTTATATAAAATTTTTAATGAAATATATAGGAAAAACACGAAAAAAGTGACATATTTGGACTTTGTGGCCCTGTAAAACAATAACTAGGGTAGGTATATAAAATCTGCAAGTTTGGCATGAATCATTTTTATTTGGCAATATTTCCATAAAAAATTGAAATCTATCGCAGCCTTGAATGCATACAAAAAAAAAGACATTGTGCGTTATATCTCAAGATTTTGAGGGTCAATAAGTTTTTCATTACCATATTCGTTTTCAGTCCCCAAAAGTAAGCAGAAAAAATATAGTCTGGTTTATAAAAAAACTAACTTTTTCTTCAACAAAATTTACCTAAGAATATTACCTTCGTTTCACGCAGCCGGTAAAAGGCAATTCTTTTTTTTATTAACGCACACATAATAAATTTTGACCCACTCTATTAACGGCAAGAGTTCATGGCTGGCCCGTCGAGCAAATGGCGGACACTTGGTGTCCGGATCTGCTCCGGATGTCGCTTTTCCTCCGGATTAATCAAGAAACCACAAATAAAAGCGGTTCGTTGTGTAAATAGGATTTCTAAAATGCGTCAGGCAGTTTATTGGAGCAAATGATATGTAAAACAAGCCGTGAAGATATGTAATGCTACGCATTGCGTTATATATTATTCACAGTAAATGGTATATTGCATTTTCTCAAAGGGGGGTGGGGGGGTCTCGAAAAAGTTACGCCTCGTTACAGAGGGGAGGTGGGTGTCAGTAAAAATGTTACACTTACACTTAAAAAATTATCAACTCATAAAATGTTTATTGGATCACGTTTTAAACAATGATCTAGGTCTAAAGAGACGGGTTTTGCGCTAAAACACGGAAGCAATAACCGGTTAAAAACCGGTTTAAACCATAAAGCAAAATTTCCTTTCAATTTCTACTTTTTGTAAATGGGGGTGGGGAGGGGAGCCTGGGGGTCTCGAAAATGTCACGCCGCGTTATATGGGGGGGAGTAAAAATGGCCAAATTTTGTGTTACGTAGTACTTGAACGTTCCCTAATATACTGTTTTATTTAAAAAACCATTGTACAGAACTCTTTCAGCTCAAGAAAATTTGCATATCGCCTTGTAAGTTCGACGATTCTCATATGAAAAACGAGAACTTGCTATGACACGTGGAAAATGATGCTACGCATTTCATTATATATTATTTACAGTAAATGGTATAATCCATTTTCCAAATACTTAAAAAAAAATAATAAAAAACATAACAAAAAAAAATATTTAATTTCCTCTTCAGGGCTGGTTAATGTTGTTTGTTAATATGGTTAAATCAAAACTATATTTACATATTACGTATAATACATCACAATATAAATATATATTTTTTTAAGATCTTTTTTGAAAAATGAAAAATTATTAAAAAAAAAATCAAAAATTATGTTAATCGGAATTTTCTTTCAGATTTTTTTCGTTTTTTTTTTTTAAGTTTAACCCCTATAACTTTTTTTTTTGGGGAGATTACTTTCAAAAAGAATAGGGATCTTCCTCGTAGAACTTGATTTTTACTGAAAAAAAAGTCGATCGGATTATTTGTTCTTACAGAGCACAGAGGGACATTTGAAAAAAAAAAGTTGCTTATTTTTTTCATGAAACACATTTATATCCAATTATTTTTTGTCTAGGTCGATTTTTGATTTTTTTTTGAAAATTAAAAACTACCGTATAAACCGTAAAATATTATTCTAGCGCAAGCGCCATGAATAAGAATTTAAAAAGACACACACGTACACACCTTGAGCGGCTGAAGGTGATTCAAGGTGCCTCTTCAATGCAACAAGAATCGCCTCTCTTATGTTCTCTTTTAGGATCTTTATTTACTACCGATTAATAAGATATAACTAAAACAATTATATTTATTATGTAATAATATATTTTTTTTTAATTTTAAATTTTGCGTAAATGCTTTCTGGAAAAAGATTTTGTTAGTACCTAACTCATCCAGCGAACCCTTTAATTTCAGTATGAAATAAATAATAAAACATTTTTAAAAACAGATCATTAATACAGTGTAGTGATGCATAACTTCTGTAATTTAAAATGTTGATAAAACTTTGTGAATTTTATACACTAATTTTATTTTAACCTTTGGTCTCGAGCTTTTAATAACGAAAAATATACTCAAAAAATTACTGAGCAGAATTATTTTATGGGACCATAATAAAATTATTAAAAATTTCATTACCTCTTGTGATATTACTGTTGATAGTTTTGCTTATTTAAAAACATTGTCAACTTTCGCATGTAAACATAACCTCAAATTTAAACAAAAAAATAACGAGACTAATCATTGCTCCCAATATAAGAACAATAATAATTTTATGCCACCAACTAAAATCGGGTTCCTTTTTTGATATAGTCCATTGAAAAACTATGCTTGCATCCAAATTTTATTATTTCGTTGGCTTACAAGTAAAAGGCACTAAGTCACTTTTTTGCAAAAATAGGATTTTACTAGCACTGTAGTTAATTTTTGATGATCTATGTATAGGTAAACCGAACTAACTTCTAGGTGGACTGCCAAGGGAGTTAACCACTATACAAAACGCACCAATTTGATTTTGATTAAAATTTTATCTGGCAATAGGCACTAAGTCACTTAGTGCGTTTTACTTGTAGATTATTTCAAATGTTTCTGCACTAAGCGACTTTCTAAAAATAGTTAATTTATAAAAATATGATTGCTGGAATCATTTATATGATACAATAACGTGTTATTTATATTGTACTGGCAAATGCATTCAAATTTTAACTGATAGATTTTAATTTTGCTCTTAAATCCTTGGTTACTACATAAATAACAAGAGTTTAAGAAAAAAACTAAAGTTCGCGGCAAGTTCGGAAAACAGCCCTTAGAATTGCACCGTGAAGTGTTTTATCATTAATAATGATTCATTATAATTATTGACTATAGGAGATGCTTCTTTGCCGGCACAGCCGATGGCCTATAAAAGCTGTCTTAGTTCTGGCATAGTAAGCAGACTCATATAATTAATACTAATTAATTTTATTAATTTTGGAAACGTTCTTTAAACAATCAAAAAGTCCAAACCCTTCTTTTAAAAATCTAGTTTTTGAAAATTTATGTAAACATGTTGTTTTCTACTTTATAGTTATACATTACGTTTAATTAATAGAAGGGTTTTAATTTTAAATAGTTGTTTTTTATATTATTTTATTGACTTAGTGCAAGTAAAAGGCACTAAGTCCATGTCTTTTTTTAAATTTAGTTGACTTAAACTACTTTAATTTTTCTTTATTTAACTGCAAATGGGAAATAATTATGTCCAAACATGTCATTGCAATTTGCGGTAGTTTTTTTCCAAAAACAATTATTACTAAAATTAAAAAACAACAATGAAAGTTAAATTTGTCAATATCTCAAAACTATGTTTTTGGACTTAGTGCTCTTTACTTGTAAGCCGACGATTTATTGAATATGTTTTGACCCTCGCCCAACTCAGTTATAATATTGTTTAATTAAAAAAAAAATGTTAATTTATTTTTAATTTTTTTTATCCCCAACCTCCATATTTAGACCAGGGTCGATAATTTTGAAAATGGTAAAAAGTGAAAAAAATTATAGTAGGATGAAACCCGTTAAAAAAGGACGAGAATATAACAAAAATGAAAGGAAAAATAATTTACGGGCGATCTGAGGTCGGGAAGTGGAAGGGGGTGAGTTTTTAAGGGTAAAAAACGGTGTATCTCGATTTCCGGCAAAACTACAAGTCCTATGGAAAAAAATTAAATGACAAAGTTGTAGGTAATAAAGAGACCTACAACTTTTGTAATTACACTTTTTTCACATAACCTCAAAATTTATGTGAAAAATTCAAATAATCAAGTTTTTGGTTTGGACTTTTTATCTGATGCAAAAAATTTTTTTTTTCACGAAATTTGGTGAAAACTTACCTTTTTATGTCCTAAAGACACTGTAATTTTTTTGATTTGAAATATTTATTTTTTCACCTTATTTTGACTTAATATCGAAAAAACACCCTAATTTTCAATCGAAAATTCTCGCGTCAAAATATCAGCTTTTTAAAAAAAGTCGGCGAGTTTTTTGTTCGTTGAAATCTCTTCTTTCTGATAATGTAAAAAAATATATACATTACTATGGTAAATGTTCTCAGAAAATGCAAATAAAAGAAAAAAACTCGAATCCGATTTTTTTTTAATCACTATGTACAATTTTGAGCTATTTAGTAAAATTTACACTTTAATTACTTGAAAAACGTAAGATTCTATGTTACATTGATAAACAAAAGATTACAAATCCATAAATCATAAAGATTGCAAGAAACATGCGAAAATAGTTGTTCTAAATAAAAAAGTAAAAAGTATAAAGTATAAATAAAAAGTCAAAATAAGGTGAAAAAATAAATATTTCAAATCAAAAAAATTACAGTGTCTTTAGGACATAAAAAGGTAAGTTTTCACCAAATTTCGTGAAAAAAATTTTTTTTTTGCATAAGATAAAAAGTCCAAACCAAAAACTTTATTTAAATTTTTCACATAAATTTTGAGGTTATGTGAAAAAAGTATAATTACAAAAGTTGTAGGTCTCTTTATTACCTACAACTTTGTCATTTAATTTTTTTCCATAGGACTTGTAGTTTTGCCGGAAATCGAGATACACCGTTTTTTACCCTTAAAAACTCACCCCCTTCCACTTCCCGACCTCAGATCGCCCGTAAATTATTTTTCCTTTCATTTTTGTTATAATCTCGTCCTTTTTTAACGGGTTTCATCCTACTATTATTTTTTTTGGTTTCAAAAATTATCGACCCTGGTCTAATTCGATATATTACATACAAAAAGTCCATGTTGAAATAGTGATTCGGGAGAAAAACTAATTTAGAAATGTCTACACTAGCAAATTTGTGAAGTCACAAAAGCTCTCTATAAAAGTTTACAAAGCTTCGAAATATATTAACGTTTGTCGAGCTTATTGAAGTTTCTGCGTGTGAAAGGCCGCTTTATTCAGAACTTCCTATTTGCCATAAGGGTCATTTCTGAATGGACATTTTTAATTACATAAAATTCCCCCTACGAGTTCGCGTCGCTGGCAACCAAATAACCAAACATTAGGCTGAGTGAAAACTTATTTTTTGTTGAATAATTATTTATTATAATGAATTAAACAGATAAATGAATTTTATTTAAAGCGTTTGAAAACTTTCTGTACACAAAAAGTTTGACGAGAAAAAAACTTTCTATCGTTCTGGTCGTCTGTTCGATTCTGAAAAAAATTCCATCCATCCAAACGATAACTCGAGAGCGTTTCGAGTTAAAGGCTTTAAAATTAGAGAAGTTCCTTTTTGACATAAGGGTAATCCTTAAATGGACATTTTTAATTGACCAATTTGCGTCGCTGGTGACCAAAAATGTACATTATACTGAGTAAAAATTCATATTTTTTAAGAAAAAATAAACCAGGATTTTAACAACAAACATTTTAAGTGTTTTATTTAATAATAATAATTTAAAGAGTTTTAGAACAAAAAAAAGTTTTTTTTGCCGGTGTTTCATAGCTATATATATATATTTATTTATAATAAAAAGTCTTTGATGACTCATTCATTTTAAAATTTCAACGATCAAGAGCGATATCGGGCGTCTTCGCCATTTTTTTTGCATAATCTTGCAAAATAAAAGACATAAACAACTTTTTATGGTCTCTTCCATAAATTATGTTACTCTGCTAGGAGTTGAATTATTTTATACATGTCGAAATATTAAAGACATACACAGAAAATATTATCTTAAATCAAGAATGTGTTATTTGGATATAACGAAGAGAATATATTCTTATTTTAAGAGAATATATTCTTCTTTTAAGCATACTATTTCATATTTAGGAATATATTCTTCTTTCATCCATACCTTATTCTTATCCTCTCATATTTAAAGCAAAATTTTGCTTTAAATGAGAATATATTCTCTTCGTTATATCCAAATCGCACATTCTTGATTTAAGATAATATTTTTCTGCGTGTACAACTTAGTATAAGTTAAATAATTGTTGCTTCTGATCAGTAAAGAAAATATTTTGCGCGCGAGTAGTTATATATTGTTTTTGCAACTCATCAACAATATATCTAAAAAAAGTTACTTAACCTGAATTAATTGGAGAAGTCTGCTGGTAGCATTTCATTGTTGACAAACTGCTTGCAAGTCGTCTAACCTTATATTTTGCATGTGAAGTCAGGGGTACAATCAATTGTTTTTTTTTTCGCGCTGGCAGCACAGGTATAAAAAAATGATTATAATTTTATAAAATTTTATGTATGGTTCCATCATAATGCATAAGTTTTCCCATGGGTGACTCTGATTACTGGAATATTATAACTTTGTTAACGCCGCACTTTGTCACCTTTTATTTTATCAGATATGTTCACTAATGTTACTAAGTGACATACACGTCATATATAGGGTTATTCTTTTACAGTGCCTCTAACTTTTAAACGGCGTAAGATATTAAATTAAAATTTGGAACATGTATATTGCATAATATAAATATTTTTTTTACATAAATAAAACATATTTATCTTAAAATAACGATACGGGGGCAATGGAGACAAAATTTTAAACAAAGTGTGGGTCGTGTAGTATATATTTTGAAATGTTTTACGATTATTGTCTATCCAACTATGTATTTATTTTTTAATTTGCAGTTAAATTAAAGGGTTATATTTAGATTTAAATTTTTAATAAATCATCAATGAAATGTAAAAATCCTTCCTTAACAAGTCTCGATTGAAGCCCAATATCAAAAGTCAACAAAATAGGTCATTTTAACTTATCCTTAGGGAAATTTAAATCTGCATAATTTGAGATTAAAAATTTTACCCTATATCCCCCACTACCCCAACTTGAAAATCTTAAATAGCAACTCTCTCTTTTTATAAAATAAAACGGTTTTCCACCTATACTTTGAACAAGTAAAAACTTCATGTGCGTCCAATAAAGGCGCATGTCGCCAAATAATAAAAAATTTACTATATGAGAGACAAAAACTGTTGTTTTCCCGTATGCGGTTCTGACCTCACTTTCTCTATTCGACGTGAGGAATCATTTAGCATTGGTTTTCCCTTGTCACCATGGTCCATAAGGTTTTTGGCATCGTACTTTATATATTTATTAAGTTTAAAAATAAAAGGTAATAATAAATTAATAATAATTTTAAACCATTTAATTGTATAAATGCTTCTAAACCCAGCTTCTGTTTCATAAAAATACAGAGACCCTAATATCCGTATATTTGCACTGTTTTTTTTTTTAAGAAAAAACTCTCGGTTCAGACAAAGAGTTTTTTTTATTTTAAACTTTTATAAAGTTGCATAATGTATTAAAAACTCAATTTAAAACCCTTTTAATGTAAAGAGACCCTAGTACTGGGCTTTTATTTTGATTTCTAATCTTAACCCTTCTCAGAGCCAGACGGAAAGCAAAATAAACTTTATAAAACGATAAATGTGTACTTAATCCAAAAAGGCCTTATCGTTTAAAGTTTGAGTAATATAGATAATTTTTCACAATTACGTAAAGAATTACCTTATAAGGATAAATTGAATTGATGAATTAAAAAACTTTTCGCAGAAAGTCATCAAATAAGTAGGTCCTGAAGAATTTATTACCGTATCAGATACTGAACGATTTTGTGTATTTAGTTTCAGTTATTGAATACATAACTATACCGGGTGTTCCACCAGGTTTTAGACATGATATATCTCTGTTAGTTAAACAGATAAGAAAAAAAAAATAAAATTGCTTTTTTTGAATAATATGTAATATATCTTGTATTAAGTTTTAACGAAAATGAAATATGACAAGATATTTATGCTGAGTATTTAACCAAAAATAAATATACCTAACACAAGTATCACAAATACCTTACATTATTATTTTTTTCTTTGTGTATATGCAGCAATATTGGCCACAGAAAAAATATTAATACCTTTAATAAAACAGTAGTAGTAGGTATTGCGTCGGATGAGCCAACCCCCTCCACTTTTCATTAAGGCCATTAGCCCCAATAACAGAGCTGTTTTAACAGGGCTGTTAATGTAATTAACAGATTTGTTTTAACAGGGCTGTTTATTTATAAAGAACTTTCACTTTCGGGTTTAGACCGTGTTAATGGATTTTCACTTTCCGACGTTTCGTCTCTTACTACTAGTAACATCTTCAGGGATTAATCTGAAACTAAGTTTCGAATCAACTTGTGTCACTATTTATGACGAGTTGTGGTTATTCACCCGTGACGAGGTTTTTCCTATCAAAGACTTCCATATTGCAGGTAAGTGGTAACCAGTGTCCCGATTGATATTGTTAGGATGCTTGATGATTTCTATCGATTCCCGTATCTTCCTTGGCATTTTTCTGTTTTCTGTTAATATTTGTTTTGTTTCAGACAAATTGATTTTATGACCTGTTTCATGTACATGTTGGGCTACTGCCGATAAGGAAATTTGTTTCTTTCTTATATTGCGCTCATGCTCTTGAAGTCTTGTAGAAATTTTTCTCTTAGTTTCACCTATGTAAAATTTCTACAAGACTTCAAGAGCATGAGCGCAATATAAGAAAGAAACAAATTTCCTTATCGGCAGTAGCCGAACATGTACATGAAACAGGTCATAAAATCAATTTGTCTGAAACAAAACAAATATTAACAGAAAACAGAAAAATGCCAAGGAAGATACGGGAATCGATAGAAATAATCAAGCATCCTAACAATATCAATCGGGACACTGGTTACCACTTACCTGCAATATGGAAGTCTTTGATAGGAAAAACCTCGTCACGGGTGAATAACCACAACTCGTCATAAATAGTGACACAAGTTGATTCGAAACTTAGTTTCAGATTAATCCCTGAAGATGTCTCTAGTAGTAAGAGACGAAACGTCGGAAAGTGAAAATCCATTAACACGGTCTAAACCCGAAAGTGAAAGTTCTTTATATCTTAATGGGCGTGAAAGCTTAAAATCTAAAATAGGGCTGTTTCTAATTTAGTTTATATTAGATCTGATCCAATCTAAACTGATCTGATATAAACTGAATTAGAAAAAGCCCTGTTAAAACAGCTCTGTTAATTACATTAACAGCCCTGTTAAAACAGCCTTAATGAAAAGTGGAGGGAGTTGGCTCACGACGCAATACCTACTAGTAGTGGCTACTGTTGAAGCTGTCAGCATGGTCACTGTTAAAACTTAAACTCATTTGTTACAACTATTATCTCAAAGAAAAAAGGTGCTTTGAAACAATAGAATTGTAACCGGAAAAATAACTGTAGAGGAAATGCGCCTAATTTCGGATGGTTTCCAAATTTCGGATAGTAGTGTATTTAAGATACTGTCTGCAAAGGTAAACAGTAACCTACTTTTATGTGAAGCCAAAAGTCAAACTAAATCCGTCCTGTAATATGATAACGGTAGAGCTTCTCCCATTTAAATGGCAGCACAAATCGTTTATATTGCAAATGGCAGTTTTGTGCTCAGTTGCATTATTATGCTTGTTTATTTTATAAATAATCGTTATAAAAGTTCGTGATTCTGTCTTGGGTAAGTTATGATGTTAGTTAAGTTGATCCACTATTCATAATTAAGCAATTTGAAAACGTAAACATCTACAAATTTCTAATCTAAAAAGCAGAAAGTTGCCTAATTTCGGATAGACCATTTTTGTGCATTTGATTCCCAATTTCGGATATCCTCAAGGTAATTATTATTCAGGATAACCAACCATTAATTATTTTTTTTATAA
Source organism: Brachypterus glaber (assembly GCA_958510825.1). Taxonomy (NCBI): domain Eukaryota; kingdom Metazoa; phylum Arthropoda; class Insecta; order Coleoptera; family Kateretidae; genus Brachypterus; species Brachypterus glaber. Next base: position 5,933,541 of record OY294048.1, on the reverse strand, counting down.
TGATACAACAAACTAAGATAAACAATTTTGAAAAAACGAAAATTACTTAAGATACTAAGATATTCGAAATTGGGAATCTAAAATTATAGTTCCTATAGTATTTCGTAGAAAATCGCTTAATGATTAAATTACGTCTTAAATGTGAAGGAATAACAAGAAACATAAGCAATGGGATCCAGATCTACTCTTGAAAAAATTTTTTCGGATATGTCCGAAATTAGGAGCCCTTTTTCAAATGCACAAAAATGCACTGATTTTTTTTAACCGTGTTTTTTGGAAAAAATAAACTGTAATAAAATTGCTTTTATAATAAATCATGGTTCGCTATAATAAGTTGTATCTGGTTATATAAAAAAAATATCAAAAAGTAATACCGAGTATTAAATATTGAATACATTGTAAATGGTATCCGAAATTAGGCGACTTTCCTCTACATAATGGTTTTATAATTATAATTAAGCACCCAAAAATATAAGTTCATTATTTGATATACGCATCTAATAGCCGACTGCAGTGATTTCAAGTTTGCGACTCTAAATTTTTAATGTCATTCTAATCGTCACAATAATTTCTAAAAATATCAGGATGCCTGCAGTGACCACTGTACCTACAGTGGCCACTGTTGGAGGCTCTCCTCTAGCTATTAGTACATGGTGTTAATGATTTTATGGGTAAATTTAAATAAAGATTATTTAGAGTATACGGACGGACGGACTTTTTAATTATAAGGCTCTATTTTAGCGAGATTACACAAATAAACTTTATAAAACGATAAATAGGCTTAACGGGAAAGCATTAAGTGTTTCCGTTTACTCATGGCACACCAAGATAGCAGTAAACTAATGGTCCTGTAACTTGTATACAATGCATACTAAAATGGGACAAAAAAATAATAAAGAGTTAAAACTAATCGTTTTATAACTTGTGTACAGCACTATGATATAATTAATCATAGAAAGTTACGGCAAAGATAGTCTTGATAATACAAGGGGTCAACTAAAGTGGATTATTATTAATATTATTATTATTATTATTATTATTAATACTATTATTATTAATATTATTATTATAATTATACTATTCACGGCGCGTATCACTAGGATAGTATTATATTTTAAAATTACAGGATTATTCAGAAATAAGTTCGAGAAATTTAAGAGGTACTTTAAAAATATGAAAAAAAAATCCTATAAAGGTTTTTCCGGAAATGAGTCCTAAGGGAGCTACGGCTCTTTAAAATTGTAATAAAAATAAGGTTTTTAATTAATAACTATTGTACCCTTTAAGCTAGAGCGACGAGCTTTTGCATGTATACTAGTAATAATAAGGGCAATAAGTTTAGGTTAATTTATTTTTTTTTAGTTTATCCAGAGGCGTGCCTAGACGGACAAAATATGTGAGGCTTAACACATTTTTGTCCCAAACTTTGTTTATGTAAATTTTTTTGAATTTTTTGTAATAAATATAGATTCCTTTAGTAAAAATACATAAAAAATGTCATATAGTGTAATACTGTAGGAACAACCGTTTTCAAAAAAAAATGCAATTAAGAGGAAGTAACATTTTGTGCAACTAAAAATGTTACTTTTTAAAAGGCTATAACTCCTTTAATATTAAATTTAGGTGTTTTGGTGAAGAATACTTTTTTGCTTAGTTTTAAATGAAGAATCGTCCTGCAGCATTAAAATTTTATTGGTGCTTTTTTTGTTCCCGAATCAATATGTCCATCTTCGAAGGGCCGCAGCTCCCTTAGGGCTCATTTCCGGACCAACCTTTATAGGAACTTTTTTTCATATTTTTTAGAATTACTCCTCAAATTTCTCGAACTTAGTTCTGAATAACCCTGTATGCTTAATAGTTAACACAGTATGACCAATCCGAATTCTTGATAATATTACTTGATGATGTCTAATATTTGGAGTATCAGGCCATTCACCCACTAATGAATTTATTTCATTTGGACTTTTTTGGTTTTGTTCTTGCTAAAAGAGTTGCCATTTTCTAATAACACTGGTCGACAAAAAAAAAACATATGCCTCCATTTTGTCTGATATATCATTTTCGATGTTCTTTTTGATGCTTAACACGAATTTGACCTCCATTTGTTAAGTTTGGTTCGAGATTCTGAGATAAATGCCACTGATTTTTTGAAAAAAAAGTTAAATATCGTTGTTTTCGGCCCTAAAATTTTTTTTTTTCACAAACATTATACATTTATAAGATGCAGTTTTTACGCAGTTTTTAAAAATATCTTGTTTTTTTTTTAGATAACTTTAACGGTTTTCGAGAAAAGTTCAAAAAACTTTAAAAATGTTAAACGTTTTTTAAATGCCAATTTCTCAGTTATTGCTAAAGATTTTAATTTGTTTAATAGCTTAACATGTTCATTTTTTAATACTCAATAATTATGTGAAAACGAATTTGAGATTAAAAGTTTTTGTCCTGAGATATAAGGGAAAAACCACACCCTTTGTATAATGTTTGTGGAAAAAAAATTTAGGGCCGAAAACAACGATATTTAACTTTTTTTCAAAAAAGCATTTATCTCAGACACCCGAACCAACTTAACAAATAGAGTTCAAATTCGTGTTCAGCATCAAAAGTACATCGAAAATGATATGTCAGACAAAATGGAGGCATATGTTTTTTTTGTCGAGCAGTGTAAACTGAGCTTTAATAGTACTTAGATAAATTGTAAATATTTTATCCTACCTATTATCTAGGCACTGTCATCTAACCAGACGTTCCTCGTCACATTTGCTGTGTAGGTATTTAAGTAACGAAACTCCAGAGTCATTAATCAGACGCCATGTCGTCATTTTAGCCGCGGCCCATCCAAATGACATTGGTGTAAACTTGTACTGACGTCTAAAGTTTATAGGCTGAAATAATGAATTACACAAGCACACGAAAAAAACAAGGACTTGTCCAAACCAAAATACACTGCACAGTAAAAGAGCTTTCCCATTTTACACCTCCGCGCGTAAAATGGATTTTTTGTTATTAGATTTACTTTTGGCAGCCTTTAAAATATATAAATTTTTACGAAAACTACCCCACGCCTCTTAGGGGGTGGAGATAGAAGTTTTTTACAATCAGATTCTCTTTCAGCAACCTTAAAAACCCCAATATACCAATTTTCACAAAAACTACACCCCAACCCTCAGGGGGTGAAATTAGAAAAATTTTATTATAAGATTCAGTTTGGACTTTTTAAAAACCCCAATATATAACTGTCCCTGTCCCTCAGGGGGTGGAGTAAGATTTTTTTATTATCAGATTCACTTTTAGCAACCTGAAAAATCCCAATATACCAATTTTCTCGAAAACTACCCCCCGCCCCTTTGGGGGTTTAGTTAAAAATTTTTTTATAATCAGATTTACTTTCAGCAACCTTAAAAACCCCAATATACAAATTTTCACGAAAACTACCCCTCACCCCTCAGGGGGTGGATTTAGAATTTTTTTATTATCATATTCAGTTTCAGCAACCTCAAAAAACCCAACATAGCAGTTTTCACGAAAACTACCCCCCACCCCTCAGGGCGTGAAATTAGAAAAAAATTATTATCATATTCATATTCGTCAACCCCAAAAACCCATATATACCAATTTTGACGAAAATATTGAAAATATTCAAAAATATTGGAGTTTGGACTTTTGGTAACATACATGTTTGCCAAATTTAAAATTGATTTTTGCTAACATAAAACGACATAAAACGCAAAAATACGCAAAAAAATGTTTTTTCTTTCCGAAATTTTGAAAATTTTCAAAATGGGAAAGCAAAAAGAAAGTAGATATTGTTCACCAGACGAGTCAAATATTTTTATACGTTTTTGGGGTGGCTAATCCAATTCCGGGTTGGTTTGTTTTTTCTGGTGGACAGGACCTTTTTTTTCTCGTGTGTTATAGATATTTAATATACGATATTTTGCCCGAAATATTTCTCAATATATTTTTTTTTTTTAGAATATCGTAAGTCAAATTAGTAAGGAAAAAATCCACAACTGAAAGCAAAGGATTTTGCCATTCAGTGTGTCGAAGAATATATTCTTACATGCAAAAAAATCATTTTATTTAGCATTTTATTTAGGTCTACATATAACATGTACCTATAACAATGTTATAGTATAACATAGGTCCTATATATTTTAATAAAATCATTTTTTCCTGAAATTACCTAAAGCTACACTCTTTTTCTTTAGTAATTGTACCTTTTCGAGACAAGTTCTTCAATGCATAGTTAATGTTAAATATGTAAATTTAATTTTTAAGTATTTTTATTAAAAAAAAATTATGTATATTTTTAGTTTTATAAATGTGTACATTAATAAACTTCATCTAATACATACAGATAATGAGACAATTACCAGCTTTATTTTAAATAGATAAACTCAATAATAACCCCCGCGTGACTTTTACTTTATTGAGTGGATAATTGTTTATTTTACCCATTCAACTGTCACTTGTCAAATTATTTTCTTGTAAATGTCATTAAAATTTTTAATAAAAATATGAATTCCTAAGCTATTTATTGGATAAAACCTTGTATGGCACTCATGGGTAAATCGATATTGCCCTCTCGAAAATTAACCTGCTTGGCTGACGCATGGGAAATATCTTACTTTACCCACTAGTACCATAATAGTATATTATATTCAATTTTTTCTATTTTGCTCTAAAATTTAAAAAACTTACTTATTATGATCTTATAAATGCAATTGTCAAATATGGAAGTTTCCGCCTATACCTATTGGCCGGCTATGTACACCCTCATTTATAACTACCTTGTGACACTTAATTATCCCACTGCATTCAGGGATCTGAGTACATCATCTCTTCATAACCTAAATGGAAATGGGACTAAATGGGCAGGTGGGATAACTAGCTACTTGTGGCTATACAATTTGTATTATTAATGCAAGACCATTATCATGGTAAAACATAATAACATAACTTAAGACATGAAGGTACACGAATAAAACAAAACTAAAGGTAATAAAATAAATGTACTAAATTTGTATACAACTATTACACGGGTCAACACAAAATTTGACTTTGATTCTAAAGTATAAAATTTCGATAGTTTAGGTCGTAATTACACGAAAAAAAATTATATGGCATAAAAAAGTTTGCTTTTGTATTTAGAAGACCGATTGAACGATATTTTTCAAAATCTGTGGTATTATTTTTTATTGGAAGATACAACCATCGAAATAAATTTGTTTATCTTTTTTATTAATTTTTACTATCAAAATAACTTACAAAAAAGTGTAAAATACTTTAAAAGTGTACACTCTTACTCTTTCTTTTATGTTCATAAGTACCTTCTCTCAATAAACCCCAGATATAGTCTCCTATCATGTTTTCATTGTATTGGCCTTGATAACGTTAATATGTCCATTACATTTGATTTACTGCTTAATTAAAAATTGCTCACCTTCCAAACATCTTTTACAATAACTACAAGCAACATTTGGAGCCCATGGCTTGTTTTGATTCCGAACAGGACAGTCAAAATATGGTTCGTTGGCTTCACAGAGAACGTGAGATGTTTTTAGTTCATATTTCATGTCTCGAACTTTAATAAATTGACCACATACGTAGCAAAATGCATCAGCATCATATTTACACTTTTGCGATGCCATTTTAACGTTTTCTCGACATGTACAAAACACCTGATCGTTGTTTATCACTTAAATGCCATCTGGAGGCACTGCGTCAACGTAAAAACCACACTCAGATCTTGCGGTATTTTTGAATGTATTTAAACTAATTAAAAATGAGTTTTATTACCACAACTATCACAAAAGCAAACTTTAAACCAAAAGAAGGTATTTCCTTTTCGTTTTTGTTCATAATGAACCAAAAAATCATAATATAAACTTTAGGACAAAGAACAAAAAAATTTTTGTTGAGTCGTGTTATAGTTGTTGTATATGTGCCAGTCATTCCTTATAATAATAAACTACAATTACGTTTTAATTTTAAAATACAACTACATAAATAAACACGATCTCAACCGTGGATTTGCATAAAAAAGGCAAGAATAAAACAATAGGGTTTTTAACTAACAAGGGATGCCACAATTTTATACCTAATCATCTGAAACAAAAAATGTAGCATTTTTTATTAATAGAAAATCAGTAATCAATTGTGGGTTTTTGCCCGATTTGAATAATTTCAGTATTTTATGTTTGTTATCTAACCATGCTATAATTTATTTATCGTTTGGCATAAAGTTCTTAAAAAATACATTTATAACAAATTAAACAAAAAAAAAATGAAATGAAATGTAACGAAAATGTTTTTTCAGTATTTTCGAATTATTAGCAAAAATAAGAATGTCCAAAAGTCCAAAAAGTGAATTTGTTGTAGGCCTGTGTATTTTTTGACTGATCAGGCATTAATGTTATCGCCTTCGCCAGGATTGCAAATGAGGCATGCCGGGTCCAAAGCCGCCAACTGCATTTAAGAAAACAATGAGTTATTGGTGGTAAAGATATTTTCCTACGAGCGTCCGAAAAGATCACTCTTTCCGCGCGCATATGCGTGTTGAAAGAAAGCCTTTTCCGCACGCATAAATAGATATTGTTTAATTTCTTAGTTGCGTAGTGTTATTCTTGTAATAAACTAAATTAAATTGTTTGATATTTACAAATTTAAAAAATCTATATAAAACATTTTACTATTCCTTAAAACGACTTTTGTTTGATTAACGCAGTCGTCCCTCCGAAGTGACTGATCGATTTCGTGCTTTTTAGCACTCTTCAGAGCCACATATCGGTAGTAGGGACAACTACTAAAATCAAATCCTTTCCATATATCTCTATATGGATTTTAAAAATCGTTGTAAGGAAAAGCAAAAACAGCTAGCGACATCTACTGCTTAAAGCAGAGACTAGATAAACCTATCGACTATCTATATGTTTTATATAGATTTTTTAAATTTGTAAATATCAAACAATTTAATTTAGTTTATTAATTCAGATACCACTGTAAAAGGTGCCCTCCTAGCGTTTAGGATTCAATTGGCGGCAATGTCCACCGTGGCATTGATTAATCTGCCCCCTATCGATAGCGTGCAATAGGTTCTTGAAACCAATAACTGCTTCCTTTTTTGGACTGTCGATAGGTTTATCCAGTCTCTGCTTTTAGCAGTAGATGTCGCTAGCTGTTTTTGCTTTTCCTTACAACGATTTTTAAAATCCATATAGAGATATATGGAAAGGATTTGATTTTCGTAGTTGTCCCTACTACCGATATGTGGCTCTGAAGAGTGCTAAAAAGCACGAAATCGATCAGTCACTTCGGAGGGACGACTGCGTTAATCAAACAAAAGTCGTTTTAAGGAATAGTAAAATGTTTTATATATTCTTGTAATATTTATTCATAATATTATAAAAATGTTTAAATTTTTTACCTGTTAATTGATTTTCTTATTGAAAAATATTAAAATAAGATTTATTTCGATTTATTTGATAAAATATAAAAGTATATAATAAATTAATGGAAAAATGTGTTAAAAAAAAACTTGAAAATTTCTTAGAAAAATATAATATTTTCTCAAATAAACAATTTGGGTTCAGAAAAAGTTTAAGTACAGAAGACGCAATTATTGAAATGATGAAAATGGTGACAGGTGGTCTGAACTCCAACTTAAAATGCCTTGTTGTTTTCTTGGATCTTGCTAAAGCATTCGACACGGTTGACCATAAGATCTTGCTGCAGCGTCTACAAAAAATTGGCATACGGGGAGTACCTTTAAAATTTTTTGAAAATTATTTGACCGACAGGTCACAACAAGTTAAAATAAATGAAACCCTGAGTGATTCTAAACATATAAAAAGAGGCGTTCCTCAGGGAACGGTCCTTGGACCTATATTATTTTTAGTATATATAAATTTTCTTTATGACATTGAATTTATTAAAGAAAACTTACTCTCTTATGCTGATGATACTGCAGCTGTATTTTGTGGTCGGACCTGGGAGGAAGCTTTTGAGAAAGCGCAAAAAAGTCTTCTAAAAATTAAAGACTGGTTGGATAGTAGTCTGCTCAGTTTTAATATTAGTAAAACCAAATTTGTAGCATTTAGCTTAAATAATGCGGGTCAACCAAAACGGGACACTCTGTATATTCATGAAGAAAACTGTAATAGTTCAACAGGCTGTAATTGTCCAGCTATTTGTAAAACCAATGCAGTCAAATATCTTGGAGTTTTGGTGGACCAAAACTTAAAATTTAAGGAACACATCAATGAAATAATTTTGAAACTGAGGAGACTACTACCGAAGTTTTACGTTTTAAGAAACATACTAAATAAAAAAAAATTGTTTATTACATATGATGCTCTAGCGGAATCAATTTTAAGATATGGAAATGTGGTTTGGGGTAATACAACTGATGGGGCACTTGAGGGGCTTGAAATAATTCAAAATTATATTATAAAAATTTTATTATTTAAAAACAGACGTTTTACAACGGAGTCATTATATAGTATTACTAAGATATTACCGATTAAAAAACTCTATGTATACCAACTATGCATTTGGATGTTTAAATATTTAGAAAATTTTAGCAATCCAACACACAATTATCCTACAAGAGTCACAGAAAATAACATTATCACCTTACCTCTTTTTCGGTCAACTAATCTCCAAAATAGCTTGTTTTTTTATGGACCTAAATTTTACAATGTTTTACCAAATTATATCAAAAAAAGTAAGAAAAATAAAAGACAAATTAAATTAAAATCCTATATAATAGAAACAAAATTAGAACATTTTTACAATATTTTAAAATAATACAGTATTATTAACACTTAAAAAACAGAAGCCGGTTCTGTAACATGATATTAAAATACTAGTATGACTGTCATCGATTTTGTATTTTTTTTTTTTTTTATGTTCTTTATTTGTATGTTTTTTTTTATTTTCCTTTTTAATATGCAGCTCTCACCTGACAAGTGTTTACAAATACGCGCTAAATGATAAAAAGTAACAACAACAAAAAATAAAATACACTCCGCAACACAAACCTCGGTTTAGGCGGATAATTTATTTTTAAAATAGTTATTATTATTTTATTCTATATTATTAGTTAGTACAAATTATATTGAAACTGTTTATAATTATAACTATTATAACTATGGCATTGTATTGTTTTAAAACAAATAAAATAAATAAAAAATATCTAAAAATATTTTATTTTAACCCTGCTCGTAGGAAGTATTGTTCTTAACTCATGCGTAAAGAGGCTTTTCTGCACTCGATTACGTGCACTAATCCGAGGCACAAATTTCATGTAGACTAGTATAATTAAAGCTTGCGATGAATGCTGTTTCCTGGTTGAATAAACGCAAAATTTTCATGTACTAGTAATATTTATCTGTGAGGGCGGACGTACTCTTAAATGGGTGGTAATTCCGGATTTAGGGTTATTTAGGGTGGTCAGCAAGCGGAAGAAACCAGCCGGTGTTTGCGGCCCGTGCGGTGTGCGAAAAGCGTTAATTTCCCCACATTGCGGTAGAATTTAAAATGGAAACGGCACATTATACACCCGTTGAAGTATTCTATAGCCGCAAAGTGTCCAGTATTACTACTTTCATTGTCAGTTATCTTAAAATTTTGTTTTCAAAATAAAATTTGACACGTAGAAAACTTTTTTAGTACACTGAAAAAAAGAAAACATAATATTTTAAAAATTTAAAAATATTTTGTTTTTAAACATTTTTTTTATATAAAAAGAAAAAAGATATTGTGAAATTTTGTGGTTATGTTTTTTTATATTTAAAAAATACAAAAAAATTCTTTTTAGATTTTTGTCATAAATTTTTTTTGAAAAAAAAAACATAAAACAACGGTGGTCGCCATGCTTCCGGCCGTTTGGATCGACTAAAAAAAAAGAATAAACTGGATATTATTCAGTATTGAAGTCGCTATAGCCCTATCTAAAAGAAATTTTTTTGGCCAAAAAATAACAAAATGGCAGACGTTTTTCTTGAAAATTATTTAAATTTTTTTGAAAAACATCCACCATTTTGTTATTTTTCTTTTAGATAGGGCTATAGCGACTATTAACTATATATTAAAACGTTAGTTAACATAGGTTAACTTCATTTTTTTTTGTAAAGGTAGCTAAAAAGTTTTTTGTATGTTGGTAAATTTTAAGGGCTTTATACTCCCCAGAAAAAGTGCGATAATGATCACCAACGGCAGATGAAGAAAGAATAGACGAGCAAAGAAGAAAAGTGAGATTAAATATAACTGAAAATTGGCCTTCATTGTCTATGTAAACAGAAGCGATTCGCAGGTGACTTATGAAAATGATCAAGTCATCTGCGAATCGCTAGTTTTTACATAGACAGCAGTCTTCAAACCAAGTGTAAATTATATGATCATCATCATCAGTAGTTTGTTTGGATCTTTAAGAGACAGGCGCAGTGCCTATGGCTCATTTGTCTAAAATAGAATTAGTTTGAATGGAAAAAACACGGTTAAAAAAACTTTGCTCATTTTTGTGCATTTGAAAAAGGGTTCATAATTTCGAAAATATTCGAATCATTAATGGTGTTAATGATTACGTAAAATTTAAAGTCGTCAGCAAACAGAAGTTTATTGCAGGCAAGTCGTTTATAAAAATAAAGAAAAATAGGGGCCCCAAATTGGAACCCTGTGGAATACCTGATGTAGGAACAAAAGCAAAAGAGAAATAACCGTTTTAAAAAACTATGTTTTCGATCAAACAAATATGTAAAAAAAATATAATGAAACTTCTATAACAGCCAAAGGATTCTAGTGTTTGCAGAATTACGTAAGGATCTATTTGATCAAAGGCTTTTTAAAAATCTGTGCTTATAACATCAACTTGTTGTTTGTTGTTTATAGCCTGCGATAAAAATTGTTTGAAGACGACTATCCGAAATTAGGAATCCATCCGAAATTAGGCGTCTTTCCTATACAGAGCTCTGAAGAGTATAAATAAACATTAAATATATATTTTAAGGATTTGTTAAATACCTACAACTAATTTAACTTTATTAAATACAAAGTTCTATTTATTGAATTCATGAACTGCGTTAAAAGTTACTTCCATATTATTTCGACACTAAAGTGTTTACTTCAACAAAGTTGTTAACAACATTTTAAGTTATAACGAAGCCAAGTTACTTCGATATCAAGTTCAAGACGGCAAGTAGTGTTAACGTCTACCAAGAAGTAGAAATTTAAGTATAAGTACTTATTACTTTCTATATACACTAAAAAAAGTGCGAGTATGTTCGCTCATTAAGGATTCCGTACCTAGATTGTTTGATCTGTTTTTTTTTTCTTTTTAGTCCCTGTATCTGCACGAGTTTTAGTCGTGGCTCAAAAGTGCGTAGTATATTTTGAATTATATCACCTAACGTATTTGATTTTTTATTCCGGTTTAACCGGAAATGACCCCTTCTTTTGATGTTTATATGGAACACCTTGTTTAGTTTTACATATTTGGATTCTCTATTTAATTCTGGGTATTATCCTAAGTTTTTATCAAATTTCGTTGAAAAGATTATAAAAGTAAATATTAACTTTTTGGTATCATTGTAAAGGGACAAAAATAATTTTATAGTAATATTGACAAGCCATAGACGTAATTAAGCAAAAATTCAAGTAAAAGCAAATAAATGTATTTTTAAAGTTTAGTTGCCGTGTTATTTTAAAGATAAACAATTTTTTAATGATTCGTACTTTTTTACTAATTTTTGATCCAAAATGAATAGATTTAATAACTTTCCAGATAAAAAATGAAAAAAGCTGTTAAAATTTGACAAAAACTTGGGATAATACAGTGAACTTAATGAAGAATCCATATATGTAAAAATATACAGGATGTTCCATTTAAAATTCCCGTTTAAACGGTTAAACCGAAATTATCAGTGTACCTTCTTGTTATAAGTACTCGTTTCTCTGTGTGTGGTCACCCTGACCCGACCCAGTAAAGTTAACCGTGTTGCTTGTAAAATTCCATTTATAAACTTGGAAGGATAAAAATTATGAATGAGTTTACAACTGAAAGTCGAATTAAAAATTGCAAACAAGTGACTGTTAATATTATAATTGTTATGATTGGATGCATAATAACCAATGACCGAAAACGCAGGCGGTTCTTTCCCAGAAACAGTTGTTTCGTTGGATATGTACGAGTGACCCAGTTAGTTATTGACCTGTCGGAAATTGCTAGGCGGGCTTCGCGGAAACATTACACAAGTTTTGTATACTGGGAGAAAAAATTCAAACGCCCATAAAAAATTAAAATAATATTTAATTTCAATTTTTGTTATATTTTTACCTAACCGACGATAAAAAATTTTGGTTTTTCGAAAAAAACATTAAAAAACTAAAAACGTATAGTGTAACGTTTAAGAGATATTTTAAGACTCCGTCTTTTGTGAAAAACACGTTAAAAAAATGACAGTTCCAAATCGAGTTCAACGTCGCAAAATTGTTCTTTTATTTGCGGCCATTAACCCTACCCAAGAAACCGAAAATCAAAACTCCATGAATTATTTTCAGGTAAAGCCTCTTTTATTGAGCTTAAGACTGGACTACAACTGGAAATACGCCGGCTACTGATAATTATCCACACGGTAAGAAAGCTCCGACGAAAGGGGGAGATATCACCGAACGGACAGCGCGCTCCCTTCTTTACGTCATGCAAGTGAGAGGCATACACATTCCTCACATATTTTCCAAAAAGTCCAAAAAGTACACATCCGTGTGCCAAACAATAACAAAGAAGAAAAACTAAACAAAATCATTAAATACACTCTGAAAAGATAAAAAAAAATAAATAAATAAAATTGGTTACCAGAGTATATATTTATTTATGCAAATTGTTTCAAGTTTAAATTAACACAGACAAGTTTGCCATCAAAAGCAAATATTAGTTATTTGGTTGTGCCGTAATATATGCTGTGAATGTCAGTAATTATTATCTTTTGAAGTCTGCGTATTGAATTAGTATATACTGGGTGTTAACGAATGTATTGCCAAAGAATTATCAGTAGTAATATCATAAGTGCATGTTGAATTATCGATAATTTTTTTACTGTATTAAAAAATATTTTGCTTGGCAATTGTTTGAGTGCATTTTTCGTGTTAATTTTGACGAAAACTGCACGAAAACAATTTCCTTAAGCAAAATGTTTTTTTATATACAGTAAAAAAATTATCAATAATTCAATATACACGAATGGTATTTTGAAAGACTATTTCACAAACAAAATAGGAAGTATGTTTAATGTTGTTTCATATTTAAATTAAAAATTTAAGAACTAAACACCAATATTACTTTACAACTATAATTAAAAATTTATATCTCAAATTTGCCGCCCTTTTTAAAACCACGACGTTCACTTGTTCGCGAATGTTGCCAAGTCTAAACTTGGCTTGAGGGATATTTTATGCTTGAGATTATTCCAATAAAATAGTTGTTATCATATATTTTAGCATTTAAATAAAGATAATTGCTGTTTTTGTTTAAAAAGTTTAGTTTTCAACTGAAAAGAAATAAAATAACGGGTGTTTCCACCCGTAAAAAAACAATTTGCGATCGGTTTCTATCGGACAACTTTTTTAAATTCGCTGGCCTTATATGAACCGTAAAATTCCTCATTTTGGCATAGTGATTTATAAAAATATTACTTTCGATATAACCAAGTCATATTATTGATTTGGAATTTTATATTTTTTATTTTTCCAAAATTTGAGCTCTTAAAACTGTCCGGAACATACTTTTTTTACTTTTTTAATTGCGAATTCTAATATAGAGAAATAAAGGACGGCAAGTAAAAGAGTGAGACATATTAACCCTTAAAGACAGAAATTTTTAATTTTAAACAAAATTATAAAAATATTAATTTAATGTTCCATCAATCTATTTTCTAATCATTGTACAGAGTGATATTAGTAGACTGACAGTTTTGGACTGCTGTCCTTAATAATTCTACGTCTAACCACACGGTACTTTGTGCTTGAGACACACAAGTCTTCAACTTGTTACCACTCAAAGTCTCCAGACTAGGAGAGGTATGAGTAGTTGTCTACATCTAGCAATAGATGACGCACAACTCTACATCAATCTAATGACTATATTCCTTTTGCGAATAAAGTCTAAAAACATTTTCTTAATCAGCGTGCAGAGTTGACTCTTGGTACTAAAGAGGGCAAGAAGCCCGAAACTGTCAGTCTACCAATATCACTCTGTACGATTATTAGAAAATAGATTGATGGAATATTAAATTAATATTGACCCTTATTGTTATATTAACAATCGCGCTAATAATTGCGTGTGTTAAATGATGCGGTAATTTCAAGATTCCAAATTTCCGATAATATAACAAGTTTTGAAGAATTTTTATTTATTTATTTTATTAATAATAATACATAAAACCTGGAAACAAGTTTTTAATAATTTTTTTTCATCATATTGCATTTTTTAAACAAACATATTTTTTTCCACCATCAGCCTAAAACCACATCTTTATTACTGTTCTTTTCATTGGTAGAAATATTATTTCTCTACCTATGACGTCAGAGGTTCTAAAAATAATGAAATTGCACCATGGGTAATAATGAATTTTTATTCAGCTGTTTTGGCATCTGACGTTTCACTTAATTAATTAATCACATTGCTATTTACAAATGTCTTAAGACACTAAATTTATTTTTTCACTACCAGCCTAAAACCACATCTTTATTACTGTTCTTTTCATTGGTAGAAATATTATTTCTCTACCTATGACGTCAGAGGTTCTAAAAATAATGAAATTGCACCATGGTTAATAATGAATTTTTATTCAGCTGTTTTGGCATCTGACGTTTCACTTAATTATTAAATCACATTGCTATTTACAAGTGTCTTTAGGCACCAAATTTATTTATTGCATGATTGATGAAGTTAAAAAATATTAACTAAATTAGTACCTATAAAACATGCTTTACAAAAAACACTTCGAAAACTGAAAATCATTGGTCCATCATATTCAACCATAGATTATACAACCCATATATTACCGTAAGAATCATAGATTACTAGAGATACAAGCCCCATATATTGATTTTTGAGGCAATAGATTCTCCCTCACAGTTTTCTCCTGTCCCATTATTTCTGGGGGAGTACCAGAATCATCACTTTACATTTCACTTTCTATTTTTATATATTTTATTACACTTAACACGGAAACATTTTCGAACTTAATAATTTTAGCAGATCACAAGAAAATTTCTGCCAGAAATGTCAAGTTATTCATTTGTTTTTTTAATGGCCGCGAACGGCCAGCGTAATATTTTAAATTTATAAGCTTTTTCATTAAATATTAGTAAAATAAATAAATAAATAGCTAATTAATTGTGAGTGAAGATTTAACATTTTAGACCGCGTCTTGCGGGCTTCGCGCTAGCGCGCTCATCCCGCAATTTGACGCAGGTCAAAAATGTTAAACTTCTCTCACTTGATAAATAATATACTATTAGTCATTTAATGGAATTTTGGACTTAATAAGCCCAAAATTCCATTTTAAAACGATTTGCTCATTTATTAAAAATTAAAACCCCATGTATTTTTAATAGAGTAATAAACTTTTAAATGTATTTTTTTTAAATATTTAATAATGAATAAAATATAATAAACATGCATTTAATATAATAGTTACTATAAAATGACTTTTATGGCTCGTCAAAATTTAATGATCATGTAATTTATATTGCTTTAATGGAAACTTCTCTATTACGGGCATAATAAAAATATATAGGTACAGGGTTATTTTGAAATAAAATCATTCCTTATACATAGAAAAAACGGATTCCTTGAACCAAGGACACGTGTCCTTGGATATGTTAAAATCCATATTCTCTTGTTTCAAGGCTGGCATTTTCTTGAACCAAAGTCAATGTCCTTGAATAAAGAGCGCGGATTTTTATTCCAAAACCCGTGCTCTTCATTCAAGGACATTGACTTTGGTTCAAGAAAATGCCAGCCTTGAAACAAGAGAATATGGCTTTGAACATATACGAAGACACGTGTCCTTAGTTCAAGGAATCCGTTTTTTCTATGTAGGTAAATGCGTTAGCTGCGTAGTATAAAAGCAAAATTTCAATGATACAGGCTGCGTAATATTCAGTGAAAATACCTTACCAACTAAGAAAAAAAAAACTATACTGCTGCCAACAAAATAATACTTTCCCCTAGGTTCATTAAAATCAAAAACGAAAAATAATAAAAAAAAATTAAAAAAATTGTTTTTCAAAAAAAAACATTTTTTTTTTTTCATAAAAAGTTTAATTTTTTTGTAAAACAAAAAATAAATGGAAAGAAAAATGTTTTTGAAAAAAATTGTTTTTACCCCATTTTACCTCCTTACCTCAATCCGATTTTTACCAAAAACAATCCCAGCCTAGAACTTTTAAAAGTTCTAGGATAATTCCATGGATAATCAACCTGTGGTCCAAATTTAAAGTCTTTAGCCCGAAGCGTTCTTAAGTTATCCTGGTCACAAATTTCCCGGACACACAGACCGACAGACAGATTTTTTTTTTTTACGGAAATCATATATTTGGACTTTTAATAAAACGTCCAGAAACGTAAAGAAAAGCAATAAAAAATTTTCTATTTTTTTTTACTAACGACTTTCCTTGGGGAAATTAAAACTATATACAGGTACTTTCAAAAATCAATCCTAGCTAGGTTCTCCTAAAAATGCACCATTTTTAAAGGGAGCTTTAACTACGAAATCGCGATAGAATCGAAAAATCGGTCTATATCACATTTTTAAATCGATTCAAAATTATTTTATTCGATTTTTACACCTTTTCTTAATCTGATTTAATTTTTTTTTAGTCCTTGGTTTGGTTCATGGGCTTTTTTGAAGTTAGGTTGAACGGAAAAAGCCAAATTTCGTTTTTCTTAAATACTTTTTTTTTTTTTATTCAGTTAATTTTATATTTGGACACAAACTATCATATTACAAATTAAAACATGTAAAAACATTAATATATATATATATATATATATACACGGTGTATTTGAAATAGGGTCGGAAATTTTAACTGATGATTCTACATCATAAAATATGACAAAAAGTTCCTATAAACATATGTCTAAAAATGCGTCATAAGGGAGCTACGCCCCTTTGAAAGTGGCTAAACAAATCGGTTTTTATTTAATAACTCAGGAACCCTTTGAGATATATCAACGAGGTTTTGCACGTCAACTAATCCTACCAAGGCCCGTTTTTATGTGTTATTTTCATGTACTTATTTCAACCAGGGGTGTGCGAAACGGGGAGGGCTTATCAGTTTTTTGTCCCAAACTTTTTTCTGTGTAACTTTTTTGCAATTTTATTTTTGAAATATGATTCCTCAGGTTAAAATACATAAAAAAGGTACTCATGTTGTAATACTGTAGGATTAACCGTTTTCGAGAAAAATTAATTTGAAGGTGAAATTCTACGGTTCGAGGACGAAAAATTAAATACTAAAATGTTGAAAACCAAAATTTTAATGATGCGGGGCGAATGTACATTAAAAACTAAGAAAAAAACCTCATATACAGGTACTTCCAAAAACGAATCCTAATGGAGCTATGGTCTCCTAAATATGCACCATTTTTAAAGGGCTATGGTAGCTTTAAAAGCGTTTTTTCGACCTACATGTATGGAAACTTTTTTTCTTAGCTTTTGATGTAGAATAACATTGCATCATTAAAATTTTGGTTTTCGACAGTTTAGTATTTAATTTTTCGTCCACGAACAGTGAAATTTCACCTTCAAATGAACTTTTCTCGAAAACGGTTAATCCTACAGTATTACAACAAGAGTACCTTTTTTATGTATTTTGACCTGAGGAATCATATTTCAAAAATAAAATTGCAAAAAAGTTACACAGAAAAAAGTTTGGGACAAAAAACTAATAAGGCCCCCCCGTTTCGCACACCCCTGGTTTAAATAAGTACGTGAAAATGACATACAAAGATGGGCCTTATTAGGATTAATTCACGTGCAAAACCTCGTTAATATATCTCAAAGGGTTCCTGAGTTATTAAATAAAAACCGATTTTTTTAGCCACTTTCAAAGGGGCGTAGCTCCCTTATGACGCATTTTTAGACATATGTTTATAGGAACTTTTTGTCATATTTTATGATGTAGAATCATCAGTTAAAATTTCCGACCCTGTTTCAAATACACCGTGTATATATATATATATATATACAGGGTGTTCCGTGAGGAAAGGGAAATATTTAAAAAATAAGAAAAAAAGTTCCCATAAACATATGTCCACAAACGGCTCATAAGGGAGCTACGCCCCTTCAAATGGGGTACCAAAAATTTAATTTTTAATTAATAACTTAGAAACCCTTTGTGTTATAGCAACAAGATTTTGCATGTGATCTATTCTTAATAAGGCCTATTAGCCAATGGTATTTGCATGTAGTCACTTAAACCAGGGGCGTGCGACAAGAGGGGTCTGATCACTTTTTTGCCCCAAACCTTTTTCTGTTAAAGTTTTTTGTGGGTTTATTATTGGAATAGTATTCTTTAGGTAAAAACACATTAAAAAGGTACTCTTGCTAAAATACTTTAGGATTAACCGTTTTCGAGAAAAATACAATTAAATGCAAAATTACAAGTTTCAAGAACCAAAAATTAAACACCAAATTGTTGAAAATCAAAATTTTAATGGTGTAGGTTAACTGTACACCAAAAACTAAGAAAAAAAGTTTGTATACAGGTAATTCCAAAAATCAATGCTAAAGGAGTTATGGTCTCCAAAATTTTTGAAGGGTGATGGTACCTTTAAAATCGATTTTTGAACCTACATGTATAAAACTTTTTTACTTAGCTTTTGATGTAGAATCACACTGCAAAATTAAAATTCTGGTTTTTTAACATTTTAGTTTTAATTTTTGGTTCTAGAAAGGTGTAAGTTTGCCTTTAATTGTATATTTTTCGAAAACAGTTAATCCTCTGGTATTACAACAAGAGTACTTTTTTATGTGTTTTTACCTTGGTTATAATATTCTAAAAATAAACCCACAAAAAAGTTGAGCAGAAGAAGTTTTGGGCAAAAAAGTGATAAGACCCCCCATTACGGACGCCCCTGGTTAAAGTAACTACATGCAAATACCATTAGCTGATAGGCTTTATAAAGCATAGATCACGTGCTAAACCTCGATGCTATAACACAAAGGGTTCTGAAGTTATTAATAAAAAATCGAAATTTTGGGACCCCTTTGAAGGGGCGTAGCTGCCTTACGAGTCGTTTTTGGACATTTGTTTATGAGAACTTTTTTCTTATTTTGACCTCTAGAATACAACCTTAAAATATTTCCCTTTCCTCACGGAACACCCTGTATATATATATCCCAGTAGAGGGCGAAATTTTCAATTTTTGACCGAAAATCACCCTTTTTTAAACTCAAAAAACTCGAATAAGCATGGCTACCTAGAAAAAGTAAATATGGTGCAGGATAGCCCAAATATTTTAAATTTTATTTAAAAGGTGACACATTGTTTAAATATCAAATATTTACATTTACATTTTTTACATGTTTGTTTAACCTCGTACTATTCTACTTAATTAAGCATCCCCTAAGTCCAGGACTTGTGTGGGCTAGTAGAGGGAACCACCGGCTTATACTGACTTTCGAACCAGTTTCTAGGGAGTGTCCGTTTCACTTATCGCCTTCGCCAAATTTCAATTATTAATTAACTGAAAAAGGCAAATCGGCGCCAGTGAGAATCGAACTCACGATAGTAGACTTGCTATGCATACGCGCTAGCCACTACGCTATGCCTCCCATTATTAAATATAAAAATAGTTTACAAGTGAATACGATTTACATTTTAATTCAACTGAATTGTTTTTGATGAATATAGCGATTTTGTTTCGATAAATAATTGTAAACATTCAATGAAAACTTTTTATTTATATTTCGCTTTGAATTGAAGTTAATTGGTATTGATGTATATATACATAGTAACAACGTTGTATAAAAAGTCGTCTCCTAATAAAACACGTTAATTTTGATTGATTTGTATATTTGCAAGTATACTAAGAAAAAAATCGTTGTAAATAAAATGAAACAAAAGTCATACATAGAAAAAACGGATTCCTTGAACCAAGGACACGTGTCTTTGTATATGTTCAAAGCCATATTTGGAATAAAAATCCGCGCTCTTTATTCAAGGACATTGACTTTGGTTCAAGAAAATGCCAGCCTTGAAACAAGAGAATATGGCTTTGAACATATCCAAAGACACGTGTCCTTGGTTCAAGGAATCCGTTTTTTCTATGTATGATTTAAAAGAAAACCAATATGTTTTTTGCTCCGACAGTGCTTTTTGTTATATCAAAAAGATATTTTTAATCTTATAAGCCATTTTAAAAATAAAAATATTCATTGTAATTTAAAAAATGTTTTTTAAATCATTTGTAAACTTGTAAATGATTTGAATATAAAAACTGGTATTTTAAAAAGAATTATTTTAATATATTGATATTTTTCAACAATATAAAGGGAAATATTATAATTTTATTAAGAAAACATTAAAATAAGAAAGCAAGGGATAATACTTTTACTTTAAAGTGAAAAATGTTTTGGTGTAAAAATTGTTTTTTTTTTTTTAAATTAATATTATTCATAGCGCAAAGCTAAAGCAAATTTCAATATGTCGCCTAACAATTGTTTAGTGTGTGGTGCAACATGTGTTGATGCTTTGATGTTGATAACTTTGTTATGTAATAAGGTGAATATTCCAAGGTAAAAAAACTTCAAATGTGAATAAACAATTATTGCGTATGATGTAGATACATATTCCAGGTATATTATAGCCTTACAATATAGTATAGCCTAATATCGCCTATGGTCACAAATAAAAATAAAACTTTTTGTTTAAAAAATGTTAATAATATAGTTGAAGCAAATTAGACTTTTTAGAAGAAATAATTTATAAAGTTTTGAAATTTTGGTTGTGAACTCCCAGTAGGAACCCAAATACAGATCCAAATAGTTCTCACCCCCTCGGTGGGAGCTTCATCCCCTTTTGCTGAAAAAAACACCCCCAAACGTGACCTCATGACGCGTTTCTGCATTTTTCTCGTAAACGGTTACTCCGACGATAAAATGTTGAATGACTTATTATATTCTCCATTTAATTCTGCATAAAATTTGTCCTATAAAGTTTTTGTGTATCTCCCAACCAAATAAGCACATTTCTCAGCGCGAAAACAAAAACACTATCCCACAAAATAAAGTTTTTGAAGCATACCGTGAAGCATACTTTTTTTCGACATAAACTATATTAAGGAATTTTTTCTTCTGCTTCTGAATCTTTTTTCAGATTTGGGCTATGACCCCACAGTTTTTATATACAGGGTGTTTTAGAAAAAAAACACCTTTTTTATGTAGAATTTGCTTTTATGAATATTTTTTAATCAAATTCACTTATAAAAAAGCATGTGCTTTTAAGACGGTGCAATATTTTTTTTAATATCGACCACCATTTTTTTTTACAGTAAAAAAAATTTTTTGTTGTCAAATTTTCAAAAGATGGATTTTTTAAACTTAATGCGAATTAAAACATTCTGTCTTTATCTAACTGTATTTTGATTTTTAAATTTTTAACGGGGAGCTTCTAGAAGTGGCGCTACATACAAAATACAGTTAGTTAAATACAGAATGTTTTAATTCCCATTACGTTAAAAAAATCCATCTTTTGAAATTTTGACAGCAAAAAAATTTTTTCGTCTAATTTGCTTGAACTAAAATACGAGATTGTCAACTAGCCCATCCAACCGTTTCCAATTTCGGTTTTAAATGCATTATTTGAAAATTATCGCATAACATCATTTGTAACTGAATACTCGTGTAATTAACTAAATGACACTTTGTCAAACAAACAATATGATCTCGAATATGATGTTATATTATCGCTTAATAACTGGAAAACTAATTTATATTAATTACACAGGCCTCTATTTGAAAAGTTTTTAAAAACTTTTTGCATTTCGTGTAGTTATCTTATTATAACGAAATGCTTTTTAAAAAGTTTCACATTTAGGCCTGTATTATTAATATAAATTGTTTTTACTTTCTCACAATAGAAAGTATTTTGATAGAAGAAAAAAAAACAATTTTTTTTTGCTTAAATCATCTTATTTTTTCCTGGAACGTCGAGAAAAC
Source organism: Brachypterus glaber (assembly GCA_958510825.1). Lineage (NCBI taxonomy): Eukaryota > Metazoa > Arthropoda > Insecta > Coleoptera > Kateretidae > Brachypterus > Brachypterus glaber. Next base: position 5,911,315 of record OY294048.1, on the reverse strand, counting down.
TTAATATGTTATGAAAAATGTGGCGAAGGGTATTTTTTTTGTAGAAAACGTGAGGGACAAAGCTTTTTTTTTGAAGTGATAACTTTTTTTTAGTCATCAAAAATCTGACGTGTAGTAAAAAATAATATTTTTTTTGGTAGAGACCGTCAAAGACAGAGCTTTTTTGGAGGGCCCGTGGGTTGCTACCCCCCGGGCCCCGGTTTTCCCTCGACGGCCCTGACTCTTGGTACTAATGAGGGCCAGCAGGCTGAAACTGCAGTCTACCAATATTACTCTGTACGCGCACAAAGTATACGGTAACTAAAAAAATAGGTTAATGAAATATTTTATTAAAATTTTTATAATTTTGATTAAATAAAAAAAAAAATCCTATCCTCATAACTTTTATTTATTCATTTCACAAAAATAATTTAACGAAATCAAACTTTTTCCTATTTAGTGCATTCCTGTAGGCAAACAAAGAATATCCAGAGGCTATTCTTCTTTGTTCAGGATCAGGTTCGGACTGCCAAAGCAGCTTTTACATTTCATCATAGACAAAGAACATAGATGAGCTGTCATCTCAAGGTTATATACATTTTGATCGGAAGTTACGTCAGAAATTAGCCGGGAAATTTAAATTAGTGGGTAAAATGTAAATAAATAAACGACATAACCTTACTTTTTAATGTTTTCTTATGTTATATTAAAAAAAATCAAACTTACCTAAAAAATATGATACTGCTGTCTGCAGGTAGCACTCGTTTTATGTTTCTACAACTTTTTATAAAACACGTCATTGCAAAGACTTTTTTAGTTCTTTGAAAGAGCACTATAAAATATACAAAAAACACAGAAAGACTTTAAAAGTTCAAAAACGCTATTATATAGTCTATAATAAAATAAAATGTTCACCCTTCTAGCACAAAACACCAAACGCGTAGAAAAAATAACAGAAAAATCTCGAAAACAAACTCAAAACATACATAAATTAGGTTATATTAACCTGTTGCACGAATATGTTAGAGGTGTGTGCGAAGAATTATATTTTTATATTTAAATTACTGGTAAAAATAAATAAATATCTGTGTAGTATAACATATTGATTTAGTTTTTACATATATAACAAACTGTTGCAACAAAACAACGAAAAAAAGAAACTTTTACTGACTACTGAAGTGAAATGAAAAGACACATCTCTAATAAAGAAAATATTCCTATCTAACGCAACACAGTGTTACCAATATAAAATATATATATTTTTACTTTATGTTGGAAAATTGGAATCAAAATGGAGGACGCATTTAGTCGGGACGCAGAAGTATGCGCAGACGGTCAAAAATCAATCTATTTGTTTATTTTGTCTATGCATTTCATTTAAGGCAGCCATTTTTTAGATATTAAAAAAAATCTGCATTATAGATGTTCGAGTATTTCTCAGAGTATAATCGCATAACACAGCCGTACAACGAATTTGATTTCGGAGATTTTATAATTGTTTAATATTTATTCTTAGTCCAGTCAAATAACGATAAATTCCTATGTTAAATTGCGATAAATGTACACGGGCTGATATTTTAAAGGATAGTAGTTGATAGTAACAGAATACTCTTGTTAGTTTTTCACCGGGTGATTTAAGATAATATAATCTTGAATTAAGAGAATTCTATTCTTGATTTAAGATTATGATTCTCTTGATTCAAGATCAAATTATCTTAAACTAAGACTTGGTGTAAGATAAAGACCCCACAGTCAGGTTCCAGGGTTAATAGAATGGTAAATATTTTGAAAAAAAATCCCACACATGTATAATATTATTTTGGACGCCTATGAAATATGATACTTTCTTACTCTGTTAATTGCAATGCCATTGCAAAATGGCGCTTATAGGTATAAATTATTTAAAGCTACTTACCCGTGAATTTGAAAATCCCCATCGTTTGAGGGTAACAGATACAAATTCGTTCATTTTAAAGTAGATACTGACGGCAAAAAAAAAAACAAACCCAACTTCTTTCCCGCGCATATCTTGAACTACTGCGCAAATTGTCTGCCAGCCAACAATAACAACGGGCGAGTCTACTGTATATCTACGTGGGTGAAGCCGGCAACTCTTTACCGTAAGACAACAGGGGCTTTGAGTCAAGACAATAACTCTTGATTCTCTGTTACTATTTTAAATGTCACGCATTTAAGGAAAAAATCCTTGACACAAGGACTTTTCTACCAAGAGAATAATTAAAGGAAACCAAAGTCACAGATAATCTTAAACCGAGGATACATGATCTTAAAACAAGATTATTACCTCGATTTAAGATAATATAAATCCAAGATAATTTATTATCTTCTTCCAAGATAACCTTTTTTTCTGTGTAATAGAAGTTTGCTTAATTAACTTTTTTTTCAGATTTGTGAAACAGGTTCTTTATTCATAATAAAACGTGCAGGAAGGGGTAAAATACACCCTTTTCCTACTTGGGAACATACTACGGCGTGATCCAGTCCGCCCTTGACAGGATTGTACTTTACCTTTGACCTGGACCTGACCACCACTCAGCTTGATTACATGCCACCAGGCAACAATGGGCAATACATGTGCTCAGGTCATGTGGTCGCCACATATTGTCTTCAAGCGGGAGATATCTAGATGCTTTTGGGTTTGTCCTGCCTCGAAAACGTTTAGTAAACCATGCTCATACGTTTATTTTCATACAAATAATTTTGTATATTTCCTTTTAAGGATATATTGAAGTATTGAATATATTTGTTTTTTATACTATGCGGTCCAAAAATCATCCCCCGTCTTAACTTTTGAACGACTTGAGATATCGACTTAAAATTTAGAACTCTTAAATAAGACAACTTAAACTTTTTTTTCCATATATTTGATATTTTCAACTCCTAAAATGTGGGCAGGGGCACAGGGGACAGTTTTTTTTAATGGAAGGGGGTGTTCGGTGAAAATTGTTTTAAAGCTTATAAAATTCTCTATTTCACCATATTTTTTTATTTTTTTTTAAATATATTTTTTAAGGTTTTAATTTTTATTTTTATTTTTTAATAAACAATTAGATTTTTTTAAGATTTTTTTTGTAAATTTTTATTTTTATCCCTTAAAATTAGTTTAAAGGTATAATTTACGTTTTCGCAACTTGAAATAACTCATTTCTCAATACGAACCACATTTCTATTAAAAAAATTCCCTGTACGCCCCCCTGTCCACATTTTAAGAGCTGAAAAATTAAATAAATACAAAAAATATAATTTCTGTTGTCTTATCTATGAGTACAAGTTTTATGTCAATATCTCAACTCGTTCAAAAGTTAAGAGTAAGAGGGGGGGGTGACTTTTGGACCGCATTTTTTCATTGTTGTTAGTGCAACAGATATATTTACTGCACATGTAAGGTAAAATAAAGGGTTTTGAGTTATTTGATCCTACCTGTATCGACAAGGCTGGCAAAATAATAGTTATTTGTGGTACTAGTGGATAAAGTAAGATAAAGTAAGATATTATCCAATATTCTTGAGTGGACTATCTAATTACCCACGTGTGCCATACAAAATTTTCGTAATCATAAGAAAATGCGATCTTTAATAATGCTTTTTTATGTACACACAATGTTTTATTTTATTTCATTATGGCCGCTGAAACAGTAGGCGGTTACGGTACAAAAAAAAACAGTTCCAAGTTTGACAGTTTAAAATCAAGATTTATTTTACTGTTAAAATTGGACTTTAAAGATGAAAATAGTGTTTTTTTCCCTGAGGACATTCTAAAAGAAGCAACAGTGTCTACTTTAAATACTATACCACCCAAATCAAAAGAAAAATACGAACACGAGTATACAATTTTTGATGAATAGAGGAAATGCGCCTAATTTCGGATGGTTTCCAAATTTCGGATAGTAGTGTATTTAAGATACTGTCTGCAAAGGTAAACAGAAACCTACTTTTATGTGAAGCCAAAAGTCAAACTAAATCCGTCCTGTAATATGATAACGGTAGAGCTTCTCCCCTTTAAATGGCAGCACAAATCGTTTATATTGCAAATGGCAGTTTTGTGCTCAGTTGCATTATTATGCTTGTTTATTTTATAAATAATCGTTATAAAAGTTCGTGATTCTGTCTTGGGTAAGTTATGATGTTAGTTAAGTTGATCCACTATTCGTAATTAAGCAATTTGAAAACGTAAACATTCTACAAATTTCTAATCTAAAAAGCAGAAAGTTGCCTAATTTCGGATAGACCATTTTTGTGCATTTGATTCCCAATTTCGGATATCCGCAAGGTAATTATTATTCAGGATAACCAACCATTAATTATTATTTTTATAATGATACAACAAACTAAGATAAACAATTTTGAAAAAACGAAAATTACCTAAGATACTAAGATATTCGAAATTGGGAATCTAAAATTATAGTTCCTATAGTATTTCGTAGAAAATCGCTTAATGATTAAATTACGTCTTAAATGTGAAGGAATAATAAGAAACATAAGCAATGGGATCCAGATCTACTCTTGAAAAAATTTTTTCGGATATGTCCGAAATTAGGAGCCCTTTTTCAAATGCACAAAAATGCGCTGATTTTTTTTAACCGTGTTTTTTGGAAAAAATAAACTGTAATAAAATTGCTTTTATAATAAATCATGGTTCGCTATAATAAGTTGTATCTGGTTATATAAAAAAAATATCAAAAAGTAATACCGAGTATTAAATATTGAATACATTGTAAATGGTATCCGAAATTAGGTGACTTTCCTCTATCAAAAATTATAATTGAAGACATTTCAATTTTGAGGTTATGATTGAAAGTTTATGTTTACTATTGATTTTAGCCGTTTGGCTCGTAACATCAATTAAATGGAATCCCGGGATAAACGCACACATCCCAATCCCTAAAATGTAAGTATTTTGTGAAAAAATTGCCTTTTCTAAAAGAGTGGAGTATAGTTATATATGGTACTAGTGGGTAAAGTAAGATATTGCCCATGAGAAAATTAACCTGCGAGGCGTCAGCCAAGCAGGTTAATTTTCTAGAGGGCAATATCGGTTTACCCATGAGTGCCATACAAGGTTTTATCCAATAAATAGCTTAAGAATTTATATTTTTATTAAAAATTTTAATGACATTTACAAGAAAATAATTTTACAAGTGACAGTTGAGTGGGTAAAATAAATAATTATCCACTCAATAAAGTAAAAGTCACGAGGGGGTTATTATTGAGTTTCTCTATTTAAAATTAAGCTGGTAATTGTCTTATTATCTGTATGTATTGGATAATAGTTATTTATGGTACTAGTGGGTAAAGTAAGATATTGCCCATGGCTGACGCCTCGCAGGTTAATTTTCTAGAGGGCAATATCGGTTTACCCATGAGTGAGATACAAGGTTTTATCCAATAAATAGCTTAGGAATTCATATTTTTATTAAAAATTTTAATGACATTTACAAGAAAATAATTTGACAAGTGAGTGGGTAAAATAAATAATTATTCACTCAATAAATTAAAAGCCACGCGGGGGTTATTATTGAGTTTATCTATTTAAAATAAAGCTGGTAATTGTCTCATTATCTGTATGTATTGGATAAAAAATATTACCTCACGTTGCTAGGGGAGACGTAAGACAATTTATAAACAATGAATAAAATGTCAATTTCCTTAGGTAAATTGACGACAATAATCTAAGTCTTTATATTCATTTATTGGATAAATAATTTTTGTTGCATGAATACATAATTTTTGTGTATAGGAGCCTGTTTTTTCATCCATTGTTGTTAGTGCAACAGATATATTTACTACACATGTAATTTTAATAAAGGGTTTTGAGTTATTTGATCACCTGCCTGTATCGACAAGGCTGGCAAAATAAAATGCATTTATTTGATTGAATATCGATTTGTTTGCGTAAACATAGGCAACTTCAAGTTATAGCGACGCGAATGGCAGTTAAGTGATTTTCCCAACGAAATACACGACTTTGGGAACATAGGGTTAACTGGTTAGGGAACGTTCAAGTATTACCTAACGCAAATTTTGATCATTTTGTCCAAATCAATATTAAGACGTGCAAAAAATTGTTACTGTGGTTTATAGAGTTCCAGAAATATTAAATAAAAACTACTTTTTAAATCTTCCCTTAGGAGGGTCGTAGCTCCCTTAGGGCTCATTTCCAAACTTTATAGGAACTTGTTTTCATATTTTTTAACGTAGAATCACCTCTTTCGAACTTATTTCTGAATAACCCTGTATGGAGTAAAATAAAGTTGCGTAAATATATTTGTGTACCTTTTTTTGAGACTTGGAACTCGATGGTTTTGAACTAGCGAATAATAATTCCCCAAGTGTTCGAGCTATCACTTTATTTTACTTTATTTAGTTAAGAAATGCTTATATACATTTGGCTAATCACTTTTCCGATTTCTTTTAAGACTTTCTTCCGCAATTTGATTTTCCGAATAATGTATACTTTAGTCTTTGCATTTACTTTTATCTGCAGATCTTATTTACATTTCATCAAAGTTGTTTCCAAAATTTGCAATTATTGGCTGGATTTGATTTATATTATAAGCCATTTTTAAATTTTGAATGGGAGTATAGTATTGATTCAATACTATACAATACACTGTAAATGCAAATATGGTAATTTCACAGCAAATAAAGTAGGTCATATGTTACCAGCAAAGAAACTGGTAAATTTAAATCAGTACTGTAAATTCGCTGTTATCTGTAAAAATGTGAATTTTTACCTGTGATTTCACAGTAATTTAAGCAGAGAATTTAAGCAGTATTCCGGGCTCTTGTAATTTTCGGGACTGTCTGTAAAAGTGCCGGGTTTTCGGACCACAAGCATGAATTTTAATGTAAAATTATTGTACCGCACTGTAAATGAAAATATGGTAATTTCACAGCAAATAAAGTAGGTCATATGTTACCAGCAAAGAAACTGGTAAATTTAAATCAGACTGTAAATTCGCTGTTATCTGTAAAAATGTGAATTTTTACCTGTGATTTCACAGTAATTTAAGCAGAGAATTTAGGCAGTATTCCGGGCTCTTGTAATTTTCGGGACTGTCTGTAAAAGTGCCGGGTTTTCGGACCACAAGCATGAATTTTAATGTAAAATTATTGTACCGCACTGTAAATGAAAATATGGTAATTTCACAGCAAATAAAGTAGGTCATATGTTACCAGCAAAGAAACTGGTAAATTTAAATCAGACTGTAAATTCGCTGTTATCTGTAAAAATGTGAATTTTTACCTGTGATTTCACAGTAATTTAAGCAGAGAATTTAAGCAGTATTCCGGGCTCTTGTAATTTTCGGGACTGTCTGTAAAAGTGCCGGGTTTTCGGACCACAAGCATGAATTTTAATGTAAAATTATTGTACCGCACTGTAAATGAAAATATGGTAATTTCACAGCAAATAAAGTAGGTCATATGTTACCAGCAAAGAAACTGGTAAATTTAAATCAGTACTGTAAATTCGCTGTTATCTGTAAAAATGTGAATTTTTACCTGTGATTTCACAGTAATTTAAGCAGAGAATTTAAGCAGTATTCCGGGCTCTTGTAATTTTCGGGACTGTCTGTAAAAGTGCCGGGTTTTCGGACCACAAGCATGAATTTTAATGTAAAATTATTGTACCGCACTGTAAATGAAAATATGGTAATTTCACAGCAAATAAAGTAGGTCATATGTTACCAGCAAATAAACTGGTAAATTTAAATCAGTACTGTAAATTCGCTGTTATCTGTAAAAATGTGAATTTTTACCTGTGATTTCACAGTAATTTAAGCAGAGAATTTAAGCAGTATTCCGGGCTCTTGTAATTTTCGGGACTGTCTGTAAAAGTGCCGGGTTTTCGGACCACAAGCATGAATTTTAATGTAAAATTATTGTACCGCACTGTAAATGAAAATATGGTAATTTCACAGCAAATAAAGTAGGTCATATGTTACCAGCAAAGAAACTGGTAAATTTAAATCAGACTGTAAATTCGCTGTTATCTGTAAAAATGTGAATTTTTACCTGTGATTTCACAGTAATTTAAGCAGAGAATTTAAGCAGTATTCCGGGCTCTTGTAATTTTCGGGACTGTCTGTAAAAGTGCCGGGTTTTCGGACCACAAGCATGAATTTTAATGTAAAATTATTGTACCGCACTGTAAATGAAAATATGGTAATTTCACAGCAAATAAAGTAGGTCATATGTTACCAGCAAAGAAACTGGTAAATTTAAATCAGTACTGTAAATTCGCTGTTATCTGTAAAAATGTGAATTTTTACCTGTGATTTCACAGTAATTTAAGCAGAGAATTTAAGCAGTATTCCGGGCTCTTGTAATTTTCGGGACTGTCTGTAAAAGTGCCGAGTTTTCGGACCACAAGCATGAATTTTAATGTAAAATTATTGTACCGCACTGTAAATGAAAATATGGTAATTTCACAGCAAATAAAGTAGGTCATATGTTACCAGCAAAGAAACTGGTAAATTTAAATCAGTACTGTAAATTCGCTGTTATCTGTAAAAATGTGAATTTTTACCTGTGATTTCACAGTAATTTAAGCAGAGAATTTAAGCAGTATTCCGGGCTCTTGTAATTTTCGGGACTGTCTGTAAAAGAGCCGGGTTTTCGGACCACAAGCATGAATTTTAATGTAAAATTATTGTACCGCACTGTAAATGAAAATATGGTAATTTCACAGCAAATAAAGTAGGTCATATGTTACCAGCAAAGAAACTGGTAAATTTAAATCAGTACTGTAAATTCGCTGTTATCTGTAAAAATGTGAATTTTTACCTGTGATTTCACAGTAATTTAAGCAGAGAATTTAAGCAGTATTCCGGGCTCTTGTAATTTTCGGGACTGTCTGTAAAAGTGCCGGGTTTTCGGACCACAAGCATGAATTTTAATGTAAAATTATTGTACTGCACTGTAAATGAAAATATGGTAATTTCACAGCAAATAAAGTAGGTCATATGTTACCAGCAAAGAAACTGGTAAATTTAAATCAGTACTGTAAATTCGCTGTTATCTGTAAAAATGTGAATTTTTACCTGTGATTTCACAGTAATTTAAGCAGAGAATACCAGCAATATGCATTTTTTTAGATCTTGCAAAAGCGTTTGATACGGTCAGTCATGAAAAGCTTATTAGCATTCTGGAAGATCTGGGAATTAGAGGAACCGTTCTGAAGTTAATGAAAAGCTATTTAAAAGACAGACAACAGTTTGTAAAACTTGGAAATAAATTCAGTGCACCGATGTCCCCCGAATATGGTGTCCCCCAAGGCACTATTTTAGGACCATTATTATTTATTCTCTATTTGAACAACCTATTTAGAATTAACAGCAAAGGGAAAATAATTAGTTTTGCGGACGATACTACCATCTTTTATAAGGGTCTAACATGGCAACTGCTTAAAGATATGATAGAATCAGATTTTGTCAAAATTAAAGAATGGTTTGATCACAACTTATTAACTTTGAACGTTGATAAGACTGTATTCATGGCGTTTGGTTCATATGCCAATAGTCTACCAGAATATAGTCTGCTCAACTTTCGCAGTACATTTGAAAATTTTTCCATAAGCTCAGCAACATCTAAACCCTAACTAAATTTCTAGGCCTTACAATTGATAAACATCTCAAATGGGATCTGCAAGTGCAACAAATAACTAAAAAAATAAGATGCCTCATACCATATTTCAAAATATTACAGCAAATCCTTAATGAAAGGCAGTTAAATACTGTATACAATGCACTAGTAGAAACCCATTTGAGATATGGTATCTTGGGCTGGGGAGGGGTTTATAGAAACCATATAGAAGATCTTGAAGTCTCACAAAAAAGGATTCTTAAAATTATACACAATGTCCCGTATACTTACCCAACTGACGAATTGTTCAAGCTCTCTGGTAAAATGGACTGCAGACAGTTATATTATTTGTCCCTATGTACATACACGCATTCTGAAAAACAAAAACATAGAATCACCAATACTAGACAAAATATGAACTTACCTGTTCCAAAAGTTTGTAAGACCATAGGTCAAAGGAGTAGCAAGTTCTTAGGACCAAGGGTTTATAACCAATTACCTGCAAACATAAAAAACGTGTCCGGCATCATTTTGTTTAAAAAAGTGTGCAAAAACTATATATTACAGCTTTCTAGAGAATTTATAACTGGAAAAATTGATATAAAAAATAATTAACACATAAAATAGTATACTAATTAATTAAATTCTATTTCAAATACTTACGATCTATTACATATAGACTTTATTATATAACTGGTCCATACCTAAAACAAAAAATACATATATAATGATATTTACTATTATTATATTATTATTATACATAAACTTAATTACCTTCTTCTTTAAATACTTACCTCTATTTTTAAGCTAAAAATTAACTTTTAAAATACTTACCTTAAAAAAATTAAATAAATAAAAAAAAAAAAGTAAAAAAAAAAAAAAAAAAAAAAACAAAAAAACAAAAAAACAAAAAAAAAAACAAAAATATTTATTTGTATGTATATGTATGTGTGTGTGTATATATTTATAGATTGTTAGCCATTTGGGTTTGGTTATTAATATTAGATACGGATATTATTATTGGATTTATTATTAGATATTATTATTGTTGTTTTTATAATTATTATTATTAATTTTATAGATAATGTAAAATTTGTTAATTACACATACAAATGTCTAGCTACATTTAAGTGTAAAATTTGCATATTTATTGCAAATGCTTTATGTTTGTAAACTTTCTGCAATAAATATTATTATTATTATTATTATTATTAATTTAAGCAGTATTCCGGGCTCTTGTAATTTTCGGGACTGTCTGTAAAAGAGCCGGGTTTTCGGACCACAAGCATGAATTTTAATGTAAAATTATTGTACCGCACTGTAAATGAAAATATGGTAATTTCACAGCAAATAAAGTAGGTCGTATGTTACCAGCAAAGAAACTGGTAAATTTAAATCAGTACTCTAAATTCGCTGTTATCTGTAAAAATGTGAATTTTTACCTGTGATTTCACAGTAATTTAAGCAGAGAATTTAAGCAGTATTCCGGGCTCTTGTAATTTTCGGGACTGTCTGTAAAAGAGCCGGGTTTTCGGACCACAAGCATGAATTTTAATGTAAAATTATTGTACCGCACTGTAAATGAAAATATGGTAATTTCACAGCAAATAAAGTAGGTCATATGTTACCAGCAAAGAAACTGGTAAATTTAAATCAGTACTGTAAATTCGCTGTTATCTGTAAAAATGTGAATTTTTACCTGTGATTTCACAGTAATTTAAGCAGAGAATTTAAGCAGTATTCCGGGCTCTTGTAATTTTCGGGACTGTCTGTAAAAGTGCCGGGTTTTCGGACCACAAGCATGAATTTTAATGTAAAATTATTGTACCGCACTGTAAATGAAAATATGGTAATTTCACAGCAAATAAAGTAGGTCGTATGTTACCAGCAAAGAAACTGGTAAATTTAAATCAGTACTGTAAATTCGCTGTTATCTGTAAAAATGTGAATTTTTACCTGTGATTTCACAGTAATTTAAGCAGAGAATTTAAGCAGTATTCCGGGCTCTTGTAATTTTCGGGACTGTCTGTAAAAGTGCCGGGTTTTCGGACCACAAGCATGAATTTTAATGTAAAATTATTGTACCGCACTGTAAATGAAAATATGGTAATTTCACAGCAAATAAAGTAGGTCATATGTTACCAGCAAATAAACTGGTAAATTTAAATCAGTACTGTAAATTCGCTGTTATCTGTAAAAATGTGAATTTTTACCTGTGATTTCACAGTAATTTAAGCAGAGAATTTAAGCAGTATTCCGGGCTCCTGTAATTTTCGGGACTGTCTGTAAAAGTGCCGGGTTTTCGGACCACAAGCATGAATTTTAATGTAAAATTATTGTACCGCACTGTAAATGAAAATATGGTAATTTCACAGCAAATAAAGTAGGTCGTATGTTACCAGCAAAGAAACTGGTAAATTTAAATCAGTACTGTAAATTCGCTGTTATCTGTAAAAATGTGAATTTTTACCTGTGATTTCACAGTAATTTAAGCAGAGAATTTAAGCAGTATTCCGGGCTCTTGTAATTTTCGGGACTGTCTGTAAAAGTGTCGGGTTTTTGGACCACATTTATGAATTTTAATGCAAAATTATTGTACCAACATGAAAAGAGCTGAGATTTTACTAAACCGAGTAATATTGAGGTTAATTTTAATAAATATTGTAAATTCACGTTCTGACATGGTGAAATTTCTTTAATTATTACAATTAATACTACTGAAAGATTGACGGACAAATTTAGAGTGTACTATTGAAGTATGTTTAACACATAACATGTTATGTATAGTTCTATAGAAATCCATTTAGTCGCCATGCACTTCAAATTTTACAAAATATAAAATAGCTACAAAATATTTTTTTATTTTTTTCCAGGAATTTTTAATACAATTGTTACATTTATACCTTGTGCATTTTTAACTGAAAATTTTTCATAGTAACAATCAATTAATTTATGATTGAAAATTTTGTTTTTCCACTTACGTCATTCTCAATTACTTTAATTAATTAATATGTTGTACTGTTATGTTATTGTTCTTTTAAGCTACGGTTTCCTCCAAAAGTCGCAGTCGCTGACGACTGCGACCGAGTCGTTAAGCCATCTCCAATGTATTTTAAATGTTCCTGTTTTCCTAGCTGCTGCGGAGTCGTTACTACTAACTACCGGTCGCCGTTCGTTTGGTCACTGGTCGCTTGACCGCTCCGGGAGCAGACGCACGACTAATTCGTCACGAATTTGACGGTGAAACAGATGGTTTTGCACTGTAACAAGTGTCTTTCACTGTTTCACTCAATCTCAGCCGAAACATTTCATCAACTTTTACCCTTTTTTCTTAATGATGTAATGTTAATAAGAGGAGGAGATTCTCTTCTTCCGCAGAAACATTAAAAGAACCGACTTTTTAGAGATATTCATACTGATTGAAAGGCATAAACTCGCAAACAAAAAAACAGCTCTTTATAAAATGGCCAGCTAACAGAATGGCGACTGGCGATAGGCGAGACCGAGGAAAACAGGTGGGGTCGTAACGACCAGGTCGCGGCTACCCGGTCGCAGTCGTCTGCGACTTTTGGAAGAAACCGTAGCTTTAAAGTTATTTTCTTCGGTATATTATATTCCATTCAGTATATTCTCTATCAAAATACAAAGCGTGCATAAAATGTCATATGAAAAAATAAAAATAAATAATTTTGCTATTTTTTTTTTTTTTTTTGTAAAAAAATATTCTTGAATGAAAAAAATCTCTCATATTTTAGGCAAGTGATACACACAATTTCTGTATAAACAGAAATAGAATACCACACAAAAACCTTCGTTTGGACAACAACACTCACCCCAAAACCACGATACGATATATTAAAGTAAACCAAAGGTTGTCAGTTGTGTGTATTAGGTCACTAAAGCAGTGACTGTGGTAACCACGTCTTTTTTAGACACGAGCTTGGCAGTTTGGCTAAAATGGGCCTACTCCGACAGGGCACGTTGGTCCAGAATTCTATCTTATCAGTGCAAGGTTTAATTTTAAAGGTTTTATATCAGATATTTAATCTATGTATATTGACTCAAAGTGCAAAAGCTCGTATATCACAATTTTACTTTGTTTTATTTTGGGTCTCTAAATAGAGTGGACATTACACTATGTGAATTGAAGTGAAGTGAAGTTTAATGTCATTTCATTTAGGTTTCCTACAACGGAACAAAAAAGTAAAATTTTGACATACGACCTTTTGCACTTTTGTAACGATATATGAACCAAAATTTTAAATGCCATTAATCCGTAAATTATATTTCTTAGATGGGCCGTAACTCCGGACATATATTCATGTGTTGGTTTTTCATGTTTTGTGATGTAGAATCATCCCCTGTATTTTTCGCCAAAAACCTGTAAGCTAATTTTAAATTTTCAGAGTTTTGTCCAGCTTAGAATTGAATCTGCACTACATTGTCGGATCTCACATGCTTTGTGGCGATGGCGTCCATGGCAACAGCCGCACAAAAAGAGGAGATGTTGTACAAAACCGCGCTTGTCAATGTTGCTATGGGTATACTTTCGTCATACGTGGTCTAACTATGTAACTAAATATATTTGTAGGTGGAAATATTTATATTGACACCCCTATCAAACAAGGATTTAGGTGTTTTTTTTTCCTATTTTATTAGGAGAGCTGATCGTACCAGGGGCGGATCTAGAGTCAAGGTATGGGAGAGGTAGTTTTTGTTGCATTCACCAAAAAGTTAAGATTTTCAATGGAAAAATTATATATAAAAGTCTCTAAATTTTAGAGTCTAAAAACTCTATGACACAAAGCATGCATGAAATGCGAAGCAGGCTATTTTTTTTTTCATAAATCTTACAAAATAAGAATTTTTTTATTAATTTATATAAAGAACAAGAACTGTTTTAAATAATTTTAAAAAATCCTGCAAAATATTATATTGATTTTAATATTGCTTTTAAGAACACAGTGAAAAAAAAAATTCAAAATTATAAAGCCAACGTTTCGCCCCTTATTGTTGGGGCTTCTTCAGGGCAAATTTATTAAAACTATAATAATTAAATATAAAAACTAGTGTAAATGATAAAAATATTAATAAATTAAATTTACATTAAAAAATTAAAAAAAAATGACAATAATTATGTCATAACCAAATAATGTGTATTCTAGCAATGTTTCTTTCACTTCTGGGAAAAATGATGGTTATTTTCTGTCTTCTAATGACCCAAACAATTATTTTATAAGGGTCAGTAAATTTCCGCAGCGAGGCAAAAATAGCAGTTTTCTGACATCTTCCTTTTAGATTCCTAGGTTAGGGAGCGTTCAAGTATTAAGTAACGCAAATTTTGATCATTTTGGACCCCCCCCCCTGTAACGCTATTTCCCTATACCATGGACGTAACACTCCAAAATGACCCTACCCCCCCTAGGAGCGTTACGTAATACTTGAACGTTCCCTTATATATTTACTGAGATAAATACAACGAAGAGATCCTTTAACTAGAAACCGCAAAAAAAATCGTATGAATTTGGCGTATAAATTTGCAAGGGTTCTAGATCTCTTCCAGTCGTATGTTTTAAGTTTCCTACATTCAAAAAAATACTAAACCCAAATTTTTGGTTAAGTCCAGTGAAGCACCTTGCCTCTAGGCCCTAAAGAATTTAGGGGTTCTAAAAATGACTAAATTTAATTTTTTTAGTTTAAAAATTTTATTTTAAAAGTTATTAGCTTCATATTTGGACAAAATATACTTTCCTTTGAGTACCATTATTTCGACACTCCCATCCAACAAGGATGTAACTCAAGTTAGTCCTATTTGGAGTTATACTCATAGGTAAACGCCTTGAAAAAAGATACACATGGTGGTAATACTCAGATTTCTCCACAGGCTTTTTTAACCAAAAGTTTACCTAAAAACACTAAAGTAGGATATTCTAAACTTGAATATTAACAGAAACAAACAATAAATAGAAAATAAATACTTATTCAGTTAAATAGAGAATTTTATAAGCTTTCAAATGATGTATGACGTGGTTACCCTTTCTACTTCAATCATTAGCCCACCCTTAAATACAAAAAACCAATATTTTAGAAATTTAGCTGTCGTGAAAAATGACAATATATTAGTTACGGCTTTATTGCTTGGGGGTATTGATTTGACGAAAAAAAAAGTTTTGTATTCTTACCTACAGGGGGCGATGTAGTACTTTTTAGCCTAAAATTTGGACATTTTTGGGAGAAACACCCTCTTAAGCAACCACCTTTTTTCGTCGTTAAGGTACGGAACCCTAAAAAAGTAAGTTTTATTAACGACAACTCCCATTTATTTTCCAAATGGAAGCATAAAGTTAATTAAATGGAAATTTCGGAGTTTATTAGATACAAGTATGTGAGCGAGAATTTACAATTCAAACGAAGTAATGCGCATCGACACACTGAACGCATTCCTCCATAGGGGGCTATTGTATTCTATCTCCCGAGTTTCAATATCACAAATTCTGACGATCTTGGAAAAAAAACCGAATAAGTTTATTAGCAAAATAAACCAGCCGTCTCGAATGTGCCAGAATACATTTTCAAAAAAAAGTTATGTCCAGAAACATTTTGGGTCATTGAGTCCTGAAAAAAAAAATGATCACACAAAATATAAATTTTATTTTATCTTTTAGGTGGTTTTTAAATTTTTTCTTGTATTGTGAATACTAAAAAAGTTATTCCATTACATTTAGGGGAGAGGGCGGGGTCATGGAAAACATTGATAATAATATTTTTTGTTCTACCTTTTAGTTGGTATTTAATTTTTTCTTCTATTCGTATCCATTACAGAACAGTGTCATAACACATAATTTTAAAAAATGTGTTTAGTTTATTATTACTGCTCTTATTGAGATCTACCGATCTGTATAACTATTTATGTATATTACATCTAACTAGCATAGTTATAAGTTTTCCTATGACCGTCTATGAAAATGACAATTAGCACACTCTTTTGTTCTTTAGAAAACGCATTATATCACACTTGTTTGATATTTTCATATCACCCTAGTTTGATATTTATGTATGTAGGTTTGCCTAATTTGTTTAGATATTTAGATGTAAATTCTACGAATTTTACTCACCTCGTTTTATATGCCATTTTCCACCTTTCATTACAGATTTTTTATATGTCTTTTAAGTTTTTCAATCCAAATAATTCTGTTTTTCAGGTCAAAAATAAAAACTATAGTTATAACCTTACTATTTTGACCCAGGACAATATAACTTAATATGTTTTAAAAAGTCTAGATTTTATAAAAATTACTTAATTTGTGATTTAGTTACCTTTCATTTTATAAAAAAACATCAATTTCCTCATGAAATGTAAAACATTATAGAATTTTACAATCTTATATGGTAGCATATCCACAGAAAACAAATTTAATTAGTAAACTGTCATATTTTTCTTGATTTAAAAGATGCTTGCAGTTAGGGAACCCATTAAACAATGTTGAGCTTCCATAATATTAAATATAAAACCAAGAAAACTAAAGGTAAATAAAAAACATATTTCCTGTTGACATACATATATAAATTTGTATGCTATTTTGTGTTTTACTTTTCTTAAAAATTCTCGGAATTAGTAATAAAAATTAAAAAATATTAAGTTAAGAATTCTTAAAGTTTAAACATTATATTTTTTCGGGATCGTAGGAAAAATAGTGTAGATAACTCGTTAAAAAGTGTATTTCTTACACTCGTGGGGTTTCCTCACTCGCCTGACGGCTCGTTCGTAAACCTTCCCACTCGCGTGAAATATGCCACTTTTCACACTAGTTATGTAATATACTAAACCCTATCTTATACCCTTCCATTGCTAGATCCGATGTTTATAATGTTGAAACTGATTTAAACGCCATCTCTAACTCAATTCTAGAATAATGTGGACATTGTACCATTTGATTCTATACCCCTCAAATATATTATGATTTTTTATAATTATTGCATATGCTGCTTTCTTTTACAGCCCGAACTCAGAACGCTGACAAAATTCATTATTAGGAAACAAGTTATTCAATATCCAACTTTTCTTTGAACTTCAATGGTGGGCCAGAACTGCTCTCAGTTTTAAATTTCATGTTTTAGAAATGTCGCTTGTAAACGAACAAAGAACATATCGGCAAATAATAAAATTTGAATTTTAGGAAAATATTGAATTTTCATAATAACAAATTCCAGAAATTTTTATCCGTAATAAGAATGTTGAAAGTTTATAACCTCTAACATTTGTTGCATAGATTTTTAAAACACGATATTAATTTACCATTATGAAACTAGATTAGATTAGACTAAATTTTAATGCAAAGAAAGTTATCAAAATGTTCACCCCGTTGCACCCTCCCATCACAACTTTTTTTTAAATAGCAACCGGGTTGTGACACATAGTTGAAAAGGTTATTTAATAAGCTTTCTAATGATGTATGATAAAGCCTTATTTGGCGAAGGCTTATAAAAAAATGGGTGGTTATTTGAAAAAAAAAAAAAATTGGCATGGGTTTGACAAAGGGGTAAAAATTGTGATAATATTTTGTGTAAACCAAAATTTGCAAAACAAAAAATAAAAATAGACCTGCCTGAGCATTTTTTTCTTTAATTTATAACTGGGAAGTTAAAAAAAATGCTCGGTTAGGTCGATTTTTATTTTTTATTTTGTAAATTTTGGTTTACACCAAATGTTATCGGACTGTGTTGTTTTTTTAGAGGTTTCCTCTGGCTATTTGGAGTTTTATAAATAATTTTCTTTAACTCGATTACCAATAATCTGGTATCACAATGATATGATGCGTACAATTTTTCATATTGTAAAATTGTATTTTAATATACACAGTCTATAAGCTCTGAGGTTTAAAAGCAAGCATGAATAACGTCGGATATTTTCGGTTTCTGTTCGGACCCCTCTAAGTAAAATCGTTGACCTTTGGTAGTGGGGAATTTAGATATTCTTGCCCGGACCCCACCCAGAAACATATGATCATGTGTGACCTAAATATGCCTCATTTTAATTTATTGCTTTTCAAAAAATATAAAAGAGGTGAACTCCTTAAATCTTGATCAGTCTTGAATAGTTTTTTATCTTGTTTGGACTTTCAAACCGAAATGTTTTCATTGCTATATCCAGGTAGATTTCACCTTCCCGCTTCTGGTCACCACCCACCGCTATAGTGGTTTGTTAACAAATATGTTATACTTCACCTCCTCGCAACCTCACCGCTATAGTGGTTTGTTTACAATTGGCTTTGTATATGTTCTACATAAAACAAATCAACATTAATGCCATATCTATGTATATATGATCTAATGTTTAGCCACCAAAGTTAATATAACGGCTAATAGTCTGAGCGTGGCAGAGTTGGTTTACTTCATTAAATTTCTCATTGCGTGTAAATAAATTTGGCAATTTTAAGCATAATTGAGCTTTAATGGTTGTTTATTCTTGCAAATATGGAGTGCAAAAGTAATTTACGTAAGTTTACTGAATGTTGGGGGATTTAAATGAGGTCTTGTACCAGTCTGGCACAGATTTTCCAAACTACGCAAGCACTATGGTTCTAAACTAGAATATTAAACAAACAATATTTAAAAAAATAGTACCGGTAAAAACAAAACAATACTTTCCCCTATAAATAGTTAATTTTACGAAAAAAATAAAATACGATAAAAAAAAGGTTTTTTATTCGCAATACATTTTTTAAAAGAAAGCTCGAAAGAAAGTAAAAATATCGTTTTATGGGTGAAGAATGTCACGTGACTTTTCATAAAAAGCACTAGTTAAAATATACATTAATATTGTTTAAATTGTTTAATTAGAATTGGAATAGAATTTTTTAATTATTGTATTAAAGCTTTAATAAAAATATTCTAAAAATACAATAATATTGTATAATAATATATTATATTCTTTCAATTTTTTATTGTATTTATTCGAGAAAGTTAATAATTTTTGAATTTTGCCTATTACCTATAATGTATTCTTATCAATGGTTATTTATAGGGACCCTATATATATAATGACATTAAACGTCACACGTGACGCTAAATGTCCCTAAATAGGTTCACGAAAAAAAAAATTGACCCATTAGGCCGTAATGATGAAGCAACATTGTATCCAAAAAACATTTCTTAATCGAATTTACAAATTACATTTCCACAAAATTTACGTGACATTTCAGTAAAATGTTACGTTTCGGTGATCAGAAAAGTATATTCTATAACTAGTATGGAAGACAATATTCCGCGCGAGCGGAAAGTTTGTCATACAAGCCGGTAGGCGAGTATGACGGTCCCGTGAGCGCGGAATGACTATTCCATACATGTTGTAGACTATACTTTTTCTTTGACTGCACATATGAAACACTGTATGGCTTTAAACTGCAGACAAGGTTAAAAACAATGTTTTTTGTGACTCGACATTATAAATGCAATAAAACACATATATTTAAATAAAGTAATTGATGTTATTTAATAATTTTATTAAATCAGTACTTAAAAAAGATTTTTATTTAATTTTAGCACATATTTACAAATTATAATGCAAAAATTGAAGGTTATGTCAGATTGTTGTGACAGATATTAGGTTTAAATATTTAACAATAGATGGAGCAGTTTTAATTTTTTGAACTAAATTGATAAAAAACTGGTCAAATATTAAGAAAAACTAATAAACTTTATGTAATTTTAACGCAAAACTTTAAATTGCATTAAATTATTCAATATTTCATGGTAAAATATATATATTTTTGCTAATTTTGCTACAGTTTTCTTTACTTTTATAAACAAGAGATGGCACTACATGTGCTCATTCTAACACTTAATATGGAATATTCATACCGTATCTAGAACTAGAATGGATTCATTCTGTATTTGAAAAGTGTGTGAATTTGCTTACATTCTAAAGCAGTCGTAGAAAAATACCATAACACAACTTGTGAGTTTTTGTTTACAGGACGTCACTTTCATTGATTAAGACTTCAAGTGCAAACTAAGTATAGGATACAAAATAATACTTTTTCTATTTTGCGACTTTTATAAGCTCATAATCACACGCATTTTGCGTGTTCTTATATGCCCATAAGACGTCTGTACTTTTTGTTCTTTTGGGTTGGCAACAGACCTGGCCTATCACTTGACGTTTTCCGTGCAAATGTCAATATCGCTTTAAAGTTTAATGTTCTACAGAATTGTGTGTTTAGATTATTTTTACCATGTTAAAATTGTGGCTTTGTTAATTGCAGTAAAAAATAGAAGAGATGACTATAAAATATATCAAAATATCATTTGTTCTTAGAAATTTAAACATGGGGTAAACTGTAATGCCAATCCAAAACAAAAATCCCCAAATCAGTCATCAATTTAAATGTAAGTTTTTTTAAATTTCAGAGCAAAATAGAAAAAATTGTATAAAGCACTTGTTTCATAACACGTTTTTAGCGCACTAGTACTTTAGAAAACTCGCCGTAAGCGGCTCGTTTTCTAAACTTTTACTCGTGCGCTAAAAACGTATGTTATGAAACTAGTACTTTAATATACTATTATTTTTGATTTGTACTTTTTACGTTGTGACTTTTAAATTTAATTAAATTTAAGTTTTTAACCATAGTGCGCACGGTTAACGGATCGAGCAACTGCTATTCATAAGGGACTGACTGTTTTTGACGTAATGTATGTTACATTGTTAAAGCTTTGCGGATACTTTACACCTAGTAAAACTAAAATTGGAAAATGTATTGAAAATTTATTTGTATACTGACTACAAACTTTTACATAAAATATAAGTACATACAGGGTGATTTATTAGCCTCTTTACAAACTTTGTCCGTAAAAAGTAGATTTAATTTTATGAAGAAATGTTTATATAAACGTAGGGGGTGGCGGTGGCTCAGTCGAGAGGCCGGGGTTCAATCCTTGGTTGTGGAAAAACTTTTTCACAGAAATAAAATACCGTCGTTTCCCCACCACGTTGGCTTGTGCTGCCGAAGATCTAAGCACACAGTACAGAAAAAGGTTTCCAGTGGATAATAATAATAATAATAATAATAATAATAATAATAATAATAATAAAGGTCTTTATTCATTGTTCATTACAAAATAATTTAGAAATAATACATATAAATAGTAAAAAGAAAAGGCGAGATTCAGCTTTCCCGAAAATATGTACACTAAACAATGCAGCATACATACCACAGGAAGCTGTTCTTCCATCTAACCTATAAAATATGTAGATACTAATATAAGTTTTATAAGTTTTACATGAGATTGAATTCGAAGAATATTATTTTATGAAAATATTTTATATTATAATTCATTTGCTTCATGATTCTAATCAAGTATGAAAAAATAACAAAATTTAAAAAATATTCAAAATGTCAAAGGACATTATTGCTTCTTATTAATTCAAGTAATTCTTTCTTAAGGCGATATTTGGAGAGTTGATAAAAGTGTTCGGGCAGTGCGTTTAAACATTTAACAATCTGGTAAGAGAATGATCTTTCAAAAGTAGCAGTCCTGTGTATAGGCTGTGTTAGAGTTTTCTAAATGCCGCACTAGCACTCGGACCTGTGATACTACCCGGGCGCACCCAAAGGGAGCAGCAAGATAGCTGTCACGTCTGTTGGCCGAGCTCACTTTAGGGACTTTCAATCAACCAGGATCTGTACTAAGGCTGCAAGCGAAAATGATCCTTAAGTGGTTTGGGCCGGTCCAAGTGCACTGGCAGCCAATAAACTTAAGGATCAAAGCCGCTCACTTAGCCAACAAAAAGCCGACAAAACTAGGTTCGGATTCCTCGCTAAACTGTAGGTCCCGGGGTACAACAACAAAAATCATCGTTAGAGTAGAAAAACTAGTAACACAGGGGTAGGCAAAAAGGACCAATATGGTCTAGTTGCCAAGCTTGACCTCCCCACCATTACTACTACTACTACTACTACTTATATAAACGTAGGTCCTATCTTTCTCTGCTCAGAATTTATAGCGCTTTTAAAAAAGTTAAGAAAACGTAGTAGCCATAGTAAAACAAAACTTAGTAACTGTCAATTTAAATAATCACCTGTCAAAAATAATTTGGTTATTTCAATGGTCAGCACTAAATTTAGATAAGGTAAAAAGAGAAGTTCTACAGAGCACACCCCTACTGAATTCAACTTTAGATTAAAAAGTTTGTCAAAGAAATTTGATGGTTGATCTTCTAAGCTGAAGCTGGACTCTTTAAATAAATGTAATCACTAAAATTCTAGCTGCTCCGGTTATCTAGATAATGGTAAAAGTTGTTCAGGAGAGTCATCCGTCATTTTAAATAATATTTCGTGGGTCAAATGAGATATTTTTGTAGTACTTTTTGCATAGATTCCAAATCTATTACAAAAATATCATCCTTTCCTTTACTTTCCGGAAAAAACATTAAAAACCGTATTTTTTAGGTTAAATTTAGATACGTGTAGTATTTTTATTAAAATGCGTAAAACCATCTGAAACAGCTTAAAATAAAGCTCATTTCTTGCTTTTCAAGACTATCAAATAAAATCTAAATAAAGATCCTTTAAATAGTTGAAAAAAAACTACTTTTACTGCAGTTTTTTTAGAAAATTAAACAATTTTGTTGCTTTTTTCGTGTCAATTTTATTTGATTTGACGTTTAATATATTGTTAAATGATAAAAATTTGCGCTACGTAATACTTGAACGTTCCCAAAGTAAAGTATGATATTTTTCTAACAGATTTATAATCTATGCAAAAGGTACTACAAGAAATATCTCATTTTACCCACAAAATATTATTTATAATGACGGATGGGTCTCCTGAAGAACTTTTACCATTATCTAGATAACCGGAGCAGCTAGGATTTTACTGATTACATTTATGTAAAGCGCCCAGCTTCAGCTTGCAAAATCAAACATCAAATTTTTTTGATAAACTTTTTAATCTAAAGTTTAATTCAGTAGGGATGTGAGAGAGACACAAAAGTATAATTATTATCATATTTTGGCTTAAAATAACATTTCAAGTTACATTACAATACAGCCTCTAGAGGCTAATTATAAAGAATATAATTTTTTATAACATTAAGATTTATAAATTACCACAAATCAGTTACAAATAAATACATATTCTTGTAATCATTTTAGAAAATTTTGATAATATTTACAGCAAAAAACAAACCCAATGTTTTTTGTTGTAAATATTACAATACTGTCTCTAGTGTATTTTGGATCCTTGTAAACTTTATATTTTCCCCCGAATGAATAAATTAATCAGTAACCGTATTTTACTTCGAATCACATCGCATCACATTTATGAAATGTACCTATCATATTCGTCATTCAATATTCGCGAGTTTCAAATAAGACATTTATCATTTATTTATTTCTGAGTAAGAAAGACAGAATGAAGCATTTTCTTAATGTGTACTTTCGCCAAGAATGCATTGTTTGTAGTGTCCAGATATTTAAAAACTCTTTATTCTTTGACTTTCAACCAATTAGATTCAAATTACACTGATTATTTCACGCGTGAAATTATTAAAATCATGGATATCAACGAAATTGCAAAAAATACCTTTCTCAACGACTTTGACAACGTGTAAACCCGTATTTTTACGTTTTTATTAGCTGATACAAACAAATAATAAGCTTATTTCGTTACTTTTCACATAAAATATTTAATTTTAACATTAGTTTATCTTAAACCAATCACAAACAACAACTTTTAAAACTAGCTATTTCGTTTATAGCAACAATCTACAAACCTGCAACCTGTTAAACAAAAAAAGTACCTTTTTCAATACCATACAAAATAACATTAAGTATAACCATTTTTTTTTGTAACTTTCTCTTTTTTTATTACCTTTAACGACCGTCAATCATTGTAACAGACAAAAAATGTCACAATATTTTATATGTTAAAAGGTAGGAGTTTTTAACCGTTGATGTGAAAATCGCGGGAATTTTAAACTACTATCTTGCACATACATATTTCTCTGTAGAAAACAAGGCACTTTTCTGGTATATGTACACAAATGGTTAGTGATGGAAGAAATTTGGCTAATATGAGAGAATTGGTCTTGTCATTCGTCTCTATCTACTTTGCATTCTCAGCTTGCTGTCATCAGTAGCAGAACAGCTTGAAGTAAATTTCTAATTTTAAGTGGTCCGGGAAATATTAGGAACAAATAAGGTGTCACTTAACATTTAACAAACATAGGATTTTTGAAATTATTGGAATTTCTTTTACTTGAGTTAAGATTTATTCTAACCGAAAACAATACATGGAATCATTAATCATTAAAAAAATCAAGATAAAAAGAAATAAACATGTAAATATTTAAAACGTCACGTCAACGCTAGAGTCGAAGCGGCGCCTATGCGAGTACTGGAAATTCGCCGAGTACTGGAAGAAGTCGTGAACAATTTAGTTAGTGTAATTGAAGAGCTAGAAACTTGGTGTGCAAAAATAAATTAATCATTAATAAAGATAAAACTATTTATATGAATTTTTATATGATACAAAGTAGAAACAAAATAGATACAATTAAAATTAAAATTAACAATGAAACAATTAACTTATCTGAGCAAACAAGATATTTAAATAAATTTTCAAAAACTAGTTTTTTTAAAAGAAAGGTTTTGGAATTTTTGAACTTTAAAGGTCGTTTCCAAAACCTTTCTTTTAAAAATCTTGTTTTTGAAAATTTATTTAAATATCTTGTTTTCTACTTTTTAGTTATACATAACATGTAATTAATAGAAGGGTTTTAACTTTAAAAACTTGTTTTTTATATCATTTTATTTTAAAGTTTTTTAGTTATCCTTTATTAATATGTAAAGTAAACTTTATTGGGGGAAATGAAGTGAATAGAAGAGTTTTGATAAAATATTTAATATTCTTCGGTGACAAAGAAACGTAACCATAATAAGATTGTTAGTGGAAAATTTCAAAACTTGGTTGATTTGTTTTCTGTTATTAAATTTCGAGTTAAGGGTTAATATAAATACTAATTGTAAAAGAATGCAGACAAAATTTTTAATAAAATCCAATGAAATGTCTTTGGTTACAAAGAGGAAAAAACTAATAATTTGTAATTTATCCTCTTTTCATGTTTTGTTTTAAGCATATCTACGTGTGTACTCGTGACAGGAACGAGTATTGTAGCTGTACCAAAAGTTTTACGAGAACCAAGAAATTGGTATTCCTCGTCTTGTCTCTATTTCGAGAAAAAATCAAGACAAAAGTATAATTGAAATAATCAATTTCAATTTCATATACCTACCACTTGAAAGTTTTAAGTAAGTTCTCTACACACAAGTCATGGCAATAAAAAATCATTGTCAATAATAAAAACTTGTCTGGCCTACTGTAAGAATGTTTCGAGGAGATTTGGTATCTTCTACGTAGAAAAATTCCACTATAAGTACCAATTTTCTAGTTGGTTTTTTAATTGGAAATGGTAAGAAGCAAAATTATTTTTATTCACAAGCATACAGAAAAACGTGTTATATATGCATTATAAAAAGTAGAAAAATCTATCATTTTTGATTAGTTCTTTTAAAGTTTTGAAGCGTTTCTGTTTTAACCAAGGTTATATATGAATTCGTATCTAACCTGTTCTAGGCTTTTGGTTATACCTCATAGATGGCGAAACTATCGCCTCCACTGTAGACAGCTGTGGTTTGCGCATAAAATAAAAACCAAACATTTTTGTTTATTTTTAATAAAAAAAAACAAATAATAAAAATAAAAAATAATAAATATAGGGTCACTTAGAGCAACATTTAGTTTTCAAACTTTCCCCCTAAAAAAACTATAAAAGTTACTAGTGTCAAAACATAGCTAATAAATGCGGATTATTAGTAAACATAGAGATATGGTTGGGGGTACTTTTAAAATAATATACATTTTACATATTATATATTATGTATTATGTAGGCCGTTAAATGGCCTAGTAGTTTAGGGACTATGGGGGACAAATAAACATAGCACACTTTTTACGTTGTTCCAGTCGCGTAAAGGGCTCTTTTTGCCGCTAGTACACACTTGTGTTTAAAGTCTCCATTTCTGTCTGTCGGTTTATTTCAAAAACCGGCAAATTTGTGTAAGTATTGCGACTCCCTCAGCCGAGATCCAATTTCATTTACTTTACCTGGCTGCACCACTTGAAAATGAAGTCCCTCAATGAACGGGGCATTCGAGCGTATGCGGAACGTTGCATCCTAGCAGAAGACTGCAAATTAAGTGCCCAAAAATTGTTTCTTTGAGGTTTTATAAAATTTATTAGGTTTTTCGTACTAGAAATAAATAAATATATATGTAAACCTACAAAATAGTACTTTCGCCTAAAAGTATTAGATGCAAGAAGAAAATAAAAAGTTGTATACAATAAAAGAGTTTTAGCAAAAGATATATAAAAAAATTGTTGAAAATAATAATAAAAACACAAAACTTAAACCAAAAATCATCATCATATAGTTTGAGGCACGGATCTGTGGCTACGGGAAATATGTTTGGAATGTGTGTGCAAGTGGGAGGCCCGTTGACGGAAAGAAGAGAGCGCGAATGATTCCTCCCCCTTTCACTGGACTTTCTTTCATGCAGAGAACTATACATGGTTAAATACAGAATTTTAAACCCTTTAAAATAATGTATCACAAGACCTATGCCTAGTTCCTATACACGGTAAAAATAAATTACATTAAATTACATAGTCCGTAAATGGTAATATGTTGCCATAGACCGGAATGGTCAAAATTACATAGTCCGCAATGGTAATGTTTTGCATAGACCAGAACAGTAAAAATTATATAGTCCATAATGATATTATTTTGCATAGACCGGAACGGTAAAAATTACATAGTCCAGAATGGTAATATTTTGCATAGACCGGAACGCTAAAAATTACATAGTCCAGAATGGTTTGGACTTTTTGACATAGAGACTTGAAATTTGAAAAAAAAATATTTACTACTTAGAAAATGTTTGTTCCAAGTTACAAGTCTCTGTGTCAAAGCTTTTTTGAAATATCGTAGCGTAAAGTTCATTTGGTTTAATAAACCAAACGATTTTCACCCTTAATACGAGTATAAACTGCTTACATCTTTCTTTAAAGATCTATTGGTTGACAAAGATCGTAATTTATAATTAATGTAAATTTTATGCCACAAATAAAGCATTTAAATATCGTACATAAATAATATTTACATTCTTTTACATTCTTTTACATAAATTCATGAATTATGCATAGTCCAGAATAGTAAATTTACTATTCCGTACTATGTAAATTCATGTATTTTTACATTATTTTACATGCAGTTTTTACAGTGTGCCAATATACACGCGCCACTATACACGCGCCGGATAATATTTTCAGATAATATTTTCAGTGTATAGTAATTACCTTTTAGTATTTACCTCGAATAATTTATCTTTTATGTAAAAGGTACTAAAACAACAACCAGATTTAGAATAAAGCGCCATTTGTAAACGAGATACTTTGAGAGAGATTTTATCTCCTTGAAAGGCTTCAAGTTATTAATTATAAATTTTAATTGGTCTTTCAATTTCTAATTAATTTTAATAACATAACTAGTCTTTGCTTAGAAGGCAAAAAAGAAAAACTGGAACAGGCATATAGTGATTTGTTAAAATTATTTAAAAAGAAATACTAAGAAAAGTTCGAATTTGGTATAAATGTATGGGACCATTCATTAATTACATCACGCTATTTTTGCATGTTTGTCCCTCTTCCCCTCATTACTTTTTGATGCTCGATAACAAGCGCCTAATTGCAGCTCTCCTTTAACGAAGTTTCTTTTGGTTTTTTGTTGTTTGGTGTTTTTTTTTATGAGGGCCTTGGTTTACGTTAACGTTGGTTTGACGTCTGTTTGGTGTTTTTTTTTTGTAAAAAAATGTTTTTTATTTAAAATAATATATTGAAAAACAGAGCGCATGCGCGTGCACATGCGCAGTTTATCAAAACGCGGCATAAAGAGCTGCACATAAGCGCTCCTCGCTCGATACCTGTCATCATTAAAGAAATCATAAAAAGAGTTTGTTTTATAATAAATAAAAAAATAACTACCTAGGTAGTTTGTTTTTGTTTGTTTGTTTGTTCTCCCAATCCTCCCAATAGTAGTAGTAGTAGTACTTTGTAGTACTTTGTATATTTAATTTAAAGTTTCTTTAAACTCAGTACAGGACATTTTATTATTAAAATCAAGCACAGGATTTAAGTTTTAACCATTTTAACCTGTTGATCTAAGTAAGATTCGTATTAAACTAATAATTAATTTAAGCAATACTTTTGATTTAGTTACCTAATTAACATGGTTGCCGATATACAAACTTTTGAGTTACTTAGTTTTAGTAGTAGTTTGTTTAGATCTTTAAGAGACAGGCTCAGTGCCTATGGCTCATTTGTCTAAAATATAATTAGTTTGAATGGATATTTGGGGGAGTGAGTATCTGCTCACTGATGCTGGAGTTGCATCTGTCATGAATTGGCGATGGGGGCGGGGAAAGGGAGGGATAGGGATAAGGAGGGATGGAATAGGGAGGGGAGGAAGGTGCGGGGGAAGTGAGACTAGATCACTGATGCTGGGAATGCATCTGTCCTGGATTGGTGGGTACCATTACTGGTTGAGGACGTTTTTGATTTTTTGTGAGTGTAGAGGATTTCGTGATCGTAATCGAAAAAGTTTGAGATGAGGGGGTTTGACTGATCTAAATTGTCTTGCATAAGAGACTTGCTGTAACGGATGATTTCCGTTTTTAGGAGGGGCATTTTAAATATTACATACTAGTTTTTATTAATCATTCTCTGTCGTCACAGCGAGATCGCAACCCTTCCCCCTCATCTCACCTTTTCACGCTAGAGATAACTCCCTCCCTTCTTAAAGCGTGCCGTAATTAATGCAGTTGTTCCTTTTTTCCCCGAAGCGTACCTACTAATAAGTATTTACCTTAAAATTTCTATTAATTATTTCAAGGTTCAGTGCAACTGATAAATAAAATGTACATAAAAGGATTAAAATTAAATCGTCAAAGGCGGTACTTTGTACTTATAATTAAAACCTTATTTGTGGCAGACCAACGTTTTTAAACACAAGAATTAAACCTTTCCGTGTTAAAAGGGAATTATCGACAAATTTTGAAGTTATTTGTGCCATTCTATTATACACTTTTTTCATGTACCCTATAACTTTTTAACCAGGGCCGGATTTAAGCAATTAACTGTTAAAAGTTCCGAATAGTGGTCAAATATTAATAAAAATTGATGACTTAAAAAAAGCTTTACCTCTGGCGAAAAAGATATTGCATGCCCCTGCCATTTTGTCGAGTAAATTCAAACATTTGCCCAATGAACGCAAATATTTGCGGACTGAAAGAAAGCTTTACCCTTGGCGAAGTTTTGATGTATAAAAAAATAAATAATTTAAACATTTTCCGGCAAAATTTTGATGATTAAAAAAAAAAGGTTTCGCCTCTAAAAAAAGCCTTACCCCCTTACTTAAAAAAACAAAAAAAAGGTCTCGGCTCTGAGAAAAAGCTTTATCACTGGGCGAAAATTTTGATGGCTAAAAAAAGATCTCGCACGTCCCTACAATTTTTTTCAAATTATATCAAATATTTGCCGAATAAATTCAAATATTTCCCGACTTGAAACACTTTGGAGGTTGTCACACTCCCAATACAAACCTTATGTCCGGCCCTGTTTTCAATTATAATCATTTTCATCCGCTTGGCAATGCACCTCAGTCGCATGGCATTTACCAATGATTATGGATAATAGATTGAATAGAAGTCACTCACGACGTAAAAACACTTTAGCTGTAAATACTGCCCCCTTTCGGACAGGAAATAACATTTTTCTACTACTGCTTTAGAAAGTAAGCAAATACACACACTTTTCAAACACAGAATGAATCCATTCTAGCTCTAGATACGGTATGAATATTCCGTATCAAGTGTTAGAATGAGCACATGTATTGCTATCTCTTGTTTAAATGCCCTTTAGGAATGATGTATTGACCCAAAATTGTAAAAACTATTTTATTGTGCTATACTAAGTATATTTATTTTAAAATATTTTATTCTCGTCTTTCCCAATACAAAAACGACTGAATAAAACAAAAAGATCGTCTTTTCAAACATTTTGGACATATTCTCCTCAGTTTAAAAAAAAAATAACCCTTAGACTGGTTTTAATTTTTATATACATTGTAAATAATAATATTAAGAATATGTTAACAAACGTCGTGAACTCGACTTTTTACTTTTTTTATTCAGGAGCGAACCGTGATAATATATATACGTATATACGTATTTGTATAATACACTTCTGCTCAAAAATATCGGCCCACCTAAAAAAATACACATTTTCAAATGCTAATAACTCCAAAACTATTCAATAGATTTATTTGACCTTTTTTTTATTTTAAAGCTTGAACTTTTAGCTCTTAATTACTGGAATAAAAATTATCAAAAATCTTTTTTTAAACCGGCAGCAATGAAAATTACACAGCTATGTTTTTTTACTGCTTCTTTCGATATGCGCACGGTTTGCCACTGCATATTTTTTTACAATTTAATTAATTGATTTTATAGGCCAATTAAATGGGAGTAATTTCTTTTTTAACTTTTTAATTTTCCTTTTCTCGTTTAGGAGATATACGGTTTTTTCTGAAAATAAACATTTTTGCAAATAACAAAAAAACTACACAGTGGATTTAATTGATTTATTTTGTTAATTTGAAACTTAAGTCCTTAACTTTTATTTATTTAATTTAAGTTTCTGGTGCAAAAATGTTTAAACATTTTTGCAAATAACAAAAAAACTACACAGTGGATTTAATTGATTTATTTTGTTAATTTGAAACTTAAGTCCTTAACTTTTATTTATTTAATTTAAGTTTCTGGTGCAAACATGTTTAAACTGGGTTTACATTGCTTAAATAGTCATGTTTTTTTTACCCAATCTTTTTTGATGCAATTTAACCACAAACTCAAATGTTTCCATAAGTTTTAAAACTTATTCTAAAAGCCACACTTATTGTGACTGATTCCTTCTTTTATTTTTTATCATAAGTCTTCTCATTTAGGAGAAATTAAAGTTTTTCGGAAAAAGTGACTTTTTAATCAGTGGGCTAGTGCCACCCCTGTAAAACTGTATATGACGGAAAAGCGTCGATAGAATATAAAGATCTATTGCACTTCTATAACTTTAGCTTAAATAAATACATTTAATTAACACGTTTTCTGCGTTAGCAACTTTTTGGTTCCCAGCTCAGACTGCGTTTTGAGGCATATATGTCGAACGAACTTTGCACAGACTGTTTAAATCTCTAATGGTACTCCAAAAACAAGTTCTAACGTCTTTTTAAGGACTTTTTGCTTTTTAATTTTTTTTAAACAAAATATTTTATTAAATAAAATAACAATAAACAAATTTTAAATTTTATTAAAATTATTTAATAACAATTATAAACACAAAAAAACGTATTAGACGTGTATGTTTTTTTACAACAATGCTGTTTTTCGTTATTATTAGTTACATTACATTATGGTCAATAAAACATTCAATTTAATGTAAATAAAGTCATCGCCTATAAATCCGGCGTAAGGTACGACGTGCTCTTCCAAAATTTCTTCGACATACCTTTCCGCTGTAAGACTTCGCCTTTGCCGTCCACGTTCTTCCCTTATAATAAAAACGGGTTCAGTTTTAGCTTCCAATGATATACCTCCCCATATCATGCACGATCCACCACCATAACTAACTTTTTCTGCAATGCAGGCCTGTGCATAACGTTCTCCAGGACGTCGGTAGACACGCTGTCTTGCATCATTCCCAAATAGACATATCCTGGTTTCATCAGAAAACATAACCTTTGCCCATTGGTTTCTGTCCCAGTTTAAATGTCTTCTTGCAAACTGCAGCCTGGCACGACGATGGTTAGCAGTGAGTTTAGGTCCAGTTGCGGCCTTATAAGAGCAAAGGTTTCTTTCAAAAAGCCTTCGACCAATAGTGGACCTACTTACTGCTACACCTCTTGTTTCTTGAAGCCGTGATCTCAAATTAACTGAATTTAGACGACGATTCCGCAGGGAATTAAGCTCGATAAATCGGTCATCCCGAGCGGACGTGCACCTATGTCTGCCAGCTCCTTGGCGTCGACTAAAGGAACCGGTCTCCTCAAAACGTTGGAATACTCTTCTTACCGCTGCTCTCGTAATATTTAACTGTTGAGCAACATAACGCTGACTGTGCCCTTCTTGTAGCAGAGCTACAGCTTGGGCAGCTACTTCCGGACTTGTTTCCATTTAAATAATACAATTAAATAAAATTTTAACGAGTTCAAAAAGTATTGTCACATAAGTGACAAGTCTTGTCAATCATAAAAAAGTTAGTTACAGGGGTGGCACTAGCCCACCACTTAAAAAGTCCTTATTTACCAAAAAAACATAATTTCTCCTAAATGAGAAGACTTATGATAAAAAATAAAAGACGGAATCAGTCACAATAAGTGTGGCTAGTAGAATAAGTTTTAAAACTTATGGAAAGATTTGAATTTGTGTTTAAATTGCAACAAAAAAGATCGAGTAAAAAAAACATGACTATTTAAGCAATGTAAACTCAGTTTAAACATGTTTCCAACAGAAACCTAAATTAAATAAATAAAAGTTTACGATTTAAGCTTCAAATTAAAAAAAAAAATCAATTAAATCCATTGCGTAGTTTTTTTGTTACTTGCAAAAATGTAAATTTTTAGAAAAAACCTTATATCTCCTAAACGAGAAAAGGAAAATTAAAAAATTTAAAAAGAGATTACTTCCATTTAATTAGGCTATAAAATCAATTAATTAAATTGTAAAAAAATATGCAGTGGCGAACCATGCGCATATCGAAAGGTGCAGTAAAAAAACATAGCTGTGCACTTTTCATTGCTGCCGGTATAAAAAAGATGTTTGATAATTTTTATTCCAGTAAGTAAGAGCTAAAAGTTCAAGCTTCAAAATAAAAAAAAGATCGAATAAATCCATTAAATAGTTTTGGAGATATTTGCATTCAAAAATGTGTATTATTTTAGGTGGGCCGATATTTTTGAGCAGAAGTGTATTAGAGGAAGGGTAGCAAATGTGGGCTAGGTCTTGTAATATGGGCTATGTGGGTTTCTCAGCTATCTGATACAGTTCTCTGTATCCGACTGTCGCAAATCGTAAATGGCTAGGTTAAACTTCCATACATTAATTCATTCATACATTTATTGACGTTTGAGAATTTGTTTTCATTTTCCGTCACAGAACTTTTTCAGGTAAATTTATAAATTCCATTACATGAAAAATAACAATATTTTCAAAACCATTTCTGTAACAAATTAAAGCCAGATAATCGGGCCTATAAGTTTTTCTTCTAATTAACGAGTTTTAGACATAACCTCTTTAGTTGTATAGACCGAAATTTTTGCAATATCGGCCACCCCTATGTTATCTATTATGGGCTATATAGAACTATGTACCTAAGCCTAGAATTTTACTAGGATGTCAAAAAAAGACCAGCAAGCAGCCAAGATTAGAAGGAAATAGAACGAGGGCGATATGGAACGCGCTATAATAGCGGTGAGGCAGCACGAGATGGGTACCTTCAAAGCTTCAAAAATGTTTTATGTACCACGTTCTACATTATGAGTTATTTGATTTATTATTTCATTTTAGATATAGCTTTTATACTTTTAACTTATTACGACCAACAAGAACAGCTAATGTTTATCACACATTTTTGGGGGTAGCCCATACTTAGGACCAATTTCAAATCGACATAAAAGTGCAGTTTATTACTATTTACGAAATAATGAATTTATTATTTTTGTTAATCAATGTAAAATTATAATAGGTTTTGACTAACTAATATAGCTATCGTTGGATACGTTTGGTAATAAAACTGAACTTCTATTTATTTTTGAGTAGCCCATATTTGCTTCCTTTCTTTTCTTCACTTGGCTTAAATGCATTTGGAACGGGATATTATTTTTATCTGTGTAACTGCAATGTAGATTTTATTGACTTAAGCAAGAAAAGTAGCTGAAAGCTCAAAGAATTCTTAGTAAATGAGTCTGATGAATTTTATTAGAGGAATATTGGCATGTAATAGATTTTCAAACAAGAAATGAAAATTCCTTTATAAACGAAAATTCCTTTTAAAATGAAACTTTGATAGGCCGCAGGATTTTGCATGAACGGAATGTTTTTAATATGCTTAAACTTATTTTAGTGATCTTAACCCTTAGTTCACGCTGTAAGATCTTGGAGTCTATAAAAACAATATAACTTTAATTCAGAAATATCTTTTAATTACCAATGTCATCAAACCGAAATGTAAAACAAAAAAAGAAAAACAAAATAAAAAACATAGGTTTCTTATCCAGAATTTCCCGTTGAGATTGTTCTAAGCGTGGTGGGTAAGGGGGTACCAACTATTACTTTTTGTGATATCACGCTTAATTTCAGTCGCATGAAAAACGTATTGTAAACATAAATATCTATATTTTTTATTTTATCCTTTGATTTTCTTTTAATTTTGTAATTACTATGACTTCACCAAAATTGCCGGATCAAAACCAGGTCATCTGCACTAAAGTCAAGTAGCTTCGTATTAAGCAATATATAATGACATAATTGCAAATTTTCAGTTATAAAGTGGGCCCTGGAGCTCTGTATTGCTGTTTTGCTTTCCCTGCTTAAGCTGAGGAAAATCCTTAGTTTAATAAAAAAATCAAACTATAAATAAAATATTTTTTGACCAAAATTTGGAAATTTCTATATACGGTTGCTGAAATTGAATCTGAAATAAAACCCCCCATATAAAAAAAAAATCACGAAAATATTGTAAAATCATGTTAATTTTGTCGGATCAAAAGCCGCAATCTGCAAGTGCCGGATCAAAACCCGATCATCTTCAAATAGCTTTTAAATTATCTAGTGATTTACTGAAAATTTGATTTAAGTGATATTATGTATATTGTATACTTATTACTGTCTATCAGAATCAACAACAATTTTAATTAATTTTTGTGCCGTTTAGAAAATATTAGTTTTTGGCTTATACTAAAAAATGTGATTTAGTGGAGATGTCCGGGTTTTGGATCCGGCACTCCTCATATATTAAATAAATTTTAGATTTATAAATAAAAAATTTATTTAATATGTTTATAGGTACTACAAGGTCGATAAAGGGTTACAAACGATTTTTCGCTATAAATATCGTATAAGTTATATCGATAGAATTATTAAAAATTTGAAAGTTTTTATACCCAGATAATGAAGAACCATAAAGATGTTATTATTTTTTTTGACAAACTAAGTATATCCCAGATTTTTTATATTTATTTATTTATTTACTTATTTATTTATTTATTACATCAAACAGTTCATGACCAATTACAGGATAAGTCATAAAAAAATATATAAATGAACATCAAAAACTACTAAATTAAATTCAAATATATATCTATCTATGGCAAATGATTTTTGTTGTAAGGAGATATAGATAGAACATTATTTCTAAGTGAACAAATATCCCAAAATACAATATACGAATTGATTCGTAAGATAACAGGCCACAGGTGAATCAAAAAAATAAAACTAAATTTAGGTTTATACCCTATTTTGTCGAAAAGGGCCCGGGGGATAATTATGATCTTAACGGTTTTTTAATCTCCAGACAACCCTCTGTTAGGCCCGGTTGTGCAAACCTCGCTAAAATCTGAGCCTACCCTGTCTGTCATGGAAACGATTGTTGCAACAAATGTTTCCATAGTAAAGGAGCCTTGCTTAAAGTTAAACCAGGTTTGTACAACTGGGCCTTAATAGTTTTGGCGCGAGATACTTAAAACTTTTTTTTTTATTTAAAAGACCTGTGAGGTGAAGTAAGCTGCAAAGACACTAAGAAGTGGAAAACTCGAATTGGCGGATCGACGTTTTGCTTAGAACGGCAGTATTTTTTCTACAACCTACGTGACTTAACACAAAGCTATTTATCAAATAGAAGAGTAAAATCTAATATACTCCTATTTATTTATGCATGAATAAAATTGGATTTCTGACAAAAGCATCAAATAAGACGCAGGAGATGTTCCTTGTTGACAGCATGAGTTATGTGTAATGAGTATTATTAAATATGCATGTATTTTGTTCACACGCTATACTTTTCGTGTGATATAGTTCTAGCTGCGTTTCTTTTATAATCTAACAGGACATGCTCCTAAAAATTGCAGAACATGCCCCTAAAAAGTGTTACTATTTAAAGCGTCCATAACTCACTTAATATTTATTTTTGGTCCAGGGTGTAATAAACTTTTTTTCTTAGCTTTTTATATATTATGTGTCCCTTCAACGATTGTCGCGAGTTCTGGGACACCCTGTATATCATACTCTAGTTTTTAAATTTAAAAATTGCCAAGAATTACGCTAGATTGACAAAATTTAAATGATTTTTTTTTAAATTTTAAGTTTAACTTAACTTGAATTTTGTCTGTCCATCCGTCTGTCCGTCCGTAAGTTTTTTTTTTATGAAAGAGTACTTTTCCTAAATTTTTTGTATGAATTAAACATTTCGTTCTCGATTTATTTATTTATTACGTGTACACTACTGTTTAAAAAAAAGTACCGTCAAAAATTATAGTTATTTATGGTACGAGAGAGGAAACTAGGATATTGCCTATGAGAAAATTAACCCACGAGGCTGGAGGTAGAGTGGGTTAATTTTAGAGAGGGCAATATAAGTTTACACACGAGTGACATACAAAGTTTTATCCAATAAATAGCTTAGAAATTCAGATTTTTATTAAAAATTTTAACGACATTTATAAGAAAATAATTTTACAAGTGAGAGTTAATTGGGTAATTATTCAATGAGTGTATAATATTTGCTATTAATCAATGAGGGTGAATTTTGGGACACGAGTCGATAGGCGAGTGACCTAATCACCCGAATGATTAATAGCTATTATACACGAGTAGAATACTATACTTTATCCACGGCTGTTTTGAAGTTTAAACGGTTTATTTTTACAGACCCGTGATTAATAGGCCTATTAATCACGGCAGTGGATAAAATAAATAATTTTCCATTCTATAAAGTAAAAACCACGTGCGAGTTATTTATCAGTTTCTTTATTTAAAATAAGGCTAGTAATTGTATTATTATCTGTATGTATTGGATAAAAGAGTTTCTTTATTTAAAATAAGGCTAGTAATTGTATTATTATCTGTATGTATTGGATAAAAGAGATATTATAAAGATCTAGAAAAAGTTCGATGAAATTAAAACTAATTAAAAAAAATCATTTATAAACAAAAAAGTTATACCTACACTATTAAAAATGGAGGTAAAATTGGAAAGTAAAATAATTGCCAAGCAAAATATTTTTTTAATACAGTAAAAAAATTATCGATAATTCAAGATGCACTTATGATATTACTACTGAAAATTTTACTGAAGACCATGAAAATTAATTAATGTATATGTTTTAATTAATATATATTTTAAGCATACCATGAATTAACTTAATTAAAGTAGAATTTAATATTTGCTTTGCTCAAATATTGTATAAAAATATTTTAGTAGATACCTATATAAATATATATGTATAAATATTTACATTTATGTGAAATAATTAAAAAGGTTTGCTTTGTATTAATATTATTACATTTATCTATTCAAACATATAATAAATTGAATATAATTTTAATTGACAAAAATTTGATCTGTTTACAGATTAAAATAAATTACTAGTACTGAAATTCATAAAATAAAAAGATATTTAATGATTTAAGTTAGTTAGTTAGTTATCCGTTAACCCATGGTACCGTTAGGTGTCGGGTTTTGTTTTGCCTTTGCAAAACTTTTCCATATATTTCTATCCTTCGCCAGTTCTTTTGCATCCTTCCATGAAGTACGCCTTTTATTTAAAATTTCCCCTATTTCCTGATTCCATTTTCTCGTAGGTCTCCCAGTTGTATTTTTCGAATCCCATCCAGCTTCCCAAATTTCCTTTACCAAGTTTCCTTCGTCCATTCGGACAAGATGTCCAAACCAACTAAGTTGCCTCTCTTCTATCCTGTCCAAAATTGGAAATACTCCTAGTCGTTTTCTTATTTCTTCGTTTCTGATTTTATCCATTCTTGTTACGCCCCCTATTCTTCTTAAAATCATCATTTCAGCAGCCGTGATTTTTGACCTTAGTTTTTTATTTTAAACCCATGATTCACTACCATATATTAGAATTGGAACAAAGACAGTGTTGAAAATCTTTACTTTAGTATTTTTGCTAACTTCTCTTTTATTTAAAAAGACTGATTTTAAGTTGTTGCCAAAATTCTATTGTTTACGTCAAATAGTATATCACCCAAAGAGTCCAAAATAGATCCAAGGTAAGTGATTTGTTGTGTTAATCGCATTTCCATCAATGTTAATGGTTAGCTCTTCTTCATCCCTTGATATTAATGATTTAAATAATAATTTAATTTTATCAATTTCCAAAATCTAAATTTACTCAATTTTAGCACAAAACAGGATTTTTCCAACTCGAGCGTGATTGAGGGGTGGCGCCCCCTACCCCTCCCTCCCATAGAAGGACCTCTGCAAAAATCATTTAAATAGCATTTATAGTTTAGAAGCTAGAAGCCGATTTCTGCTGACAGACGGACTTACGTGAGAGCAATTGAGTTCTTCAGAACCCTCCAAATAGTTAAATGCGTTAGACTTGCTCATTGAGGGTTCCTTGATTTTATGTTTTCTCGACGTTTATGAACTTTCTCGATGTTTGTCGACATTCTAAGCCGTTTTATGCCAATTTTTAAGTCTGTCGGCCTTATTTTTTATTTTTAACATTAATGTTCGGTTATAATTTTAAATCGAATATAGTTTGACGCACGGATCTGTGGCTACGGGAAATATGTTTGGAATGTGTGTGCAAGTGGGAGGCCCGTTGAAGGTACGCACGCTTTATAACGCTCTTGAGGGAAAGAAGAGAGCGCGAATGATTCCTCCCCCTTTTACCGGAGACTTTCTTTCATGCGAAGAACTATACAATACAATACTTTCTGTGTAGGAGAAAGTAAAAAATGTTAGATATATTAAAAAAGTAAAATTAAAGCTAAATAATTTATAGAAATAAAGTAGTTTATTTTTCAAAGACTTTTAAATATTGACTTAAGTGTTTACAATGCCCTCGTAAGTAAATTTACCTGCCTTACCACCCTCTTAATTTGAAATTTAGTATTTATTTCTCCTATCCTGCGATTTTAAACATCCTTGGGAATTTTAATTACTTTTGCACTTCTATTTAGCCTTAATATACTCTTCACAGCGCCTAAGCGCTAGAAGAGTATAATCACGGCCGTAACCAGAAAAAAATCCTGGGGGGGGGCTCGGCCCCCAGGGTAAAAAAAAAGAAAAAATAACTTCATGAAAAAAAGCTTTGTCCCTGACGGTTTATACCAAAAAGAAAATTGGCGCTCCCAAAAAACAAAAAATAAAAAATACCAGGGGGGGGGCTCAGCGAAAACGCCAGGGCGCCCCTGCGAAAAAAAAGCTTTTTCTCTGACGGTTTCTGCCAAACTTGGCGCTCCTGCAAAAAAAAAGAATTAGCGCCCCCAAAAATTACAAAAATTACCTTTGCGCAAGAAAGCTTTCCCCCTACCAAACTTGGCACCTCTGCAAAAAAAATGTCGCCCCAAAAATTACCTTCAAGGAAAAAAAGAAAAAAAGCTTTGTCCCTGACGGTTTCTACCAAACTTGGCGCCCATGCAAAAGAAAATTGGTGCCCCAACAAAATACCAGGGGGGGCTCAGCGAAAACGCCAGGAGGGGCTCAAACCAAGGCCAGGGGTTCCTTTGGATGCTAGAAGCCTCGAAAAGGTGATAAAATGGAGTCCCCGAAAAATATATAAGTCAAACAAATTACATTTATTACATTTAGATTAGTCTGTTTTCACAGTTTTACACAATTATTTGTAGGCTAAGAGTTAAAAAAAGACTTTAAAAAGTTTATCTGACATATGTCAAAACTAAAATGTCTCAATAATTTTCATTTAATCAAAATGTAATTTCATAAATTCTCATTTCTTTAAAAAATTAAGTATCACATATTTTAAAGGCACTTTTTAAAGACTGTTCTCAACCCTTGGCCCCAGAATTATTGTGTATAACTATAAAAAAAATTTAATCTGAATGTATTAAAAAACACATATACATGTACTTCCAAAAATTAGTCCTAAGGAAGCTTTGGTCTTCTAAAAATTCACCATTTTTAAAGGACTTTTTAAAAGCGATTTTTCGATCTACATGTATATAATATTTTTTTCTTAGTTTTTGATATAGAATATCCCTGCATCATTTAAATTTTGTTGTTCAACATTTTAATATTTAATTTTTCGTCATCGAACCGTGAAATTTCACCTTCAAATGAATTTTTCCCGGAAACAGTTAATC
Organism: Brachypterus glaber; assembly: GCA_958510825.1. Lineage (NCBI taxonomy): Eukaryota > Metazoa > Arthropoda > Insecta > Coleoptera > Kateretidae > Brachypterus > Brachypterus glaber. The sequence goes on along the minus strand of OY294048.1, from coordinate 5,870,222 downwards.
CTACAGTATTACAACAAGAGTACCTTTTTTATGTATTTTGACCTGGTGAATCATATTCCAAAAATAAAATTATAAAAAAGTTACACAGAAAAAAGTTTGGGACAAAAAACTGATGAGCCCCTCCCCGTTTCGCACACCCCTGGTTAAAATAAGTACATTAAAATAACATACGAAGATAGGACTTATTAAGATTGGTTCTCGTTTAAAATCTTGTTGCTATATCTCAAAGAGTTCCTGAGTTATTAAATAAAAACCGATTTTTTTTAACAACCTTTAAAGAGACTTAACTCTCTTACGACATATTGTTAGACATGTTTATAGGAACTTTTTTCATATTTTATGATGTAGAATCACCCCTCAAAATTTCGGACCCTATTTCAAATACACCGTATATAATGGAATGCGAAGCAATACATATCCTTTCGGCTTGTTTTATGTTAAATTAATTTTAATTGAATTTTTGTGACTTTTACGCTTTGTTTGTATAACTTGAAAGTCCAAAAGTTTTAGTTTAGTTTTCAAGAATATTATCCAGCAATAAAATTTTACCCGCAAAACCTATTTTAAAATAGGTTTTGCGGGTGAAATCGACGCTAGAGCTCAAGATAGGTAGTAAAATAGGGTAGGTGGGTAAGTGCCTTATTTGGTTCATATGTGTAGTAAATAAATAGTGTATTACAAAACGTATACGAAAAGCGAGTGCAAAAGCGTTGCGAATGCAAGAATAGTTATTTGCTCTCCTAGTAGAGGTAAGTGAATTTTTCTGTGTAAGGTCGTATTTTGTACACCGGAACTTACCTACGAGTAGCGCATTACGTTTTTCTCACTACCAAGGAGTTAAAATCGTATTTTATTAATAATAATTTTGACATTTATGTATATGTGTGACAATTCAACAATAGTTATTTATGGTACTAGTGAGTAAAGTAAGATATTGCCCATGAGAAAATTAACCAGCGAGGCGTCAGCCAAGCAGGTTAATTTTCGAGAGGGCAATATCGGTTTACCCATGAGTGCCATACAATGTTTTATCCAATAAATAGCTTAGAAATTCATGTTTTTATTAAAAATTTTAATGACATTTACAAGAAAATAATTTGACAACTGATAGTTGAGTGGGTAAAATAAATAATTATCCACTCAATAAAGCAAAAGCCACGCGGGGGTTATTATTGAGTTTATCTATTTAAAATAAAGCTGGTAATTGTCTCATTATCTGTATGTATTGGATAAATCATATTTTTATGAAATGACTCTATAAAGTTAAGTGGGAGCGGTTTGGGTTGCTTAAAATTTATTAAAATAATGTAAAATCTATTTAATTAATAAATTTATTCATAAAGGCATCGCATTTTAAGCACCAAAACAATAATATCAATAATTGGCTCAAAATTAAACCTTTTTTTGGCATGGATAAGCGTATTTTGAAATAAACCTCCTCAAATGCAAACACACAAAGGGATTGATTGATCAGCACATGATCTGACCGAATTAGTAGGCGTTGGATCAAAATGTGATGATATGCATACGAAGCGTGAACAGAATAATTAAAACTGAAATAATCTATTTTTCACTGTAATGAACTGCGGTTTCAAATATGAATTTTAATTTGCAGTATAACATTTATAAATTGTTGTTAACCCTCTACCACAGCCTCGGCGTAGATTTTACGCCTCGATGGTATGCAATTTGTGATTTCGCCCAACTCCGACTAACTACGGCTTTCCGGGTCCGAGCGGAGAAGTTGGCATGTTGCACAGTGATTTTTCACGTGTTCATTTAAGTTTGGAGGCGTAAAAAATACGCCTTGTCTGTGAGTACGTATTAATAGAAATTATAGGGTTTATCCATAGTAAAAAAATACTGCTGCCAACAAAATAATACTTTCCCCTATAGACCTAGGTTCATTAAAATCAAAAACGAAAAAAAAAAATCAAAAAAAATAAAAAAAAAATAAAAAAACATTTTCAAGTTTTTCAAAAATTAAACTTTAAAGCGACGTTCACATTTGCACGGAAAACGTCAAGCGATAGGCTTTTGTTGCGAATCCAAAAGAAACAAAAAGGTAGAGACCTCTAATGGGCCTATAAGAACACGCAAAATGCGTGTGATTATGAGGTTATAAGAGTCGCAAAATAGAAAAAGCTTATTAAATAACCTTTCCAACGATGCGTCACAATGGGTATGTTGCTATTTGAAAAAAAAAATGTGACGGGGTTTTTTAATAAGTTTTTTTACACCAAAATTTAAAAATATAAAAATAAAAATCGACCTGACCGAGCGTTTTTTTTATCTTGTAACTACAAAGTTAATAGGGTAATTCCAGACTTAATAATAATAATAATTTATTATCCAAAAGACCAAAATTACAAGGTATAGGACTAGTCAGTAAAAAGCTTACACTAAATACTAAGATCTAAAATAGTAATACTAATTTCCAGATAATAGAAATGATTTATAAAAAGCTTACATATGAAAAAAATCAGACATATTATAGAAACTTTTTTCGAGTAAAAATTCATGTAATTTTTTTTTAAAGGTATTATTGTTTGAAATAGTTTTTAAATTATTTGGTAATTTATTAAAGCATTTTATAGCAACATATGTGGGTGATTCTTCATATTTCGTCAAAGTATGCCTGGGAATAATATAATTTTTGTATCTTACTTCTTGTGAGTGGTTAGAAATACTGTTTACAAACAAAGAAGGATTATTTTTCAAAAACAAAAGTGCCTCATAAATATAGATTCCCGCTAATGTTAATATTTTAAATTTCGAAAATAGGTTTTTACATGACTCGTATGAATTTACACCAGCAATGTTGCGTAATGCTTTTTTCTGTAATTTAAAGACTTTTTCAAAATTTCCTAACGATGATGATCCCCAAAATAAAACTCCGTAAATAATGCGAGAGTAAAAATGTGCATAATAGTACGGTAATATAATTTCTATAGAACTTACTTGCTTTAATCTATATATTACATAACAAACACTTGATAATTGAGAACTTAGATTATTAACATGATTATTCCAATTTAACTTCTGATCCAAGTAAACGCCTAGAAACTTTACCGATTGGACATGCTCAACACTTTCACTATCAATTCTTAACAATTTACGCACTGTATATTTTTAGCGAAAATCAGTTTTTTACTTTCAAGCGACCTAAGAGAGAAGAAAGTATTGTTATGGCAAAAATAAGTTTTCTAGATTTCGATATATTTATTTTAGTAGTCATACACAATGACTTTTTTCTCAGTGTGTTTGTCATGTTTAAAACACGATCATATGTGATATACAGCCTGTTCCAGAACTCGCGTACAGAAATTTGAGGGTATATTATAAACCCTCTGGAAAATATGAAAAAAATTAAAAAAAAAATCTATCTTCAATACTAATTAAAAAGAAGGCTATTTAATTTGTCCAATCCTGTTGCTGATGTTAAATTACCTTCAAATTAGTTTTTTCCTACTTATTAGTAACTATGGTTTGTACTTGCAATTGTTGGCGCGTGCATTGTTTGAGACTTTCAACTTTACAATCTTTTATATTTTGACAAAACCGACAGAGGCTATCAAATATTCTTTTTTATAGGGTCCCTCCATCCGGCAGTGGCTTTTTGACATTATCAAATATTTATGTCACATTAATCACCATGTCAACCTACAGAATATGTACCTGCAATAATTAAATTTGCTTCCATAGCTACAAATTCAACTTTTAAAGGTAATTTAACATCATCAACAATATTGGTTTGGACTTTTTGGTTCTTATTTTTGAATTGAACGAAAATGAATTTTTTTTGAAATTTTTTTTCATATTTTCCAGAGGGTTTTTTATATACCCTCAAATTTCTGTACGCGAGTTCTGGAACAGGCTGTTTATTTCTAAAATGTACCTACTCATATTTTCCTAAAAGTCTTTGTTACATTTACAGCTTTTCGGATATTCAATAGTACGCGATTTTAAATAAATCAATAATAGCATGTAAAGGAAACTGACGCGCTCAATTGAATTACAACCGATTTCTGAAAGCAATATCCGCTTTCAGCTGAAAGCAAACTGCATATCTACTCCATGAATATAAGGGTATATATGTTGGGTAAAAAAAAACATATGCGGATTTTCTGTTAGATGTTCGTTTACACGCTTGTTTAACCTTGTACTATTCTTCTTAAACCGAATCTGACATTAAAAATATAAAACTTATAATGGCGGATCCAATATGCGCGAAAAAGTTTAAAATTTTACGATATTTTGATAAAAATGTGTATCTGGCGGTTTCCAAACATTATTTAAAAATATTATATTAACAATTTTGCATCTTGTATATTTACATTTTCGTACTATTCTAGTTAATTAAGCATCCCCTAAGTCTAGGACTTGTGTGGGCTAGTAGTAGAGGGAACAATCGGCTTTAATTGACTTTCGAACCAATTTATAGGGAGTGTCGGCTTCACTTACGCCTTCGCCAAATTTCAATTATTAATTAACTGAAAAAGGCAAATCGGCACCGGTGAGAATCGAACTCACGCTATTTTGGGAAGTAAACTCGTCAAGTACGACGCGGTAGTACACTACACTAATCCTCCCATAATTTGATATTGCATTTTGCAGATATATTTAGGGGTAGAACTAAATATGACATTAAAGGTATAAAATACAAAATTGTGGATCCAACATGGCATTAACATTTAAAATTTTAAGATATTTCGAAAAAAAAAATGGTATCTGTGAATTTTCAAGATCGCTGAAACTGACTCTGGCATTAAAAATATAAATTTTAAAATTGCATCTTCAATATCGAGTTAAAACATTTAATATTTTGAGATATTTCGATCAAAATTGGTATCTAAGCGTTTTTAATGTCGCTAAAACTGAATATTGCATTAAAAATCAAAATATTTAAAAACTTTTGAAGCCGCCATAGTGGATCCGTCATTTTTTAATTTTATATTTTTAATGCCAAATTCAGTTTAATCGACCTCGAAAATTCACAGATACCAATTTTGTCCCTGAACATATCGATGGTCTAGCGTACAAAGGTGCTAAGTACATAAGGTTTCCCTATATACTTAACACCTTTGTACCCTAGACCATCGATGTTTGCAAAATGCAATATTAAACATACAAATGCAAAATTATTAATATAATATTTTTAAATAAGGTTTTTTAATATAATAATTAAACACTAATGAAACTTCAGTTTGGTTTTTGTTTAATTAAATGACATGTACATGTTTCCTCACCGCTGAAATAAATTAGTTTTGATATAAAATCAAATTTATCGGCTAGTGGCCAATGTATGGATTTCCGTATTATTTAAATTAAACAGCCACAATTATTTTCTTTTTTAAAAAATATACAGTGTAGGTATAATTATTTACGTTTTTAGTTTGAAATAAGATAGGCCAGATACTGGATTCATAAAAGGGGGCTTTCGCTGCAAAAGGTCAAGGAGAGTTCTTATTTGGTAGATTTGTACATTTTCGTATCCTCATTAATATTCCGAGTTTTAGACCTTGAGCGACCGCCGCTCGCGCCGCCATATTGGAAAAATGGTACCGAAAACCAGTTTTTTGAGAATATCTATTCTCCAGCGCCACCTAGGTAAAAAATAGTTATTACAAAAATTATAGAGCATAAAATTTCCTGTAACCTGTAAAACATTTTTTAATCAGATAAGTAGTTCACGAGTTACAGCTGACTCAAGCTCAAAAAATTTCTACAATATACAATATATGTGTTTACTGAAATTTCGAGAAAAACAGGTCGAAGATGGAGTTATTGAATGGGGAACAAAAAAAGCAGCAATAAAATTTTAATGCTGCCGGGTGATTCTTCATTTAAAACTAAGCAAAAAAGTATCCTAAATTTAATATTAAAGGAGTAATAGCCTTTTAAAAAGTAAAAATATTTTTGGTGGCACAAAATGTTTATTCCTCTTAATTGCATTTTTTTAACAGTTGCTCCTATAGGGTTATACTATAAGACATTTTTTATGTACTCAAGAAATCTATATTTTTAAGAAAAAATCCAAAAAAAAAATACACATAAAAAGTTTGGGGCAAAAATTTGTTAAAATGTTGTCTTAACCTTCAAAATTAATTTGGTCCGCCTAGGCACTCCTCTGGATAAATTCAAAAAAAGAAATCGACATAAACTAATTGCCCTTATTGATACTAGTATACATGCAAAAACTCTTCGCTCTAGTTTGAAGGGTACCAGAGTAAAAACCTTATTTTTAGTACAATTTTAAGGGTCGTAGCTCCCTTAAGACTCATTTTCGGAACAACCTTTATGGGAACTTTTTTTGATATTTTTGGATGAAAAATCACGTCTGAAATTTTGGCATGCCAGTTACTAATGACCCTGTATGTAGCGATTTTGCGAATAGTAGAAATTTTCTGACCTTCACTCCGCTGTAACTCGTGAACTATTCATCTGATGGGAAAATATTTTCCAAAAAAGTTGCAGAAAATTTCTCTGTCATTTTTGTAATAACTATTTTTAACCTAGGTGGCGCTGGAGAGAAGATATTCTCGAAAAACTGTTTTTCGGTACCATTTTTCCAATATAGCGGCACGAGCTGCGGTCTCTCAAGGTCTAAAACTCGGAATATTAATAAGGACGCCAAACTGTACAAATCTATCAAATTAGAACTCTCCTTGACCTTTTGCAAGTCAGAACCTACCCAGTGCCTGGTTTTAGGCATATATTACACAAAAAATTATAATATTTGAATTCACGGATACATTATATTAATTAAAAAGAATAACTTACCCTGTACGTAAACTTTTGTTTTAATTATAATTATTGAGTTATATTAATTTGTATGTATTCATTAAAAGTTTCGTAAAACAAAAATTAAAACTTTTGATACGTATGAGTATAATACACTCTATTTCTATTTTGAGTTCAAAGTAAAAGTTGGATCTACGATAGAGATTTTTCATGTATGGAGCACACGTGGATTAACAGTAGAGATACTTGTTTGCTGTCAGTTTTTTCCATCCTAAACTAAAAGCAAACTTAAGAATGCCTAATGGAGCTTTCTACAACTAGAATTATGAAACAAAAGACGTCTACCCTATCTCTATCTCATTTGTGCTACACTTTCCAGCCAACCAAATAAATACTGTATTTGTTTTTCATACAACAAATACAGTATTTATTTGGTTGGCCGGAAAGTGTAGCACTCAGCGGCACGAACGAACATAGCTAATGTGAATCTGTAGAATAAGATAATTCTACTAAAATTTAGATGGCGCCAGTAATTTCTTTAATAAAAATAATATTGCTACACTTTTCGCCCGGCCAAGTAAATATTGTATTTGTTCAACAAAGAACAAATACAGAATTTGTTTGGTTGGGTGGAAGTGGGAGTGTATGTATGTGTTCTATCCTTTTTGGGTAGAACTTTTGTCCCTGTCTAATCTAACGGGAGAAATCGCCATTGCATTAAAACGACATTAATAATTTATCGGACAAATAGAAATATTGGCTAAAATCCAGCAATAAAGCTTATATCTCACCAACATGCTTACAGTTTTAAAGGGAAAACTGTGCACAGCACCGTTTTGGCCTCATTTGGTCTCATCAGCACAGTGTATTCCCAATGGCATAAAAAGTCCATACTAATCCGTCGATGTGTGTCAAATTAGTTGTATAAATAGCGAATTAACTAACAAGCCAGCAAGACATATCGACCAGGAAAGTCTCGTTGTTGGTGAGACAAAATATGTGGAGACGCCTAGCGGTAGCGTTAGGAAGTAATGGGCGCAACGCCGGCATTGCCTGGTGAAGAAGACCATTTAGATTTATGTGGTACACATGTGTGCACATGTACACTACTGGCTTCTTAATATTGCAAATTGCAGTTTCTTAAATGCAAAAAAAAATCCAAAATAAAGAAAATCATACAATCCCATTAAAACAATTTCGCACTTTGCATTTTATCTCTCACTGATTGTATATTTGCACATCAATTAATGTGCAAATTGATCATTGAAAAAGCGGCTGGAGTGGAAGGGGTTAAGGTTTAAACTCATCAATTATTGATGTGCCGGTTTTTCAAGGTAACTGTCCAAACTTATTTTTTTTTTAATAAAGAAAAGATTTACAATAAAAATTTTTTTTTGAAAAAAAAAAATGTTTTCTTTAATTTATTTTAATGTATTTTTTTACTTTTTTTAATATTTTTTTTAATTTGCGTTATTTGGGAAAATGCAATATACCGGGTGACACACATCTCTACTCGTCACATCTCTACTCACGTACATCTCTACTCACACACATATCTCTACTCACACATATCTCTACTAACACACATCTCTACTCACACAACTCTACTTAAACACATCTCTACCCACACATGTCTCTACTCACACAAAACTCTACTCGTTGTCATTAACATTAATCGGAATAAATTCAGTTATGACTCATCAATGTTGAAAATAAACACAGAAACATAGGTTTACGGAATAATTTTGCCGAATTATGAGAGATTTTTTTTTAAAGATCACTAAATCAAAACATTTGGCGACTAATTTGTTACACACAACAATATTGAATATACATATTAACTATAAATATGTAAATATATCGGTGTTTTTCAAAGAAAATAAAAATGTAAATATTTAAAACCTCGCGTCAACGATAGAATCGACGCGGCGCCTATGCGAGCACTGGAAATTCGCCGATGACTGGTCATTAACGTCGATTGATTATGTGTGAGTAGAGATGTGTGTAAGTAGAGATGTGATGAGTAGAGATATGTGTCACCTAATATACCTCCACTGCGAATAGTATATAACGGAATGCGTTGCATTACATATTAGCACGGCTTGTTTTGACTTTAAAACTAACAATAAAAGAAATTAAACAATAAAAATACCTCGTTATTATAACTGAGTTGGGTGGGGGTCAAAAAAGTTTAAGTTTTTAACTTGAAATTTGGTATACAAGCACAGTTTTTTAGCATAGGAGGGGTGCATATGAAAAATTAGATAAAAGTGCTTTTTTGAGAGTCTACTCGCTCTTGATCAATTTATTTCAGTCTAGTATCGTTTTTTTTTTCAGTGTAGTACTTGTTGCTGCTAACTTTGGTGAAACGATAAATTTATTGCAAGCACGTAGACTCTTTTTAAAAAACTAGGAAAACTTTACGTGAAATTCGGTTAATCATCTGAAAACCTCGGAAAATTATACATACATAAAAATAATGTCTTAATAAAAAAAGATTTATTTTGACATATTTTTTTTCCATTAAAAAATTATATTCAATACGCAATTTTTTTTTAATTAGGCCGGAAACCGTGGGAACTCTGGTTCGAATCCAGACTGAGACCTGTCTTGTTTTCTAATTTTCTCTTCTGTCCTATATGCCACTAATATTGTCTTTCATAATTTATTACGGACATCAAAAATACTTCTTATATTTAAATTAATCTTTTGGGTTTTCGTATTAATACTATAAGAAAATAAGCGTATAAACCAAATAAACATTAACTTGGCTTAAATGATATTCTTTTGGATGAAGATATTATTTTAATCTGTGTCTCGCTGGGTCAATATAAATATGTATATCACTTTCCCTTTTGTGAATTTTTCTACCCTTTAAAGTAGAACATGGGCTTATAAATTTCGAATTGATTGCTCTTTTAAATACGAAAAAATATTACTTAATAAGTAAGCTTTAAACATAATATGTTTAAAGCTTTGTTTATTTAATGCTGATAAAACTTGTTTCTATTTTTTGTTATTTGTTTAAATATTTTAGGTAACTCTTTGCCGGTCAACAATGGAAATTGAAAATAAACCATACCACGTCCTGGTACCATCATTTTCATAGAAAACGCTCACATCACAGAACCCTGAGGTACCCCAACATTTAAATTTTTAGTTGTGGTATATGTACTTTACTAAGATTGACACTGACATTTTCCGTAATAATTAAGTAAGGTTAAAGTACAGTCTATATTATATAGTGCAAGTCATATAACTGTCTTTAAGCATATATGCTTATAAGCAAAAAGGTTAACAAATTTTATTATAAATGATATTTATACAGTATGTCTCCAGATAGAGTTACAAAGAGGAATTTATTTTTTATTTTTGATTTGATCTCAAAAAAAGTCACTCTTTATAACTTGCCCTGCTTGATTTTAAACTCCCAAAACACTAAGCGCTTTTTGTACAACTCTTACGGTTCATGGGATAATGTTTTTTTCTTCAAAATAGTGTCTTCAAAAATATAAAAAAAAAACATCATCAAGAGTGACTTATTTTAAGATATCAAAAATAAAAAAATCTTCTTTGTAATTCTAACAGTTGGTTTGTGTAATTTGGTGTAATTTTTGCGTGCCAAGCCTCAATGATGCCCTGTCGTAATTCTTTAGCATTATGACCCAGGAAAGTTAGTTTCTTTCCTCGCTCTGACTCCGGTATGGAAAGGGTTTTCCCGCAGATAATTCATTAATTGCATATCTTCTTCTGCACTACTCATTCTACTTCGACCAGAACCCCGCTTTCTGCTAATCTGTCCAGTTTCCTCAAGTTTTATCTTTGCTCGCATTATAGTGCTGTTTGCAACATTTATTTCAGTGGCTATTTCACGTACACTTATCCCGTCATTTATTCTTGCTGTTATAATACATTTTTGATAATTTGTAAGCTGCGGCATAACTAATGTGAATTATTTTGACAAGTAATGTCATAATAATATTTGACAAATAAATGTCAAAGAGACCTTGATAAAGTTCAATATAATCTGTAACATTTTTAGGTGTAAGCGTTTATTATGAAAACGATGGTACCATGATCAGTCCCGCGTAAGAAAAGTTTATGTATAGTTTAAGCACTACCATTTGTTAACGTTTACGATTTAAATATGAATGTAAAATACAAAAGCTGTTACAGATAAAAGAAAACTTCCCCAAGTTACAACTAGGAAATCACCTAATAAAACCAAATTCTTTCGTAAAATATTTATTTATTAGGCATTAAATCTAATTATACATCAAGCTTTATCCAGTGCAAATATCCCTTCAACTCTTGAACCTGTTGGTTTATTCAGAGATGACGGAAAAAGAGCGGATGGCTTGACTCTGGTACCTTGGACACGTGGAGCTCATCTAGTTTGGGATGCCACGTGCTCTGATACACTTGCTTCGTCGTATCTCCACTCGTCTTCAAAACAGTCCAAAATTGTGGCAAATAATGCAGCTACGAAAAAAATACGAAAATATCGACACCTTATTGATGATGGATATATTTTTGTACCTTTCTCTGTCGAGACCCTGGGACCATGGTCTGATGAGACTGAAAAGTTCAACAGTGCTTTGGGAAAAAAGCTCGCTATTTCTACATTTGAAAGACGTTCAAGAAAATTTTTAGTAGAAAAAATCAGTTTGGCAATTGAAACTGGAAACGCGGCTAGTATTATGGGGACACTGCCATCTACTTTAGACTTGGAAGAACTTTTCTTTTTATAGTTTATTTGACTTTTTTATTTTTTTTTATTTTGTACTTTATTCTTATTATGTTTATATCACTGTTATACTTAGTTTTAGGAATAAGCATGGACAATAAATTTCAAAAACCATTTTACACTATGCAAAAAAAAATAATCCACAGAGCATCCTACTTCAAAAATCTTACATATAGAGATCAAGGAATTACACTAAAAAACGCAGTTCACATTTATAAATCATATGCAGGCCAGTTATGGAATACGGATTTCCTATTTTTTCAAATATTTCCAACCCAGCACTACGTATCATGAAAACAGCAGAAACAATTTGTCTCAGAACTATCACAAGAATAAGACATCCGCGTAATCCGTTGCACAATCCCAGAAACGACTACTTATATGAGGTAACCAATATTGATTCGATAGAAGAACTCATAAAGAGACTTCGTCAAAAATTTTCAACCCCAGATAATCTGGATCTGATTAAAAATTGCTATTCCCCAAGAGACATGGGTATCAGAGATAAATGCAAGTACCCCTTAAAGACCGTTTTAGAAAACCTTTGCAATAATGTAGACAACCCATAACTACACACTTTTTTTTTCTTTTAATTACTAAGGCTTATCAAATGTTCTGTTTTTTTTTCCCAAATATTGTCCTAAAAGTATTAAATTGTGTATATGAACTAAGGCTGAAGGGCCAAAGGCCGATGGCCAATTGTATATATTATTTTGTTTAAAAGTTATTATTATATAAACCTATAGGTTTAATGAAATGTATATAAAAAAAATGTACAATAAAGAGCGTTATCTATCTATCTATCTATCTACAAAAGCTGGTCAAAAAAAATCATTTAATTTTAAATAAAAGCCTAAAATTAAACGTTTTTTCATTTTTCAGCTTGATGCTACTGATTTCTTTTTTCAGTGACTACAACTTTAATATAAAAAAAATAATATTTGGGATAATATCTCATAAACTTAATGCTATACTCGAAAACTTAATTTACTCTAAATCATTTATTTTCATTTTCTTTTGATTGTGAAACAACGACATGAAATATGACTAGCGGTAGAAAATAGGTTATAAATAACAGTCCGCAAAATGTTTTTGCTTATTAGAGCTAACAGCAGTAGCCTAATTAAAATTGAAAAGTCGGTTTCATAAAGAAAATTAAGTGTACACTGAAAAAAGGGCAAGAACAAATTATTTTAAATTGTTGATACTTCCAGAAACCTAGTTGTGTCATACCCCGGTGATTATCCGGTTATGTTTATATTTTTGTGTTTATTTTAACGTTTATTTATTTAACGTATTTTTAAGGTGTCACAAATACTATAAGGCTGTATTATGCAACTAGTGTAATTGTATCCGTTATCCGACTTCTAATTGTATAAATCAGATTTCTGGTTACACAACGGTACTTCTGGATGTAAAATGGCAAAATAAGACACAAATACAAAAATATGGATGTTTACATTTTTACATTTACTTTTACATTTTGTTTAACCTCGTACTATTCTAATTAATTAAGCATCCCCTAAGTCCAGGACTTGTGTGGGCTAGTAGTAGAGGGAACCACCGGCTTTAATTGACTTTCGAACCAATTTATAGGGAGTGTCCGCTTCACTTACGCCTTCGCCAAATTTCAATTATTAAATAACTGAAAAAGGCAAATCGGTGCCGGTGAGAATCGAACTCACGCTATTTGTGTAGTAAACTCGCCAAGTAGCGTGAGTTCGATTTTCACCGGCACCGATTTGCCTTTTTCAGTTATTTAATAATTGAAATTTGGCGAAGGCGTAAGTGAAGCGGACACTCCCTATAAATTGGTTCGAAAGTCAATTAAAGCCGGTGGTTCCCTCTACTACTAGCCCACACAAGTCCTGGACTTAGGGGATGCTTAATTAATTAGAATAGTACGAGGTTAAACAAAATGTAAAAGTAAATGTAAAAATGTAAACATCCATATTTTTGTATTTGTGTCTTATTTTGCCATTTTACATCCAGAAGTACCGTTGTGTAGTAAACTCGCCAAGTGTGACAAAAAGGGCCAGAAATGGCCTAGTTGTCCGGCTTTGGCCAACCCAAAAATTTACTACTACTACTAAACTCGCCAAGTACGACGCGGTAGTCCACTACACCAATCCTTCCATGTGACAGCTAGACTAGAATTTTAGATGTATCAACCAGATTTCTGTGTGTTTAAAGTAATTTTCAGAATGTATCAACTACAAATGAGTAACGTTTATTATTGCGGCAACTATTTTGGTTTTATGGTGTTAAATTACAACACAGTAAAAAAAATTAGATCATAAAAAAAATTGAAAATTATGCTACAACTATTTTTCTGGTTAGTGCAACTAGGACTCTGGCAACCCAATATTTAGTTACCCAGGTAGCAAAATAACATGACATTCACGTGAAAGTCACGTTAATATGTGACATGTGATGTTAAGATTGTAGTCTCATTTAACAAGAATGTAGCATGGTGGGGATGTCCTAAGTCCGCCCCTAATAACATCACACAATGACATCCCGAAAATAACGTGTTTGTGACATCATAATGTTATACATTCCTGTTATATCTAATATCTTATGGATGCCGTTACTGGTACTTTAATATTTAAATAATATTCTAGGATATTAGCTTTTTCTAAATTAAAACCATTAAAAACGCTATAAACCTATAAAAAAATCGGATTTAAAATCAATCAGTAATTGAAACAATCACAGATTGAAACAGATAGATTCTAAATACGAAATTGCAGATTAAGCGGAGAATATATTCCTTTAATCCGTGTCCATAGTCTTGAGAAGCCCGGCAGAGCCCCCTATCCATTGGAAATCGTATAATGTGTATACAATTTCCTTATAATAATTTACTCTATCAACATCATCTTATATCGATTTTTTTGCTTCGAACGTCGGTGAGAAGCAAAATAACATGACATTCACGTGAAAGCCACGTTAATATGTGACATGCGATATATTCACAGCGTTGCTAAATATTTGTTATTAAATAACATGGTTGTCACGTCACACGTATTATGTTGCAAATGTGATGTTAAATACATGTTATTTTTCAATATTATGTGATGTTATGATTTAGTTTAAAAATACACCCAAAAGTGATGTTAATTTCTTGTAATATAACATCCCTTGCTACCTGGGTAAGGTAGCAAATATTTAGTTGCCATATACAATAGTTATTTATGGTACTAGTGGGTAACGTAAGATATTGCCCATGAGAAAATTAACCTGCGAGGCGTCAGCCAAGCAGGTTAATTTTTGAGAGGGCAATATCGGTTTACCCATGAGTGCCATACAAGGTTTTATCCAATAAATAGCTTAGGAATTCATATTTTTATTAAAAATTTTAATGACATTTACAAGAAAATAATTTGACAAGTGACAGTTGAGTGGGTAAAATAAATAATTATCCACTCAATAAAGTAAAAGCCACGCGGGGGTTATTATTGAGTTTATTTATTTAAAATAAATCTGGTAATTGTCTTATTATCTGTATGTATTGGATAAAAATATTTGTGTCATATTTTTTGTATCAAAGAATTTTTTGTCTAGGACGTTTTTTTTTGATAATTTTGGGAAATTCAAAACTACCGTATAATACTATTCTAGAGCTTACGCGCTGTGAGTAGTATAATAATGGGATCAGAAACTTCGTAAGCCCACCCTAATTTAGGTATCTAATAAAATTAAGTTTTGTTTTCCAAGGCGGGCGCTTGGAAACGTGTAAGATGATGAATGATTCTAAAGTTATGTGTAAAAGTCGTTAATAATGCTCAAAACTGGCGCCTACCTAGGTTATTATACTCTTCAAACATTTATATATAGAAGAGTAGTTATAATCATACAATGACTTTCCAAAAGGTCAAAAAATTACCATGAAAAATAAAAAATAAAAAAAAACGTGAAACCTTTTCTAGACGGATGGAAAAACGAGGAAGTTTATAAAATAAGATGTTAAATTAACTTCACTTTTTCTGTATTTTTGGACCATTTCACCATTTCTCACTGGCGCCGATTTGCCTTTTTCAGTTAATTAATAATTGAAATTTGGCGAAGGTCATACTACAACCCTACATCCAACCCACAATATGTGAAATATTGTATAAACCGCCTTAAAAACAGTAGAAAAGTTTATTCTCGGTCATATAGACCGCTATGACAACTTTTTTGGTCTTCTAGACCGGAACGGCATCCAATGTGTTTATGGGTTCAATATGTTCTGGTAAAACTCAGTGAACAAAAATATAAACGTTATAAATAGAGCAAAATTTAATTCATCATCAACTTATTAGTCGACGTTGTGACTCTCGCCTTGTCTTAATTTTACGGGTGGAAAAGTCCAAACACCCGTTATTAAAATCGACCGAAAAATTAATTTTTTTGCATTTTCGGATTAAGAATGTCATGAAACGCCAAGAAAATATGAAAAAACTGGGTGTTAAAAAAATGTCTGTCGGTCTGTCTGTCTGCATACCTTATAACTTTTGAACGGAATGTCCGATTTGAAAAATTCTTTCACCAAACGATTCAGGACCTTTTCTATTTGCGTCATATCAAATATGGTTAACATTAGCGCATGGCAAGGGGGGCAAAATGGACAAAAACTATAGTAGGACAATTTTTGTGCATAAATAAAAATAATGTTTAATTCTCTACAAAAACATATCATGTGATCATTTTTATCATATCCGAGATATAGGCATTTTAATAAATTTTGATATATTTTCACATTTTTCATTAGTTGTCAAATTTTGACAATAGTAAAATTTCAATCATAGGTAAAATTAATTTAAATTATTTTTTAATAATTTAATAAATTTCCGATAATGGTGCGGCCAGAAAAACAATCCGATAAAGCCACAAAGAAAAAAGGAAACGATATGGTCCAAAAATACAGGAAAAGCGAAGTTAATTTAACATCTTATTTTATTAACTTCCTCATTTTTCCGCCCGTTTCATTTTTAAATTACACTTGATTTTTTTCTTGAAATCGACGAGAAACAGACAGGCACGTTTCTTATGGAAACATTCGGTCAAAAATTCAAAATCTTTCTGATCAAAAGCCGCCATTTACCCGACTTGATCTGACAGCTAGTTTTTGAGTTGTAGGTCAAAACGTCAAAAACAATAAAATTCAATTTTTTTGTTTAATAGACTAAAATAAAAAAACTTTACATCAAATTTTGTTTAAAATAAAGAAAAAAATTAAGAACATTTTTGGAAATATGGTGAAGGCGCCAGTTTGATATGAAAAAAAATTAAAATAAAAGAATTTACGTTAAAGTGAAGTATAAAAATATAATTTTCAAAATAATGACATTAAAAAAAAAATTAATAAATAAATAAAATTAATTTGGAACTATATTTCAATGTACAATAAGAGTAGTTTTTGGCGCAGTGGCTAGGGTGTTAGACTCTTTATTAATGGTTCCGGGTTCGAATCCAGCTAGCAGCATATAAGCTTTTTATTTTTTTAATTTTTATTTCGTGTAAGATCGTTTGTGGCGCAGTGGCTAGGACTCTTAATAAATGGTTCCGGGTTCGAATCCAGCTAACAGCATATAAGATTTTCATTTTTTTCACTAGCCATCCGATCAAGTTGGGTTAATGGAAGCTTTTTATCAGAAAGATGAAATCTGCTAAAATCATACTAAAAATTTTGAATTTTTGACCGAAAGCCAGTTTCCATAAGAAACGTGCCTGTCTGTTTCGATTTTCTTAAAACGCTACTGAAGAGCATACTATGAAATGCGAAGATTCCATTTCTGCACGGCTTGTAATAATTCTCAGTCATCTTTTGGAAGTTCAAAGTTTTTCGTGTAATAAGATAGCGAGAAACAGATACGGGAGAAAATTTGTCTTCTGAAAGCTAAGGTATATAAGGGGGCTTTAAACTTTACAGACCCGTATTTGAAAAAATATTTTCTAGAAACTCAAAACAATATATTACCTAACAGTATATAACCTAAGTAAAAAATTCGTTTAGTTAGTTAGAGTCTTTTTTCTATTTTGCGACTCTTATAATTATATAAGCTCATAATCACACACATTTTGCGTGTTCTTATAGGCCCATGAGAGGTCTCTACTTTTTTTTTCTGTTCGGTTGGCAACATACAAAAGCCTATCTCTTGACGTTTTGCGTGCAAATGTCAATGTCGATTTAAAGCTTAATTTTTTACAAAATTTTGTGTTTATTTTTTACCGTGTTAAAATTGTGGACTGGTTAACTGCAGTGAAAAAAAAAGAGATGACTGTAAAATATATCAAAATATAATTTGTTCTTAGAATTTTAAACATAGTGTAAACTGTAATGCCAACCCAAAACAAAAATCCCTAAATCAGTCATCAATTTAAATTAATGTCCAAAATAAGACGACCGTAATTTTGGACATTAACAAAGTAGGCGTGTGAATGGTCGTGATTATATTGAGTATCATCACGGCTTGTTTTTTCCTACGCTTCCTCCTCACCCTCAAAAAAGAGCCCTAATTAAAAACAAAATAATTTTAAGAAAACTGAAGCAAATGAAAATTTAGTTTTCAGTATTAGTATAAAGTCATTTATGGTATTTTATGATTTATAATATTAATCTTTATGATTTCAAATCACCTTGATTATAAATTTTAGATGAAGGGAAACATAAAGGCGAGAAATTGTTCATTTTCCCTTCTTATTAGTTCATCTAAAACATTGTGTACCTAACTATCATTTATCAAAAAAGTTTTAATGGTATTTTGTGTAACATTATATAAAGTGGGTTAAGGTTTTATCAATTTTCTTGAGAAATATCCCTATTTACTTTCCACTCTCACCCGAGAAGTTGCCTCTGACAAACTGGCATATTCCAACAGCGCACACTGAGATATTTCCCGCAAAATAACTGGCCTTGGTATACCGGTAGCTCAGTTGAATCGAAAAATACTAAAACGTGCCAACTTGGAACTTCCAAATCACTATTTTTTTAAAGTTTAGCAGATTATCACTATTTTATAATAAATCCAACCATTACTGCAAAAACCTCTTGAGTCAGAAGCCTTTAAACACTTTTTTAAGGCTTATAAAACATTTTTTCCACTACTGGTTACTGGTTTCCGAGATATTTGACATTATAGGCTGAATCCGAGTCCGTCAAAACGAATGAAATCTTCAGGTTTTTAAAAAAAACAAACAAAATTCTTTCTATTTGCTAGTTTCATTTTTCAACAAAAATTTTGTGATACAAAAAAATGTTATATTAAGTAGCTTAAAATTAATATAGGCGTTTTTAAAAACTTCCATTTAACCCCGGAAATATTATTTATATATTTTGTGACGTCACATCAAATTATAACTTCCCACCCCCCTGTCACAAAATGTTACAAACTACTTCAAATGCCATTACCATCTACTTTTTTTAAGGTTTTTTCTATTTTTTAAGAGTTTAAAGTTCTATTTCTGCACATTAATATAGCACTAGGGTAATTAATAACGTAATTAGGTTATGGTATACAACAATAAATAGTTGTAAATGCGCCAACCACTATATATTGCAACAATACAACAACAAAAAATTAAACGTGTTCGGTATTTACAAACGAGTGCAGTTGTTTGATTTACAAGCACAAAGTGTTAAGCGATCAAAGGTCGGGCAGAAAGCGAGGTAGACGTGGCTTACAAATTCGCAGGTTTGGATTTCCGCTCCTTCCTACGTCACGATCCTCAATTCAAAACACAGGCAATTCACCTGACCCTTCCGCTTGACTGGCTAGCTGAGCCTGGTAGGCGTCGACTCTCTACTGCGTTTGCAAATCTGGTGTAATAATAATATAATAATAATAATATTTATTGTTTAAGAAAAAGTATAGACAGTTTACAATTTTACAATAAATATGCCATAATACACTAAAATATCTGGAGATATTTGAACGTGCATATAAAATGATAATAATAATAATAATGTAAATTTATTATTCCATCAATCTATTTTCTAATCATCGTACAGAGTGATATTGGTAGACTGACAGTTTCGGGCTGCTGGCCCTCTTCAGTACCAAGAGTCAACTCTGCACGCTGATTAAGAAAACGTTTTTAGACTTTACTCGCAAAAGGAATATAGCCATTAGATTGATGTAGACTTGTGCGCCATCTATTTCTAGATGTAGACAACTACTCATACCTCTCCTTATCTGGAGACTTTGAATGGTAGCAAGTTGAAGACTTGTGTGTCTCAAGCACATAGTACCACTAACGGGTGGTTAGACGTAAAATTAGTAAGGACAGAAATTTTTAATTTTAAACAAAATTATAAAAATATTAATTTATTATTCCATCAATCTATTTTCTAATCATCGTACAGAGTGATATTGGTAGACTGACAGTTTCGGGCTGCTGGCCCTCTTCAGTACCAAGAGTCAACTCTGCACGCTGATATTAATAATATTTTTATAATTTTGTTTAAAATTAAAAATTTCTGTCCTTACTAATTTTACGTCTAACCACCACTACCATTCAAAGTCTCCAGATAAGGAGAGGTATGAGTAGTTGTCTACATCTAGAAATAGATGGCGCACAAGTCTACATCAATCTAATGGCTATATTCCTTTTGCGAGTAAAGTCTAAAAACGTTTTCTTAATCAGCGTGCAGAGTTGACTCTTGGTACTGAAGAGGGCCAGCAGCCCGAAACTGTCAGTCTACCAATATCACTCTGTACGATGATTAGAAAATAGATTGATGGAATAATAAATTAATATTTTTATAATTTTGTTTAAAATTAAAAATTTCTGTCCTTAATAATAATGTATTTTAAATTCACATGTTAATTACATTTATTTGCACATAGAAACTACATATCACATGTAATTACATGTACATGTACAATGTACATTGTACATGCTTATTGTTGGGTATACTTATCCAAATAAAAATTTTAGCCCAAAATGCCTACTTTCAATATTTTGCTAAAACATTTATTAGAATCAGCTGATTGTCGCCATCTTTATTAGTCATCCTTCCTCAAAAAACTATTATAGTGACAACAACGTTGTTGTATTATTAAATAATATGAATCTTCAATTTTAATAGTGTATTTTATATAAAGTTATAATGTTTTAGAATAAAATGTTATTATATACCTCAAAGTTGTTACAACAAGATTTGGTTGTACTATTTTTAGATTTTTCTTCAGTGTTTGCACCAAAAAATGCATGAAATACTCCACAGTGCTACGCATTTGTTATACCTGGCTTACCATAGGTCTGTTTCAGAAATTGCACGAGCACAGATTTGTCTTTAGACGACATTGTCGAATTTGCCACATCGTCTAATATATTTGGTTACACCGCGCAATATTTCATCACTCCTGTCCCTTCGTCTCTTGTTTTATTAACATATTATTGGCTACATGGAGTATTAAATTCCCAGGCTTTAGTATTACGAAGTTTACTATTTCAAACTAATTTGTTACGGTCTGGAATTGTAGTTATAAACTTTACTACAGTTAGGAAGGTACAGAGTGTCTTGTAAGGAGATGTACTTATTAATTTTATTTATTTATTTATTTATACATGACCTCAAATAGAGTTATGAAACTGGTGACAAGGCCTTACTTATAATAACATATTTAAATTTTTATAAAAAAGAAGATAACAAAAAATATATTTGGTCTTTAGTGGGATGTGGGACGGCGTATATGTAACAAATTTTTAGATTGCCTACGTTTCGGATAGGGTTTTATCCTTCATCAGGGCTGAAAAATAGCATTAAACTGTAAAATCTATTTACGAGAGAGGAAACGCACTCACCTTTCTGAAATTATTAGACATCAAATACATCAAATACAAGGGAACGACCGTTATACCATTGGGAAATTATTAAAAATTAAAGCTGGAACTCCAAACATTAAGCTAAAAAACAATTTGACTATATTTATTGAAACAAGCATGTTTTTTAAGGTTACCTTATTTTGTATTTGGTTTAGTGTTGAAAATATGTACGTGGCACATTTTATTTGTTGCAAATATATTTCAGAATCGAAATTAACATAAAACGTGTCAAGAACTACCAATAAAAACATTTAATTAATAATTTTAAAACAATTTTCGGTACGAAACACATGGACCGTTGAAAGATTATGGTGACATTTATTTTTGTTCTGTTGGTATGTTGTAGTAGTTTAGTGATTTTTATATTTTTTTATATTAAAAAGGAAATATTATTGAAAAAATTAGTCTCTTCAAATATATATTTTTTATTTTAAAAACTCGCTTTAAATCTACCGTACGTAGTTTATAAAAAGCCCCTGGTACAAAAATAAGTGTCAAAACATGCAGTCATTAAATAGTTTTAAAAATCTTTATCTTAATTTTATATTTTTGTTTCAGGTACGTAGAAAATATTCCATAATATTAATAAGTAAGTAAAAAAGAATACATTATCAGTGTTTTTAGTATATTGGTGTATTTATGTTTTTGAGGAATGCAATAGGGAATCCCTTAATTGTATACCAACATTAACTTATTTATATATAAAGCTCGAAAAAAAATTTTTGGTTGCTGAAAGTGAATCTGATAATAAAAAATTCATTTTACGGGCGGAGGTGAAAAATGGGAAAGCTCTTTTACTGGGCAGTGTATTTTTTACTGTAAACATTTGTAATTAATAGCAAATGTTGCCTGGGGTTCCAAATATGCAAATACGTTCAGCATTTACTACGCTTACGAATTTTTAGTGCGAATTAAAGACATATGTAATAAGGCTCATTCGCAAAATTAGAGGTAAATAAATGTTTGGACTTTATAAATATTTAATGTCAAAAATAACATATAGAAACTCTATAGGGGGCTTTTACGAAAATCATATCGGAATATGCGAACGACCGTGCAATCGTGCGTGCGAGTCAGCGAGCCGGCTTTGGCCAAAGACGATGTACGTGCGATAGCAACAGTCAACAGTCTCGTAATAGGGCACGTTTGCCAACAAACATTGTCACTTTCAACCCCGGTAGAAGAAATCTTTACTTAAAAAAACATGAAGCTGTGTAATGCTAAGCAATCTGTGGTATACTCTGGGTGCCAGACGTCGTTTTCACTGAAAATTTCCATTTCCATTCCATATAATATATGAATTTTTACTCGTAATCTAATATTATTAGATTACGAGCAAGAATTTTTATCATTAGCTTAAATAAAAATTAAATTTTAGGGTGTCCTCTTTAAAGGATTTTATTATTATCAAAGTATTCTACAGTTGCTGATATACTTTGTATTGATTATTGATAATTTTTTGTTATCTAAGATGGCGGCAAAAAAAGTGTCCTTAAATTTTTTGCCGCTATCTTGAAAAAACAAAAAACTACCGAAACTAAATTAATGCAATTTAATAGAAAAAAGCATGATTTTTTTATTGGTGGAAACTGTCAAAACTAATTTGATAAAAATTGATAGAAAAAAAAAATGATTTTTTTAATGGCGAAAACCGCAGTTCTCTAGGTTAAATAGTTTTGAGTTAGCGCACGTCAATGTCACATTTTCGAGAAATTTAAAAATTTTGAAAAAAAATTAAAAATCATATTTTCGAAACAGGGCGTTTTTGAAAAAAAAAATCCCGTTGAGGGTTTTCTCATAAAACACATAAAAAAATAATTAGCCAAATCCGTGACCCAAGCCCTGCCTGAATCGGCGCGGATATCATCAGTATAGAAAATCGACTGGCGTTTAGACCCTTTGTGGTGTGACGCAATCCATTTTAGTTAAAAAACTGTTTATTTTCTATATGGATTGCTAAACATTATTTGTTTCCGAAAATGTAAGAATTAGTTGAAAGCGCCGAATTACAATTTTTATAACACCCTGTAGTAGCGGCATAGTTAAGTACTTCATAAATCACGTATGGCGGAATGATTATTGTGACACTACTGAGGAGAGCGCTTTTTAATTTAAGGCGCTGACTGACCTAGATGCGGTGATCTCTTTGTGATTCATGCTTTTCAACATTAAATACGGTCACGATAGTTTGCTCCGCTAACATTAAAATATTTTAAATAATAAATTCAGTGTGTGAACCAATGTTTAAAAAATGTAAGTGTAATTATGGACATTTAATAACTTGCATTTTTTATCGGGATAGAAATTTAATGGAACTCTAATATTCGAACTTAGACTTTTTATCGGGGTGATTTTAATTTAATGAACTTTTATTAAACTTTTAATAAATCTTAAATAAACTTTGAAATAATCATGGACTAAAATTAAATGGGAAATATTGGAACTTTTATTGTCGCGAAGGGAATTTTATACATTTGAGATAGTTTAAAATTTCTATATTGGAGTCATGACGCTGAAAATCTATTGGTTATTAGTTAGGCTAAAATTATGTAAATTAGATTAGGAATTAGAAAGGAAAGCTGCAGGATCGAAGGATCTAAAGATGGAAATTATAGAATTTAATTATATTTTAATAAAACTTATTTAGCTTACAAAATCTTACTTTTACTTTGACTCTCGTTACCGAACAAAAGCTCCCTAAAAATTGGTTAATATGATTTTTATTTAATACCCGATGGTATATAGATCTAAACAGATTGTAGTTACCAGTCATTAGTGCCAAGTGGTTAAGGCCATAAAACACTTGTCGAAGTGCTACTATTCAGGCGGCACCAGCTGGTAAATTAAGATTTGGCAGAGGAATAATATATTAAACAAAGGAATTAAATTATAAGAAAAGTCATATTACCACACCTTATTAACTATAAATAAAACCAAACCCCTGTTTAAAATAAGTAAATGAAAATAACATACGAAAATAGCCCTTATCAAGGGACACGTGCAAAACCTCGTTGCTATGTCTCAAAGCGTTCCTGAGCTATTAAATAAAAACTGCTTTCAAAGAGGCGTAGCTCCCTAACGACGCATTTTAAGACATATGTTTTTGTCATATTTTCTGATGTACAATCACCCCCCCCCCCCGAGTTTTTGCTCATCAGTTCCGGATACCCTGTAGTTTCCAGGAGTATAAAAAATTCAATAATGTTTATTTTCTGTTGTCCTGTGAACTCAATAGGCTTGGAACAAACTTCTACGTAGTTTTCAAATCCTGCTTTTTAAAACAAATTTTCAACAAAGGTTTTTCTATTACTTTTTTATTCTGAGGACTTTAAGTTAAATTAGAGACATTTTTGTTAATGCTGCAGCAATATCGTTCATTCATTTAAAGATTTTTTTTTTTTTTACTTTTTACTTGGTTGACTTTTATTGTTTAATAGACTAACAAGCCGTGAAGACATGTAATTCTTTGAACTCTATAGTAAACGTTTCGCAGTAGATAGTAGGTAAGTATATTGTGTTTTCTGCCCATATTCTTTCCAAAGTGTTATAATTTTGCCCCAATTTGCTTACTTAATAATTGAACGTCCCCTTAATATATTCTAAAACTTTGGACTTTTATTCTCCTTTTTTATAATGACAGACGGACAGACGGATTGTTTCTTACCACAAAAAGGCTTCTAAAATCTTTAGTCTTTCAACCCTCTGCCACAGACACCTTATTCATGGCGTTAAAATTACGCATCCTTTTAAAAAAATTAAAAATTGAAGAAATTTTTTTAAATTTTAGGTTACAAGCGAATAAAAAATAGCGTATGATCCACGGACGAAAAATATATCTCGCTCTTATGCGGTTTCGCCTCGCATGTGACCAAGAAACATTATTTTTCGTCCTTGGACTTTTTTAATTTAAAGTTGATATCTCAACTTGTTTAAAAATGTGATATACTGTATAACAGATCACAGAACTTTGATTCTGTTTGTCAATTTAAATTTAGTGTGGAATCGTACACTTGTCTTTAAAGCAAAAGAACATTTGTCTTTAAAGAAAAAGAACATAGGTTGTAGAATTCGATTGTAAGAATTCGCCAACCATCCGAAAGATTCGGTTTTGCACACAAAAAGCTTGCCTGCATTATCTAGATCATTGAGTCAATAAAACGCTTTATAGAATGCATATATCAATTTAAAATAAGATTATTAGGTAATGCATATATGAATATAATGCATACAGAGCAGTCCAAAAGTCACCCCCCCCCTCTGAACTTTTGAACCAGTTGAGATATCGACTTCAAATTTGAAACTTTTAAATAAGACAACAAACTATCTTTTAGCATATACAGGGTGATCCATAACTGGCATGCCAAAATTTAAGAGGTGATTCTAGATCCAAAAATATAAAAAAAGTTCCTATAAAGGTTGGTCCGGAAATGAGCCCTAAGGGATCTAGGGCCCTTTAAAATTGTAATAAAAATAAGGTTTTTAATTAATATCTCGGGTACCGTTTAAGCTAGAGCGGCGAGCTTTTGAATGTATACTAGTATTAATAAGGGCAATAAGTTTATGTTAATTTATTTTTTTAATTTATCCAGAGGCGTGCCCAGACGGACAAAATATATGAGGCTTAAAACATTTTTGCCCCAAACTTTTCTATATGTATGTTTTTTGGATTTGTTGTAAAAAATATAGATTTCTAGAGTAAAAATACATATAAAATATCATATAGTGCAGCATTAAAATTTTATTGGTGCTTTTTTTTGTTCCCCATTCAATACGTCATCTTCGAAGGGCCGTAGCTCCCTTAGGGCTCATTTCCGGACCAACCTTTATAGAAACTTTTTTTCATATTTTTGGATGTAGAATCACCTCTTAAATTTCGGTACGCGAGTTCTGGAGCAGGCTGTATTTAATACTTTCAGCTCTTAAAATGTGGGCAGGGGGGCATGGGGGCACATTTGTTTAAATGGAAAGGGGGGTCGTGTAATACATCACTTTAAAGCTTATAAAATTATCCATTTAACTCCATACTTTTAAATTAAAAAAAAAATTGGGTTTAAAATGGGGTTGAAAATGGGTATTAATGTCAAAATTCCTCTAAAAAAAAAGAAATAATTTTTTAAAAATCCCTAACTTCATCATAAAAAAATGTTAATTATACTTTTAAACTAATTTTAGTTGACATAAAAAAAAAATTAAAAAATCGAATGTTTTAGCACAAAAAATTAAAAAATTAAAACCATAAAAAACATTTTTAAAAAAATTAAAAATGTTAGTTTAAATAGAGAATTTTATAAGCTTTAAAATGATGTATCACCCGACCCCCCTTTAAAAAAATGTCCCCCTATGCCCCCCTGCCCACATTTTAAGAGCTGAAAATATCAAATATATGCTAAAAGATAGTTGAAGTTGTCTTATTTAAGAGTTCTAAATTTGAAGTCGATATTTCAACTCGTTCAAAAGTTAAAAGGGGGGGGGGGGGGGCGGCAGACTTTTGAACCGCACTGTATATGGGCCATTATCAAATATTAATATTATTATGTATGTAAAATTATCGAGATTCTTAAAATAAAGAGGGATATCGTTTCAAATGGTAGTTTTAGGCTAAATGAGAAAAATATATTTTTACTTAAAAAAGTGCAAAGTGATGAACAGAAATGATGAAAAACTGATTACAAAGTTTATTTGTTGAAAATTAAAATTAAATAAATAATAGTAAACAATTTTGTATTATCTAAACCTGACAACAATGCATCATTTAAAACTCGTGATGCGCATCGTGTGAATCTTTAGCCTAATGTTGATAATTTGTAATATACTATTAATTTTACAGACAGGGGCGGTTAACTATAAGCCCAAAAAACTTTGCCCTTAGTCCCACAAGAAAAAATACATGTTTTTGTTTGGTAGTCAATGTGCAATGTTTATTTGTGTTTTGTTTACTCATTTGAAATATCTTCTCTAATTTTATTTATACCCTGGCAAAAAAATGTCCCTTAAATTTTTAAATATAAGATAATAATATTTGTATAAGATCATCAAATTATTATTCTGGTCACACAATGGCCAATATTTAGTGGAATAGCCCCATATTTAAAAATCCAAACGCGTCTTGTATTTATTGAATTCGAACTCAATATAAGAGACTTTGTAGCCGGTTATAAAACAATTGGCATCCACATAATTTCAATAATATCGGGAATGATATACTTCTGCTGATGTATTTCTGCAACAGTTGAAAGATCGCGAACTGAATACGAATGTAATGTGTTATTCGTGACCGGACTAAATCGTTGATTCCATCAGCATTTCCAGTGACAGATCTGTAGAGTCCCGTTCCAGTTGGTTTATCCCTCAACCACAGACATGAATTTTTGTATTATAACCACAGACAAGGAGTCAAATTGACTCCAGCTTATTTATACTCTGTTATACTCTGTAGTGTTTCACTTAAAAAAAGATATCGGTTTAAATGTGTGTTTTGGGCTAAATGAGAATAATATGTTTTTTTTTAAGGGCAAAGTGATGAAAAGAAATGACGAAAAACAGTTTAATAACTTCATTTGTTAATTTTGATCAAAATAATTATTCGTTAACAAATTTTTGTGTTATCGTAAACGTGACAGCATTGCTAACTTGCTAAATGCCTCTCTTATCTTAAAAAAGTGACTTTTTTTGTTTATCTTAACATCGTAACAAAAGGAATATATAATAAAAACTGTACAATATTAATTAAATGTATTTATTTAACTACAGCTTAAAAGTCTCTTAAAACTTTTTCATGAAAATAAAGGTATTTAAGACGTTAAAAGCCACATTAAATTACATACTAGTTACACTGTTCCATGGGACTGCAGGCTTTAGGTTACTATATTATAATGTTGGAGTTGCTCGATTGCTTTACTGTATCATTAATATAAATACATACCTCAAAAACAACTTCATAATCCTACTGAAAAACTAGTCTGAAAAAGTCCAATAAACATTGTGTATTTTACACCATGTTAAATCCGTAAATATTAACAACAAAACAACAAAATATTTTAATTTTACAGTTAAGCGCAGTCAACACATCACCCAAAGAAGTTATTTTTACTTTCACATGACATCGTTAGGTGCATTGTTGTCAAATCGTGCATTGACATTTGTCAAAACTCGTAAATAAAATAATTAATTAAAGTATGTTCCGGGATGTAAAAAGGGCTGAAATTTTGGCTAAACCATTGATAGATTGATTTGTATTATACATATAAAAAAAGCAGTAAAACTTATTTAGTAAGCCTTAAAATAGCTAAAATCTTAATATTGGTGCCTAGTAGGCACTGCCTATTCTCCTTGTCTGAAATAGAACGCATGGACTAATACCTAAAACGCAGTATGCTGCTCTCGTATAAGGGATTCCCCTCAGACGGAGTTACGCGAACCGCACCCCGAATTGGTATGATCCTCGCCTTTTAGCACACTTTCGCAAGTGAGTCACTGGAGTCTATTTCAGACACGGATAATACTGTTAAGTATTATGTTTACTTAAAAGTTCATAATTTACGAATATCCCCAACTTTTTCCACGTGTATTTACTCTTTCGATGTTTTTCTTTCTTTAACCATATTTGTTTGTTTGCTTTTAATTTATCTGGCTTATTTAATCAATATTGTTTTTTAAAGCTTGTTACATCAAATAAATTGTTTTTTTTACGTTTGAAATTATGTAATCTTTTTTTACGTAATTTGATAAATAAAATAGTGAGCAGTATTTTTTATGAAAATATTGAAAGTACTCTTTGGTTGGCAGCACTTCCAACTAAATAATAGATTCCCATATAGTTTTTTTAATACCAAATAAATAAATAAGTCGGAAAAGAAAAAATTAAAAAATACATATTAAAAAAAAACAATTAATTGAAAACAACCCGAGGTATTATGTATATATTTTTTATTTTTGTTATATAGAAAAAAACTGGGGGCAAGAATCCTTTCTTATTCAGCTACGCCCTTTAATAAATGCATATTAATCTAAATCGCGACGCGTCGTGGTGCAGTAACATAAATGATAACAGCAAGATCGGTCAAATCGTATATTTAAAGGGCCATGACCAATGGTCAATAAAATATTTTTTCTACGACTGCTTTAGAATGTAAGCAAATACACACACCTTTAAGACACAGAATAAATCCATTCTATCTCTAGATACGGTATGAATATTCCGTATCAAGTGTTAGAATGATCACATGTAGTGCCATCTCTTGTTTATAAAAGTAAAGAAAACTGTAGCAAAATTAGCAAAAATATATTTATTTTACGATGAAATTGAATAATTTAATGCAATTTAAAGTTTTGCGTTAAAATTACATAAAGTTTATTAGTTTTTCTTAATATTTGACCAGTTTTTTATCAATTTAGTTCAAAAAATTAAAACTGCTCCATCTATTGTTAAATATTTAAACCTGATATATGTCACAACAATCTGACATAACCTTCAATTTTTGCATTATAATTTGTAAATGTGCTAAGATTAAATAAAAATCTTTTTTAAGTACTGATTTGATAAAATTATTAAATAACATTAATTGCTTTATTTAAAAATTAGTGTTTTGTTGAATTTACAATCTCGAGTCACAAAAAACATTGTTTTTAACCTTGTCTGCAGTTTAAAGCCATACAGTGTTTCATATTTGCAGTCGAAGAAAAAGTATAGTTTACAACACGAATGGAATAGTCATTCCTGGCTCGCGGGACCGTCATACTCGCCTGCCGGCTCGTATGACAAACTTTCCGCTAGCGCGGAATATTGTCTATTTCATACTAGTTATAGAATATACTATTTTTTAACGATTATAAAAATTAGTATATTATGCACCTAAAATAATAACTATACGTCTTTAGTGTTTGAGAATAAAGTATTTTTACTGAGATGGAGTCGAGGCAAAAAATCACTCAAGAACACTAAAGAGAGTTGGTATGCGTGGTGCATATATTTGTTCTACACTGATAACATAGTATATTGAAGTACTAGTTTCATAACATACATCTTTAGCGCACGAGTACAAGTTTAGTTTAGAGTACTAGTGCGCTAAAAACGTGTTACGAAAAGAGTGCTTTATACAATGTTTTCTATTTTGCTCTAAAATTGAAAAAAACTTTCATTTAAATTGATAACTGATTTAGGGATTTTTGTTTCGACTTGGCATTACAGTTTTCGCCATGTTTAAAATTCTAAGAACAAATGATATTTTGATATATGTCTTTTCTTTTTCACTGCCACAACCAAGCCACACTTTTAACACATTAAAAAATAACGTAAACACAAAATTTTATAGAAAATTAAACTTTAAGGTGACGTTGACATTTGCACGGAAAACTTCAAACGATAGACTTTTGTCTGTTGCCAACCCAACAGTAAAAAAGTAGAGACCTCTTATGGGCCTACACGGAAAGAAATTAGTGGGCTCTGCGCTATACATTATAAGATATTTGGTAACAGTGGCAAATTATAGTGATTTAAGCTATATATTATAAGGGACACAATAACTAATAATGTTAAAAATAAATTGGAAACGATTATATATATTACAGACACGATTATATTTATTACAGGCACTATTATAAATTTACAGAAATTTTATTATATTATAAAAATTATTAGCACGGACAATAATTAAATCTATTTAAGCTATAAATGCCATACTATTTGTTATATTTTATTATTCACTAAACAATTAAAGTATTTCATATAAATTTTTACACTGACTGCCATAATTGTAAGAGAAAGCCTTGTATTTATATAATAAGCGATTATAATTTGCTTGGTATGTGTGTTATAGCGCTCCTAGCTATAATTTTTTTTTTCCGTGTATAGGAACACGCAAAATGCGTGTGATTATGAGCTTATAAGAGTCGCAAAATAGAAAAGAGATAATTTAGATTTACTTTGATATAGCCAATTAAATTATTTGGTTGTGAGTAATAAATTTTATTTGAGTCAAATAAATATTTAGTTCATGTAAATATATATTATAATTTCCAAATAATTTAATAATGGGAACAAAATAGTTTATTTCACATAAATAAAATTTATTTGTCACAACCAAATAATTCAGTTGGCCATATCCAACCAAATATTTTCTACCCACAAATAATAGTGTATTATTTACCAAGTGAGAGAAGTTTAACATTTTTGACCTGCGTCAAATTGCGGTATGAGCGCGCTAGCGCGAAGCCCGCAAGACGCGGTCTAAAATGTTAAATCTTCACTCACGTGGAAAATATAGTATTTTCTTCACTACCAGTACAATTAATTAGCTATTTATTTATTTTTTTACTAAAATTTAATGAAAAAGCTTATAAATTTAAAATATCACGCTGGCCGTTTGCGACCATTAAAAAAACAAATGAATAACTTGACATTTCTGGCAGAAATTTTCTGGTGATCTGCTAAAATTATTAAGTTAGAAAGTGTTTCCGTGTTAAGTGTAATAAAATATATAAAAATGGAAAGTGAAATGCAAAGTGATGATTCTGGTACTCCCACAGAAATAAGGGGACAGGCGAAAACTGTGAGGGAGAATCTATTGTCTCAAAAATCAATATATGGGGGTTGTACCTCTAGTAATCTATGATCCTTAAGGTAATATATGGGTTGTATAATCTATGGTTGAATATGATGGGCCAATGATTTTCACTTTTCGAAGTGTTTTTTGTAAAACATGTTTTATAGGTACTAATTTAGTTAATATTTTTTAATTTATCATGCAATAAATAAATTTGGTGCCTAAAGACACTTGTAAATAGCAATGTGATTTAATAATTAAGTGAAAAGTCAGATGCCAAAACAGCTGAATAAAAATTCATTATTAACCATGGTGCAATTTCATTATTTTTAGAACCTCTGACGTCATAGGTAGAGAAATAATATTTCTACCAATGAAAAGAACAGTAATAAAGATGTGGTTTTAGGCTGGTAGTGAAAAAACTGTTTTATGAGTGTACTACCTTAGGGAACATTAAAGTATTACGTAACACAAAATGTACCAAAATTCATACACTTCATACCCCGGTTCTCGCGGTATTCAAGGCTGTAGAGATTTCATATTTTGGCTACCCCCCTAACACACCCCCTATTAGGGGGTAGCCAAAATATGAAATCTCTATAATCTATAATAACTCGAGAACCGGAGTATGAAGTGTATGAATTTTGGTACAGTTTGCGTTACGTAATACTTGAACGTTCCCTTAAGCTAGTAAAGCCAAATATTAGTTAAACATATAGCTAAAAAATTTGAATATAGGTGTGTTTGATAAGTTAAAAAAAGATAGTTGTCTTTTTTTTTCAATATTGATAGTCGCTCGTCGCTAAACAATGCTTAACAACGGTTAATACTAAATAGGTCCACTCATTTTATTGGTTGTCAAGGTAAACGATTATTGACAACGGTTTATCATACACAAGCTGTCGACCTGAAATTTGGTACAAATAATTTTTAGAAATTCAAACAAATTTATAAGGAGTTCCTAAAAATATATTTTTTGAGGATCACCCTAAGGTATATAATTCACATTTTTACCGACAAAATTACGAACCTTCTTCCGTTCTACTTGTCTAAGCGGAAAATTATCGAAATTTTATTGTAACTTTTATGAACAGGAATATTTCATACAGCAATTGGTTTTATACATTACCAGTACGATAAATTCCCAGACATTTCGATCGAGACTGTCACCCCAGCCGGTCATTTTCCCCCGATTCATTTTAATTTTTCAAAAATTAAATGTCCTTTTAAAATTTAAATATTTATCTATATTTATCGATAAAAATTGTAAATATTTCGCAAGTTGCTGAAACTAAAATATTTGAAGAGGAGGTTAACAAAAATATCCTTATATTTACTATTAAGTATTACTTTTTTTACTAAATTTTAGTAAAAAAAGTACCTTCATTCGGCAAAATTTGAAATAAGTGGAAAAAAAATGATGAGACAATGGGTTCCATTTACTTAAAACTCTGTTTGGTAACAACTAATAGAGAAAGAATATGATTAATCCCAAATGGAAAACAAAAAAAAGTTAAAAAATATGCGGTGTATGACAAAATAGTTATTTATGGTACTAGTGGGTAAAGTAAGATATTGCCCATGAGAAAATTAACCTGCGAGGCGTCAGCCAAGCAGGTTAATTTTCGAGAGGGCAATATCGGTTTACCCATGAGTGCCATACAAGGTTTTATCCAATAAATAGCTTAGGAATTCATATTTTTATTAAAAATTTTAATGACATTTACAAGAAAATAATTTGACAAGTGACAGTTGAGTGGGTAAAATAAATAATTATCCATTCAATAAAATAAAATCCACGCGGGGGTTATTATTAAGTTTATCTATTTAAAATAAAGCTGGTAATTGTCTTATTACACGGAAAGAAATTAGTGGGCTCTGCGCTATACATTATAAGATATTTGGTAACAGTGGCAAATTATAGTGATTTAAGCTATAGATTATAAGGGACACAATAACTAATAATGTTAAAAATAAATTGGAAACGATTATATATATTACAGACACGATTATATTTATTACAGGCACTATTATAAATTTACAGAAATTTTATTATATTATAAAAATTATTAGCACGGACAATAATTAAATCTATTTAAGCTATAAATGCCATACTATTTGTTATATATTATTATTCACTAAACAATTAAAGTATTTCATATAAATTTTTACACTGACTGCCATAATTGTAAGAGAAAGCCTTGTATTTATATAATAAGCGATTATAATTTGCTTGGTATGTGTGTTATAGCGCTCCTAGCTATAATTTTTTTTCCGTGTATCTGTATGTATTGGATAAAGTCTATTTTTGCATGTGTCATTGTAAAAATATGTCATAATAAGTAACCTTAAATACTTATTTTTGTATTAAGAGCGCAAATGAAAGAAATCATATTTTGTGCTCGTAATACACACAATATTTTTTCTACGATCTAAAATAAATAAATAAATAAATTTCAGACATTAAGTTACTTTACAAGGTCGCAGCACTTGAGTACAATTTTCTGCAAATCTATTGGTGTAAAAGTAAAATCCTAATCACAGTAACTCTCCATAATTCCTTCGTAACAACAAATATATAGTACACAAATATTTAGCACACGAAATTCAGATTTGATTCAAAATAAATAATGATTTCATATTAAAAAAATGGCGGGCCAACATCTTGTCCATATAACTGACAGCTGTTTTACGATTGACATGCCGTTTGCCTACCCTGTGCGCGCGAAAAAAACACTTTGTTCTTGAAAGAAAAAGTCCAAATGGTTTTTGTATCCTGGAAGATACATAGGTACTTAGTATTTGAAAGTTATTATTTTATTATATTAGAGTACCCTTTTTTTTGTGCTATTAGTGACAACAGCACTTTGCTTAGTATTATCAATGAATAGAAGAAACGGATTCCTTGAACCAAGGACACGTGTCTTTGGATATGTTCAAAGCCATATTCTCTTGTTACAAGAAAATACCAGCCTTGAAACAAGAGAATATGGCTTTGAACATATCCAAAGACACGTGTCCTTATTCCAAAACCCGTGCTCTTTATTCAAGGACATTGACTTTGGTTCAAGAAAATACCAGCCTTGAAACAAGAGAATATGGCTTTTCAAATATACAAAGACACGTGTCCTTGGTTCAAGGAATCCGTTTTTTCTATGTGGCGAAATGTGCGAAAACCCAAAATTTTGTATTTTGTATGTTGTACTAAGTAAAAAGATACTAAAATTGTAGGTTTATGTTTAATAATCGAGTACCCATTTAAGGGTTAAGGCACTACAGGACGGCTGTCCTTGTTATTACCTGTATCTAAACGAAAGCTAAATGCATCGTATAAAAAATTGTTTAGTATTTGATACGGTAACAACAGTGCGGCTGGGCTGACGGACTAAAATATTTTGCAGATATTTGCCGTTCGGAAACTTATATTATCCAAAGTATTTTCCTCGACTCGATGAAATTTACACTTTATGATCTTTTTATATTTTACACAAATCTTAAGTTGCCGTTTAAATGTGTAATGTACTCCATTTTAAATTACAATGAACAAAAGAGAGTTAGATCAGTTTATAGCTTTTAAATCTGGCTTTTAGCAAAGTAATAATTCAGAAGTACAAGTTTGATATCAGGATATATAGTGCGGTCCAAACGTCACCCCCCCTTTTAACTTTTGAACGAGTTGAGATATCGACTTCAAATTTAGAACTCTTAAATAAGACAACTTGAACTATCTTTTAGCATATATTTGATATTTTCAGCTCTTAAAATGTGGGCAGAGGGGCATGGGGGGACATTTTTTTAAATAGAAAGGGGGGTCGTGTGATACATCATTTTTAAGCTTATAAAATTCTCTATTTAAACTAAAATTTTTAAATTTTTTAAAAATGTTTTTTAAGGTTTTGATTTTTCAATTTTTTTTGCTAAAACATTCTATTTTTTAAGTTTTTTTTTTATAAATTTTTATTTATGTCAACTAG
Organism: Brachypterus glaber; assembly: GCA_958510825.1. Classification (NCBI taxonomy): domain Eukaryota; kingdom Metazoa; phylum Arthropoda; class Insecta; order Coleoptera; family Kateretidae; genus Brachypterus; species Brachypterus glaber. Next base: position 5,834,400 of record OY294048.1, on the reverse strand, counting down.
AATTAGTTTAAAAGTATAATTAACATTTTTTTTATGATGAAATTAGGCATTTTTAAAAAATAATTTGTTTTTTTTTTAGAGGAATTTCGACATTAATACCCATTTTCAACCCCATTTTAAACCCAATTTTTTTTTCTAATTTAAAAATATAGAGTTAAATGGAGAATTTTATAAGCTTTAAAATGATGTATTACACGACCCCCCTTTCCATTTAAAAAAATGTGCCCCCATGCCCCCCTACCCACATTTTAAGAGCTGAAAGTATTAAATATATGCTAAAAGATAGTTTAAGTAGTCTTATTTAAAAGTTCCAAATTTGAAGTCGATATCTCAACTGGTTCAAAAGTTAAGAGGGGGAGGGTGACTTTTGGAGCGCTCTGTATAGTTTAACGCACGGATCTGCGGCTACGGGAAATATCTTTGGAATTATTGCACGCCTTATAACGCTCTTGACGGGAAGAAGAGAGCTCGAATGATTCCTCCCCCTTTGGTGGGAGACTTTCTTTCATGCGTAGAACTATACAATACTTTGATCATCACTTATTTTCAATTTTTTTTTTATTTGCCTTAAAATAAATGATTTAATTATATTTTATTAAAAAAAACTTAATATTCCTAACTACCAGCAAATTTGGAAGTGAAAGAAAAAAAAAGTACGCGATTTTGTAGCCCTTACAATAGTGCACCAAAAAGGTAGGGGGTTGGTATTACATATATTTCGTATTTTTTCCACATTTAGCAAATAAATTGGACTTTATTAAAAAAACAAATAAATCTTGGATGTTAATAAAAAAAATAAATAAAAAAACGTCCTGAAAAAAAGGTCCAAACCAAACGAGGGCCTGCGAAATGGTAAAAGGGGGCCCGCGAAATGGTAAATGGGGGTCAGTGATACGGTCAAAGGAGGCCTGCAAAACGTTGAATTTGGGGCCTGTGAAACGACTACACTGATAAAAAGGATTTATTTGGATATGGCCAATTAAATTATTTGGCTGTAACAAATTTTATTTGAGTCATATAAATATTTAGTTCATGTAAACAAATATTTTAACATCAAAATGATTTATTAATGGGAACAAAATAGTTTATTTGACAGAAATAAAATTTATTTGTCACAACCAAATAATTCAATTGGCCATATCCAAACAAATATTTTGTTGACACAAATAAACTGTTTTATCAGTGCAAAAAATTACACGCAAAAGAAATATTTTATCTCTTCTCTAAAAAGCATTAAATTTTACAGTAAAATTACATTTTTGACTTAACTTTGTACTGTAAAACTGAAAATTATGCCCATTTCATACCATAATTTTAAAATAATTAATTATTAATTAAATTAAATCTTAATTGTAGCATAAAACTTTTATATAACGTCATCATAAAACTAAAAATTACTAAAAAATTTAAAAGTAGCTTCCATAATCTTGTTTTTTTTTTAAACCTAGTTTAAAACTTAATCTTAGGGTAATATCACGTTTTCATCGTTTTAAATCAAAAGAATTTTATAATTTAATCTTAGTATTTTTTATTCATTTCAAATAATAATAATAAAAATATTTTTTGGATAAACCAAAGGGCTAACGACCGAGGTCTTTCTGCCCATAATTTACAATACATTGGTATTTTCAATATTTTTAGTAATTAATACGATAAAAATGAAAAAATGTTCATTGAACTAAGGACTGATAAAGTGGTAGAGAAGGGTGTATTCTCTTAGGATTGTTTGTGGGATTATCATAGTTTAGTACTGTTTGTATCTTATTCATATTATCGTTGTTATCACTGAATTTTTTCCTTAGTCTTGAAAGTCAGTAACAAATTGGTTCTATACCAGTTTTTTCATATAAAAGGTTGTTTCATTTATTTAATATTTTAAAAATTTACATTGATTCGCCTAAACAATGTTTGTGTACCAATCTTTAATCTATATTTTTATTCCCATTTTTAAAGTGTATACATTTTTTTCAGTGTGGCTTTTAACTTAATTTAAATTTCCGTGTAACAAAATGCTTAACACAAAGAAATGTTTTATGATTGTATTTGGCTTTTTTCTCGGCTTCTCTTCCCATTGTGAGAGATTTAAAGCAATATTTGCAAACATCAATTACTCGCATCCTCTAAACGTGGATATTGTATTGGATAAAATAAAGCCTCGTAAATAGGCCAATCAATGTAGCTGCGATTTTTTTAACCGTAAGAGACAGTTATTTTTATTTATTTTTTTATATTTTTTTCATATTTTATTTAGTTTATACAGTACATTTTAATATATTTCGATAAAAATAATGCAGCGTATATGGCACGAGTAAAGAAGATTTTGGAGGAGTAGTTAGAAGCTTTGAAAATTTGATAAATAAGATTGAGAAGCTGGAGCTGTGTTCCATATAAATTATATGTATAACTTAACAATCTGTGGTGTAAAATACCTTAGAAAAGGTCCCTAAACGAGTATAAATAAATACTAATACTAAGACTAATACTAATACTAGTAACCTTTGTCAGGATGTATGTATGTATGGTCCGGGTTCAAAGACCCACCTCCAGAATGCTAGAACCTTAAAATTTGACATCTACATAGAGAATCCTCCCACGCTCCCAGGAAAAATCCGAAAATTGATCTTGAAATTTGATACGTAAATGTAGTGTGCCCCCACAATCCCAGAAAAAAAAAACGAAACTTACCCTCCGACCCTCCACCCCCAAAAAAAATCTATAAATTGAAGAAAAAACTAAAAAGTGTGTAGTTATTTCAATACTTTTATATTTTGGAATTCTAATTCTAATTTATTTTGGGGGTGGGGGTCGGAGGGTAAGTTGGGGGATACTCATGTCGAATTTCAAGATTCTAGCTATTCTGTAGTTGGTTCTTTAAACCCGGATCATACATACATCCTGACAAAGGATTTTTTCTCTTTTATAAAGAAAGTAAAAAAATTGGGGTGGTTGGTAGCAAAGGGGTAGAAGTTACAACACCATGAATCCAACCTATTTTAATTATTTTTTAAATATTAAGCTATTTTGGTAACTATTTTGTTCCAATTATTTTATAATTAAATGATCAACCCTTAGGTTAAGGGTAGGTAAATTTATTTTTTTTTTAAACCAAAAGATAGCATTTTCTGAGCTATCTTTTTTCTAAAATGATTTTATCATTATTAAAAAAAAATCTCGCCCTCTGTTCACATTTTAAAAGGCGAAAATATCAAATATAATATATTTGATACTTAATCTATCTTTTTGCATATTATGCACCTTTTGGTCAAGGTGGAAGCCAAATTTAATAAAAATTCTACCCTACCCAAGAAAAAATCCTATCTACGCGCCTGCCCTGAACACTGTGGACATTACACTTTACACTGTGAAGTGTAGTTTAATGTAATTTTATTTAGTTTCCTACACTATAGCACAAAAAACAATTGACATACGAGCTCTTGGTCTTCCAGTCGCGATATGCAACTTGCGTCGTCTTAAATTAGTAAGTCAACTTGACTGGCCTACAAAATCAAGCGACATAAAAGCAAACGACGCGGATACGAAGCAATACAGGGGAAACATTCCCTCGCGAAATAGCGTGAAGTGAATAAAATCTGTTTACCATTGAAATGTTCATGCTAAAGGAAAATATTTAATAATTCAGACAGCTTTTATCCCTTTTCGGTTTTATATATGCAATATTATTAATAAAAATTGCGTTTTAGATGTTTGATAAATACTTCTGTGAATTGAACACAATATTTTTATTTTGTTAGTAATAACTTCTACTTGAGAAATAAAATTGAAGTCTGGTAATACTCATAAAAATGCATTTAATATATTTAACATAATAAACAGTAGTCGGCGCAAACTCAGTTATGACATATCAACGTTGAAAATAAACACAGAAACATAGGCTTACGGAATAATTTTGCCGAATTATGAGGGAAATTTTTATAAAGGTCGCTAAATCGAAACATCTGACGACTAATTTGTTACACACAACAATATTGACTATACATATTAACTATAAATACGTATATAAATCGGTGTTTTTTAAAGAAAAGACCGATATTCGATTTTTATCTTTTAAGAATACGAAAGTTTTTAATTTTTATTTATCGATAACTTTTTTCCCACCTTACTCGTTTAAATGGTTCAAATTTCAAGATGGTCATTCTGTTGGTTTGTCTGGAATAAAATAAAATGCAGGAGTGTGCAAGGTCAGTGGCGAGACTGTGATAAAACTGTCAAGATAATTTCATTCTGTCCTTATTTTTTAGTTAGTTAATCACTTTTTAAAATAAATATTAGAAAATTAATATTAGATTCAAAAATAAGTCCAAAATGAAATAATTTTTAGCCGCTTATTACACCAAAAGGGCCACTTTAATTTTCATGAAACAAATTTTAAGTGTTACTTAACTGTTCCTTTGACTATGTGCGGTTAAAATTTCAAGATGGCCGTTTTATTTATTTGTGTGGAATTAATTAAAATGCAGGAACGCGCAGCGTAGATTAGATCAGTAGTGAGCCCATTGTTACTTTTGATCAAATCTACGATGCGCGCTCCTGCATTTTATTTTATTCCAGATGAACCAATAGAATGACCATCTTAAAATTTGAACCACAAATAAACAACAGAACAGCAAAAACTCATAATTTTTTTCATAAAAATAAAAGTGGCCTTTTTGATGTAATATGCAGCTAAACAATAATTAATTTGGCAACTTTTTGATCCAAATTCATATTTTTTAGCCACTGTTTAAAAAAGCAGTTTATTAGCTTAAAAATGCAAACCGAACGAAATTTCTGACTTTAATAGTTTTCTAAATATTGTTATTTAAGTAGATCACCGACGCGGCGGTGTCGGACGGATGTTTCTGGCGATATTTTGAAAATTTCAAAACCGGATATCTCCAAGACTACAACAGATAAAAGTTTAAATTTTGATCCTGAATCATAGTTGGTCTGTCTTGGAGTTGTCCTAATCAGCCCTGAGAGTTTTAACTGAAGAATCCTGTATAGGTGACTGAAGAATCCTGTATAGGTGACTATAGAGGAAAGTATGCTTAAGTTGGCAGCCATGTCAGGCAATTGAGATTGCATTTCCGTGATAATACTGAAAATCTCTGAATTTCTATTCATTAAAAAGCAAAAAGACACTTAAAGAATTTCAGCTGGAGTGTAAATTAATTAAAATTGTCACGTGAACGATCTTAAGACATATTCTTCCTCCGGTAAGCTCTCTCTGTCGAAACTAGCTCACTATTACTAATTAAATTTAATCATGTAAAAGTTCTCCTTTCAAAACTCGCGTCATGCCGAGTCAAAAGGTTAATATTTAAGGATTGTAAGACAGAATATTCGTTCCCAAAACATCCGGCGATAAAATTTTTATTGCCGGTTATTTATTAACCGCGTCATTAGGCTAATCCTTAAAAAATATTATTTTCTACTACCTAATTAAGTGCTAGCTTACATTTTATCTACCGTTGCCAAGGCATGTTTACCTTGGCAACCAATAAAATCAGTGAACTCATTTATTATTGATTGTAGTTAAGCATTGTTTATTGACGTCGGTCAATAATGAAAAATTTTTGAGACAACTACTAACTTTTTTCAACTTATTTGTCAAACTGACAGCTATGTCAAAATAATTTTTAAACTTTATTTTTAACTGATATTTGGAGTTACTAGCATTAGGTAGTAGAAAAAATAGTATATGCACCACGTACGCGAACTGTCTTAAGTGTTCTCGACTGATTTTTTGCCTCGACTCCGTCTCAGCAAAAAAACTTCAGTCTCGAACACTAAAGACTTAGTTCGCATAATATACTATTTTTGAGACCCTCCCTAACTTGTTCTAAATTGTCTAAAAATGACGTGTACCAAATTTTAATCGATAACTCAACATTAACACTTGCCGCATCGAACATAAAACATATATACACATAACTTATATTTTAAGGGTGTAAAAACCAAATGGTATGTGCTGTCAAAAAATGCAAAAAACAAAAAAAAATAATAAAAAAATAAAAAAAATAAAAACATTTTGAGGGGTAAACCACTACTAAATATTTGTACACAGACTTATAGATTTTTGTCTCACTTTTAAGATTTTTTTAAGTAAAAAATCAACAATCCAAGCTTTTTGATATCTAAGATTACTAAAAAATATTTGTTGAAAATACACAGAAAAAAGTTTGGGATAAAAAACTTATAAGGCCCCCCCGTTTTACACATCCCTTATTTTAAGTAATGAAAATAACATACGAAGATAGGCCGTATTAAGGTTAGTTTACATTCAAAACCTCGTTGCTGTACCTCAAAGCGTTCCTAAGTTATTAAATAAAAACCTAATTTTTTAGCCACTTTCAAAGGGGCTTAGCTCCCCTACGATCTTATGTAGAATCACCCCTTAAAATGAATTACATCCTTTACTGGACATCCTGTATATATAACGCGGCAACAAATTTTCCATCAATGCGTTTTCTATTTTCTATTTTCTGGTACATACAATTTTACGATATCAGTTTTGACGTTGTGTTACTTATAATCACAATTAAGTCTAAATCACTTTAATTTAATTTAATTAGTGCTTGTTTAGCACTGAATATAAAATGTTTATTGTGTTTAGTTAAATGGGCAACAAACATTGCTTTTGGGTCTTTGCTACTATACATAGGGATAAATTATTACTAAAAACAAGTACTTCATATTCAGATCAAGTGACTCGCGGTATTTTTAGAAATGATTTTTTTATTTATTATTTTTCCTCGTTAGAAGAAAAAAAAGAGATTTTTCTTCTCTTTGATATAGTTCTCAGCATGAAAGAAAGTCTCCGACGGAAGGGGGAGGAATCATTCGCGCTCTCTTTTTTCCGTCAAGAGCGTTATCAGGCGTGCGTACTACAACGGGCTTCCCACATTCCAAACATATTTCCCGTAGCCACAGATCCGTGCGTCAAACTATAAATATTTTAATTTTTTTTTCATAATCATAGAAAAAAGTATCCCTGGACATGTCGTAGGCATATATGGCACATGGCGCTCAGAAAATTTACTCTAAACTAAATCCTGTAGTATTGGGAACCAACAATAAGAGAGCACTCGCTATCCGCAAATTCTCTTTGATTACGTTGCCGAACTGTCATTACCAGATGTTGGGCTACGTCTCTGTGACAATACCACATAAAGCCACACTACCGCGCCTTCGTCACATTGCAGGGTGGTTCGGGCTACTATTATCTAGTTAATAATTTTGGCACAGGGTGTGAGATATCGGTTAGGCCAATCAAGAAATCTTATTTTAGTGTTTAACATCATTGCCCCTTTTTAATTTTAAATTACTTTGTATTTATGAAACAAGTAAAGATATTAATTTTAACGACAAAAAATGCTTTAAATTGGACGTTGTATCGGTAAGAAATATTTTAAAGCATCGCGACGCCTACACTGCTAGGCGTCCAGTTTGTGCCAAAATATAGTCAAACATATCTTAATGCAGAGCTTAATAATTTATTTTAGTTTTTTATTAATTTGTAGGGTTAAATACCCATGAATGGGACATATTATTGACTGTGACTGAGCTTCGTTTTTTTACCCCAACAAGGTCATCCCTTCAGAATTTCTCCAAGATTACCTTGAAATATCTTAAAAATTACCTAAAAAAATATCCAACCTTTGATAAAGAAGAGATTTCCTCGGATTTCTCTGGGAATTACCACCAAGATTCCCTTCAATTTGTATACCTGAATTCCTTACCGGTTTACCTTTGACACTAAATTTTGTTTTTAAACAACCCGTGCGTGCCTTACTGACGCCTTCGCTAAAATTGCAAATGGCGAAAAATACAGTGGCATTTTCAAGGTAACCCAACGAACTAACAACTCTACGCATTACGTTAATATTAAGTATCGCCAACATCTCGGTTTGTTTGTAAACAAATAGTAGTTATATTCAGTACTGAACAATAACAATTACCAGTAACTGTTATTGTTGTCTCTGTTAGAACAAAGCTGTGCGAGTAAGACAGACAGAAAGTAACATTTTGTGACACTAAAAAATTACCTTTTAAATGGCTATACACCTTTAATAATAAATTTAGGTGTTAGTTTAAAATTATAATTTATCTAGGATAAAATTAAATTCTAACACATTTTTATTTAATGTTAAACAAAATAACCTCTAAAATAACACATGACCATAACGTAACACAACATAACCCTTCAATAACAATTTTAGATCTATGGTGTTGCCATAGCAAAGGCATGGTATGCTTCACTTGTTTAGAAGTTGGTAGAACACGATGCCGTACCCGTAGTCGATAGCAGCAAGCTACCGCTGTATGGAGTGACCCTAGCCGGTATGCACAGCAAGTTCGTATAATATTATATTGAACGAATAGAAGGAAAAAGGAAAAGTTGTTTACGAGAAAGTTGTCTCGATCATTTGCAATAAAAATCGTCTGTTTACGTGAAAACTTCTTATCCCCATCTTGACATAACAAGGTAAACTTAAATCGTTCCCAGATATTTACAAAAAAAATAGACTTCCAATTAAGCAAACATTTTTTACTTGACATTTATATATGCATTACAAAAATACTTGATAACTCCTGGGTTTTAATCGAGAAACTTTATTTGTTATGCAATACTTTCATGAAAGTCTTGCGTTAGTCTGGAGTACAGAAAAAAAACGCATACGACCTCAAATTTAAATTGACTGAGGTTTGAAATAATGATGATGATTAAATATTGTTTATTAGTAGATTAGTACAGTACGCATTGTCATTTTCTCGTCAAATTGCGCCCTCTTTAAGTTTTTTTTGTGTTTAAAAATCCTGAAAAAAAAACTATATTATGTAATTGTCCATGGCTTTTAGGTACAATTTACACACATTTAAAAATACTAAATAGATAATATGATTTTTGGTGTAGAATCAACCCCTTTATATTCCATGAAAAGATTGTAAGAACCGTGTAAACCTAGATAGATATCTATTACATAAACATTTGTGAATAAATATTATTTAAAATTTTGGTAATATTTACGTAACTACTAAGTAATAATGCCGTAACTTGTCGCCGTTACTTTATTTGCTACATTTAAAGTAATGATTAGGTAGTGGCAACGCAAATTGCTAGTTGGGTAGTTTGATGATTATTACCATACCCCGGGGATTAGCGAGCTGTTCGTTCGTTACTGAGCGTAGCATAAATTCAGCACTGATAAAAAGCGACCGCAAGACGCCTATCCCTACTAGGCAACAACGCAACGCCAGTGTATCTATGATAAAAGATTACGGCGCATTTTTAAACATATGTTTATAGGAACTTTTTTTCATATTTTCCTATGTAGAATCACCCCTTAAAATTAATGACATCATTTACTGGACATCCTGTATAAATATAGTGTATCATATAAAATAAATGTTATAACGTATTATAAACAATATTACCTGTAAATAAATATAAATTAATACTTTTATAATTTTGTTTAAAATTAAAAATTTCTGTCCTTATTAATATTACCTGTGTTAAGTTATTTATTTTTCCAGCTTCAAAACGATGATTGAGTTTTGCATAAGCTTTGAAGCCACATCATCATCATCATGAGATCCATTGTGCATTTTAAAGCCACAAAAAAAAACAAATTGTTTTTATTTTAACCTTTAATTTAACTTAAATTTGGCAAAGCGAGATAACATAGCAAGGCAAGTTGGCGCTAGTACCACAGCCTTACGAGTAGCTTGGATGAGGGATTTTTTTTAAATATGATATATTTTTTGTATTTTTTTTTTATTTTGTGTAGATAATTCTTGGAATCGATTTCTGAAACTATCAGCCTTATTTTTAATGACCCTAGTTCTGAATAAATATGTATATCTCGTAACACAGTGAACGTGTTAAGCAACTATTGCAATGGATTGCTAGATTGCAAAATCCTATTTTTCTGCGTGTAATTTGTAATAAGCCTGTATTCACAGTACACAAAACAAAGGAAATTTAATGCGATGAATAAATTTGTAGACAGCTTTATAATCAATAAAATGTACGAAAATCCCAGGAATAAAAAATCCGTGAAGGTTCGCAATGCTTCGCATTCCATAGTTCACCTCTCACAGTCTAAAAAGTTGGTGGAATAGTATGTTCTATAACTAGTATGGAATAGACAGCGCGGAATGAATATTCCATACGTGTTGTAGACTATACTTTTTCTTCGACTGCAAATATGAAACACTGTATGGCTTTAAACTGCGGACAAGGTTAAAATTTTTTTTGTGACTCGACATTGTAAATGCAACAAAACACATATTTTTAAATAAATCAATTAATGTTATTTAATAATTTTATCAAATCAGTACTTAAAAAAGATTTTTATTTAATTTTAGCACATATTTACAAATTATAATGCAAAAATTGAAGGTTATGTCAGATTGTTGTGACAGATATCAGGTTTAAATATTTAACAATAGATGGAGCAGTCAAATAACGAGAAATTTGTATGTTAAATTGCAATAAATTAACAGAGGCTGATATTTTAAAGGGTTGTAGTGGATGGTAACATTCTAAATAAAAAAAATGTTCTTATTCATTTTGGATATTGAATACGATTATTAAAAAACAAATAAAGTTTGAACTAGTCAAATTAGTGACACCTTGGCATCAAAATCAAATTATAAAAAAATATCAAAGTACGGTACCAAATAACGCATCAAAACGCACCAAAACGCATTAAAACCCATTGGTCTAAATTAAATTTAATTGGTTATGTTACCTAAAGGTAACCAGGGACCATAGAGGGTTGTCAGACTTTTAGCATGTTCGAGTTTTGACAAAAGAGAGAGACAGCCAAATAAAAAAGAAAGAGATGTTAAGTCAAATGGGCCCACCATCTTTCTTTATACCATGGGTCGTTGACTATTAAAGGCTATTTTTCTATTTTGCGACTCTTATAAGCTCATAATCACACGCATTTTGCGTGTTCTTATAGGCCCATAAGAGGTCTGTACTTTTTGTTCTTTTGGGTTGGCAACAGACCTGGCTTATCGCTTGACTTTTTCCGTGCAAATGTCAATGTCGCTTTAAAGTTGAATTTTCTACAAAATTTTGTGTTTAGATTATTTTTACCATGTTAAAATTGTGGCTTGGTTAATTGCAGTAAAAAAGAGAAGAGATGACTATAAAATATATCAAAATATCATTTGTTCTTAGAATTTTAAACATGGTGTAAACTGTATTTTTTTTTTAATTTTAGAGCAAAATAGGAAAAATTGTATAAAGCACTCGTTTCATAACACGTTTTTAGGGCACTAGTACTTTAGAAAACTCGGCGCAAGCGGCTCGTTTTCTAAATTTGTACTCGTGCGCTAAAAAGGTATGTTATGAAACTAGTACTTTGATATACTATTTTATTATTCCATCAATCTATTTTCTAATCATCGTACAGAGAGATATTGGTAGACTGACAGTTTCGGGCTGCTGGCCCTCTTCAGTACCAAGAGTCAACTCTGCACGCTGATTAAGAAAACGTTTTTAGACTTTACTCGCAAAAGGAATATAGCCATTAGATTGATGTAGACTTGTGCGCCATCTATTTCTAGATGTAGACAACTACTCATACCTCTCCTTATCTGAAGACTTTGAATGGTAGCAAGTTGAAGACTTGTGTGTCTCAAGCAGAGTTGACTCTTGGTACTGAAGAGGGCCAGCAGCCCGAAACTGTCAGTCTACCAATATCTCTCTGTACGATGATTAGAAAATAGATTGATGGAATAATAAATTAATATTTTTATAATTTTGTTTAAAATTAAAAATTTCTGTCCTTATTGATATACTATATTAAGAGTGTTATACTCTTCTAGCTACACAGCTGCAAATAGTATAAAAACGCTTAAATTGCAGTATTTTATTTCAATTTGTGCCGTTAAGGCTTTCGAGCCTCTTTTAAAATGCTGAGATAAAATTTCTTAATAGAACCTTTCCAAATGCATTTGAGATAAGAAATTAAAAAACTTAAATGAAACTAAATTACATAACATTTTTTTTTTAAGATCTTTTGTTGAAAAACGAAAAATATTTGAAAAAAAAATATTGAAAAAAAGTTTGTATTTTGATTTTTTTTTTCAAAAAACAATTTTTTATCTCTTTTTACGAAAAACATTTTTTATTTTTTTTGAAAATATAGTTTATTCATTTTTAAAAAAAGTTAAACCCCCAATAACTTTTTTGTTTTTGAGGGGATTGTCTTCTAAAACAATAGACATATTTCCCTCATAGAACTTGATTTTTTCTGAAAATTTCATGTCGATCGGATAATTCATTCTTGAGTTATCGTGTAAACAAAAATCGTGACATCAGACGGCCGGACGGACGGACGGACAATTTTCAAATTTTCTTATTTTTTCATGAAACACATTTGTATCTAAGAATTTTTTTTCCAGGACGTTTTTTCGCGATTTTGTAAAATTCGAAACCAGCGTATAATACTATTCTAGTGCAAGCGCTGTGAATAGTATAATAAAGATGGAAAAACATTTCTCAAATTCATAAGTATTTTTTACTACTACTTTTCAGATATCTAGAGACTCTTTATGCGAGGTCAGTGAAAAGTTATGGACCCTATTTTTTATTTGCGTCATTATCACATCGAGGCCATTTTTATTATGGACACTCGTATGTATGAATTACATAACTGCCGTATGACTATAATAAATATGAATTTATGAAAATAATAAAAAAAAATTTACGATTCCTACGAAAATAACATTTTCTCACTACCAACAAGGTAAGTTGACATTACTTAATCAAAAAGTCGACAGCAATGGAAAGTACTATAGTTCATTTTTTTAAGGTATAGTTATTTTAAACCTTCCCGCTTGTAAACAATCTCGAAATTAACATATCAACGTAAGATACGCATGTGTCGTAAGCGAAATGACTAGGCCCCATTTACACAACCGTAAAACGTTGACATGTGCCATTAACGAGAACAAAACAATGGTTTATTCCTCTAAATTAATGGAATAAAAGCGATTTTATAAGCAAATTTTGTTTCTACAGGAATACAAAAGTGTTTTTAGCAACAGCTTTATCAATTCTTTTTTTTACATCAAAACATCATAAAAAGAAAGCAAGTAAACAAAAATTATAAATTTTGGTTATGTTGACATTCAAAACAAGCCACATGCTTCAGTGTAAATCGGACGTTGTGGAGTATTTAGCGGCAAATTTAAAATAACTATAGTCCAAACCATTAACACCTAAGATGATTTTTTATCTATCAATACGAAATTATTATTATTTTATGAAATTTTTATAATTTTTTTTTATAGATTAATATATGTATATTATTTCATTTCAAACTCCTTCAAAAAGCCCTCTTTATACCTGGCCAATTAGAATTAATGTAGTCAAAAGTCTTATAATGTATTTTATTCGCTTGTATTTCCCAAAATTTAAATAACATGGTATATTAGGTTAAATATTCAAATTACGTTATTTTATACGAAAATCTAAACATAATTGAGATAACAACCTAATAATATTTTCATTCAAAAGCCGCCCCATTATATTCCAAAAATCACTGAAATTTTCTAACGACCTTATTTTGAAACAAAATACATTGTGTAAAGTAAATACCGTATTATAATATTACTATTAAGTTATTTTGCCGGCGCTCATTAAAATGTTTTTATGAGGCGTTATGTGTCAGCTTCATCATAAGTTTACTTGATTTTCGTGATTTTAATTTATATACAGGATAATATTATCATATTATGACAAGACACCGCTTAACACGGAAAAAAAAATTATAGCTAGGAGCGCTATAACACACATACCAAACAAATTATAATCGCTTATTATATAAATACAAGGCTTTCTCTTACAATTATGGCAGTCAGTGTAAAAATTTATATGAAATACTTTGATTGTTTAGTGTATAATAAAATATAACAAATAGTATGGCATTTATAGCTTAAATAGATTTAATTATTGTCCGTGCTAATAATTTTTATGATATAATAAAATTTCTGTAAATTTATAATAGTGCCTGTAATAAATATAATCGTGTCTGTAATATATATAATCGTTTCCAATTTATTTTTAACATTATTAGTTATTGTGTCCCTTATAATCTATAGCTTAAATCACTATAATTTGCCACTGTTACCAAATATCTTATAATGTATAGCGCAGAGCCCACTAATTTCTTTCCGTGAAGGGACATATTGTTTTCCTATTCTCCTATGAAAATGGCATCGATATTTTTTTACTACCAGAGTTGATACTTTCATTACAATAACAGGGTCGGACAACAGGAATTTTAAATTATTTTTTATTTTTGTTTTCTTTAATAACCTATGCCGAATAAAATTTTATGACTGTATACAGACATATAATCTTATTCGGCATAGGTATGTATTAAGCAAACTCACAAAAAATTTGAAATAATTTTAAATTCCTGTTGTCCGACCCTGTTGTTGTAATATCAACTCTGTTTATTACACATATTTGTGTATATAGGTATGCCTAATTTTATTTAGATATCTACGTCGTAGATTGTACGAATTTTATTTAACTTGTTTTATGTGCCATTTTCCACCTTTTATCACAGCGTTTTGTAATATATTTTATGTTTTTAAGTCCAAACATGGGCTTTTTTGATGTCAAAAATAGAAATTACCTTACTATTTTGACCAAGGTCAATATAACTTGAGGTTTTTCATTTACCTCTATGTTTGTACTCAAGAAGCATCAAAATATACGGTATTTTTTTAATCGTAAGAAAAATAGTGTACATAACTCGTAGGAAAATATATTTCGTGAAGTGGAGGGGTTTTCTCTCTTAAGACAAAAATGTTTTTTTAGAAAAGGCTGTGAGCTGTCAATTTAGTATGCCATGAACACTGGCACGCTGTTCCTAGGCAGTTGATGCAAGGCTTGCTAGGCCCCAAGCTTGGGGAGAGAGGCAACATGTCACAAGAAAACAAGAATGTCTCACCTGCTGTCACTGTTTAACCACCCTCGGCCAAATATGAATCGATAAATTCCATTTGCACTTTAGTTTATTAAAAGTTTGACCTACTGTGGTATACAGGGTGGCCTAACTAACAGAGAATGTTTAACCCTTTGTTTTCTAAGGATCTTTATTTTTAGATATTTGTAGTTTTTTTATTCAGTACTGTATTCAAATAAAGCAAAAGTATACTTTCTATTATTATTATTTTTTAAGTGGGTGTGTCTCATGGGGGCACTAGTACTTAAAAGCACTAATTTTTGGTTCTAGAAATGCAGTTTTGCCTTTAATTGTAATGTTTTCAAGAAAAATAATCAGTAAAACGCAAAAAATAAGCACAAAAATCAATTTTTTAGCATTTTAATGGCGTTTTTCTCAAAAACTATGTTAGACAGCTAAAATCTGCACACAGATTTGGGTTTAGGAGCCCAACCTCTATAGTCCAAACGATATAAGGTGGGAAAAAAAGTTATCGATAAATAAAAATTAGAAACTTTCGTATTCTTAAAAGATAAAAATTGAATATCGGTTTTTTCTTTTATAAACACCGATATATATATATACATTTCTATAGTTAATATGTATAGTCAATATTGTTGTGTGTAACAAATTAGTCATCAAATGTGTCGATTTAGTGACCTTCATAAAAATTCCCTCATAATTCAGCAAAATTATTCTGTAAGCCTATGTCTCTGTGTTTATTTTCAACGTTGATGAGTCATAACTGAGTTTACGCCGACTACTGTTTATTACTGTACTATTTTCTTACGAGTGTAAAAATGCTATGTATCAAATACAGAGTATTTTATTAACATTATAAAAGCTTTTGACTTTTGACTTTTAGGTAGTACCTACCTATTTGTTAAAGTTTTCCAGGTAATATTGAAATATATTAATAAACACTTTTTAATTATACACTTTTAAACTTTTCATAAAGTTTAAAGTTCAATTTAATTCACTTTCCTTTCAAATAAAACTTATAAGATCCTAAAACAAAGTCGCTTTGCAAAAACTTTATTAAATATTACAAAAAATATATTTAAATTCTGAAAAAGTTAAAAGGAGTTAAAGTGTAAATCTTTGTAATACAAAAAAAGTTTGCAAAATCAAATTAGTTGAAAGTCAGTTTTGTAATTAACTGTTACTACACACATAAAAAATTGCACTAATACAAGGCTTTCCGAAATTTTGAAAATTTCCAAAATGGGAAAGCAATACCTTAATCCAACAAAAATGATTTAGGGTTATTGTTTTTGCTCGAAATTGATTTATATCGACATAAAACTTCATAAAATAAAGGGGTACGCAAAAAAAAAATTGAATTTTTTTGCACGAATACAAGGCTTTTCCAAAATTTTGAAAACAATAAACTGGGAAAGCAATATCTGGGACAAAAACTGAAATTGTACCAGTCTAAGTACACTCTCGATATTGCAATACATTGCAAGATAGTCAGTTTATAATGCAAAAAAATATATAGACTTTTAATGTAACGTAAGCAACGAATTCCCTTTCATATTTTAATACATAATTCAGCAATTGTTAAAGATTTAAAACATTTTAGCCTGATTTCTTAAAAATTTTCAAATGCACATTTAGTTTTCAAAAGATTTAATATTCTGGAGTAGAACAGAAATTTAATGATACATTTACTTAAGTCAAAATCTATGTCACAAAATGTAACGTAAGCAACATTACATAAAATTATAAATTTGTCACAAATTAAACTTATTATACTAATTATTGTTTAGTTTTCATCCTGTATATAGTAGATTTTGATAAGTCCCTTATGCGGACAAATATAAGGTTTCGTGCTCATGACGTACTAGCTAGCTTCAAGCGATATTTCGGTAGTTTGAAAGAGTTCGTAAAACAACGCGGTCCGCACAATACGTTAAATTCTTCAGGGGCGCGATACTCACGCCACTATCGCTTCCAAAGAACAAAAATAACAATAGTTATTCGTAATGAATCACGCTATGGAAAATACATCCAATAAATAACATTTCGCGTAGAACGAGTTGCAAATAGGGCTTACGCCATTTATCCGAGGAAATATCATCTTGGGCCCAAGTACAAGAAGACACCTGGAACAATACAAGTAAGTCCCTTTTGCCTCACGTCACAAAGGTCCTTCGGTAAAACACCCCAGCGGTTAACAATTATAAATATATGTTTTGTTACTTTGTTATTTACTAAAAATAAATATTTTATTTAAATATTATTTCTTTTAACATAATTGACAAATTTTTACATTTAAAAGTTAAAATAGGCGTAAGATGTAACGTAAGAAACGCTGGAATAACCCCTTTAGGTATTTGACCATATTTAAAATAATTATATTCAATACATTAAATTTATATAAATATTTTATAAATAAGAGTTTATTTTCGTAATATGATAGAGGTATATATTTGTCATTTATTTGGTTTACGTTCCTTTAAAAATATGAAACGTTAAAAGGAAAATATGTTTGTCAAACAAAAATGCTTATTACCATAAACTACGTCTTTGTTAAATTTAAGGACGTGTACGTTTATTCTACGAAATCATTTCGTTAAATAATATCAGAATTCTGTTGAACTAACAGTGCAATGTACATAACAACTATTGTTATTGATACAATAGTTGTTTTAGAGTTTGCTAGAAAAAATAATTTAAAAATTAAATAAATCATTTGGGTTTAGTGTTAAAATTATATCTGGTACTGTAAGAAAATATTTTTTTTTTGCGCATCTAAGACAACGAACTAATAACTCTTCTCTCTAGAATATGCATTTCATTTGTAAAAACTGACAAAAACGTAGCCAACATATACATTTGTCTGTCTTACTCGCACAGCTTTGTTCTAACAGAAACAACAATAACAGTTACTGGTAACTGTTATTGTTCAGGCCTGAATATTCCAATTATTTGTTTACAAACAAACCGAGATGTTGGCGATACTTTATATTAATGGTATGCGTATTCTAGAGAGAAGAGTTATTAGTTCGTTGATGTAAGATCAAGTTGGTTAACTGGGCCCCACTTTACGTCCTGCAATATTCAAAGCACAAAAGCTTCAGTGTCCCTAGGAAGAACCGCATTACAGTTTGTTCAACAAGAGCGTGTCTTTGACTATTAAAAAAATTTAATCTATCTATCTCCGCCATATTTTACAGCGTAATTCTCCTATCTCTGTACTGTTTCTGTAGCACTGATTTGTTACCGTAGTAGTCGAATTGTCGTGACGAGCACACGTTGAAGAAAATCGGTTTACGCCAAGAGATTTGAGGCCGTCGACCGCGGTCTTTTTGTGCCTGCATCCGCGAGAACCTAAATTAAAGGTCACCAATGCATAAAAAGTGATAACTCATGCAACAGAGGGTTACAAAAATACAGACTTAATAAATTTATATTTTGAATCTCATGATATTAGTAATATAATAATATCATATTATATAACGATGATATCGAAATATTGCAAATATCGCTTTTGGTATTTATTTTAGAAAGAAGCATACTTTTAGAGGAATAAACAGATGATATCAAGTCAACATCAAAATTATATTTACTCATAATAAAATATTGAGAAAATATTTATTCATTCCGCTTTATTAGAAAATAACATATACTTTCAGAAAATGGCCTTTCTAATTGTATAGAAGTAAAAACTTCCCAAACGTTAAAAAAGGTTTACTTCTAATACACACACCCAAACTTATATGGAATCACCCTTTATTTTTATATTCGTTCATAAATTAAAAATTCAACAAAGATGGCAGGTTAACGTTTAGCTTAAGTAATTTAGTTTTTAAGTGAGTATTTGTTGCGACTATCACATTGCTATCACAGTGCTCTCACATTTTATCACAGAATATTGCGTCATATTAGTACATAATACTAATAAAATTTAATTTAAAGAAATGAACATAGTATAATATGCACAGATTAAAAAAAACCTTAAATTGGTAACATAAACACTGAATAATATCGCAAAAAATGTTGATGATTTTAATTTGAAACGTACAACGTACAAGATAAGTTTTTGTATAAGTTTAAAGATAACAAGTAAGCGTTTGCTCAAAGATCATTTGGTTTGGTTTGAGAAGAGACAGTGAGAAGTTTTTTGCGAGTCAAGATAGAAAAACAAACAATATACCCCAGAAATTTGGACTTCGGGGATGGGAATTCCCAGACCACTTCGCTGTGACCCGAATTCCTAGATTACAGGAAGAATAAATAGGGTACAAATACATATTTGACCGAGCAGGCCAAATTCCAAAAAGGAAAAGGCCACGATTCTTTGAAGAAGAAGAAGTCAAGAGAGTCAAGATAGAAAAACAAACAATATACCCCAGAAATTTGGACTTCGGGGATGGGAATTCCCAGACCACTTCGCTGTGACCCGAATTCCTAGATTACAGGAAGAATAAATAGGGTACAAATACATATTTATAATTCCAAAAAGGAAAAGGCCACGATTCTTTGAAGAAGAAGAAGAAGAAGAAGAAGAAGAAGAAGAAGAAGAAGAAGAAGAAGAAGAAGAAGAAGAAGAAGAAAAAGAAGAAGAAGAACTTTTTTCGCACAAATTTACTTTTACTTCCGTACATTCAAAAAACAACTAAAGACAATATCCTTGAATTCTTAATCTAAACGTTATTAATCTTTTTTGTCTCTATGTTTTTTCTTGGTACGAACCTTTATTTATAAAGTCGAACTAAAAGTAAATAACGGCGAACCGTAATATTGGATAAATAAGATAATATCTTATCCAACTAACATATTATGTTAGTTGGATTACATGTAATTGTGAGCATATTTAAATTCAATCTACCTGCATAAATCCGCAGCTTGAGCTAAGGTGATTACTATAGTTTGCTAAGAAGAACTGAAATTAAGCTCAAAGAGTTTATTTAAAAAACCTTGTAGATATATATATATATATATATATATATATATATATATATATATATATATATATATATATATGTGGCTTGGTCCTAAAAGGGCCAATGTCAGTTTGTCAATAGCAACGTTTCACGACAACTCGGATGTAATATTTTGAAAACGTTACTATTGACAAATTTGAATTGGCCCTTTTAGAACCAAGCCACAGATATATAAGGCAGAAATTGCATGAGCTTTGTGACCAAACTTTATTGAAAATAGAAGTTTTTTGAATACTTACCTGCTTGCTCGCCACGGGAAGGTGAAGTTTTTCGTTCATGACCGTAGCATCAATTAAACACTGATTAGTAGACACCGCGGTTCACCGGTCGCTCCTCTAGAACAGAGCAACGCCAGTGTATCTATAAAATAAGATAAAAAACATGACAAAAGATTACTAATAGCTCGCAATCTCCCGGGGTAGGATCATCAGCATGAGGCGGGGACTTGCGAGCTATGACTCATCTTTTGTCATCTTTTTTAACTTTTTCATAGATACACTGCCGTGCGCGGTGTTACAGACTGGGGGAACTGTCCGACAGCCGTCTTCGCTCGCTCCTCAGCATGCTGCTAGGTTAAAGTTTTAAAAGGTAAATATTATTTATGTACGATATTTAAATGCTTTATTTGTTGCCTAAAATTTACATTCATTGTAAATTACGATCTTTATCAACCAATAGATCTTTAAAGAAAGATGTAAACAGTTTATACTCGTATTAAGGGTGCATCGTTTGGTTTATTAAACCAAATGAACTTTACCCTACGATATTTCAAAAAAGCTTTGACACAGAGACTTGTAATTTGGAACAAACATTTTCTAAGTAGTAAATATTTTCTTTTCAAATTTCAAGTCTATGCAAAATATTAACATTCTGGACTATGTAATTTTTACCGTTCCGGTCTATGCAAAATATTATCATTATGGACTATGTAATTTTTACTGTTCCGGTCAATGCAAAACATTACCATTACGGACTATGTAATTTTTACCATTCCGGTCTATGGCAACATATTACCATTTACGGACTATGTAATTTAATGTAATTTATTTTTACCGTGTGGGTTGTTTTGCCTAATTACTCGTAGTACTCTAGCTAGCTGAACCCAATCCCAGCGCTACTGTAACGGTGAATGCGATTACGAAAGTTTGCTCGTTATTCACTATCGAAAGCGCTCTCCAGTCTTTATGTCTTTGTTTACTTCTGCCCGTATGTAAGTTTATATAACACTTAATCCATGTTATAGTATCGAGTATTCCATAGTACTGAGCAAATAAAAATTTAATAGTGATTGATTTTTATTTTAATGTGTCTGGAATGATGAAAATAACATGGATAAAATAACAAAAAGATTATGCTTTACCAAATTAAAAATTTGTTTTTTCACCACCAGCCTAAAACCACATCTTTATTACTGTTCTTTTCATTGGTAGAAATATTATTTCTCTACCTATGACGTCAGAGGTTCTAAAAATAATGAAATTGCACCATGGTTAATAATGAATTTTTATTCAGTAGTTTTGGCATCTGATGTTTCACTTAATTATTAATTCACATTGCTATTTACAAGTGTCTTTAGGCACCAAATTTATTTATTGCATGATAAATTAAAAAATATTAACTAAATTAGTACCTATAAAACATGTCTCCCTATAAAAACTTCGAAAAGTGAAAATCATTGGTCCATCATATTCAACCATAGATTATACAACCCATATATTACCGTAAGGATCATGGATTACTAGAGGTACAACCCCCATATATTGATTTTTGAGGCAATAGATTCTCCCTCACAGTTTTCGCCTGTCCCATTATTTCTGTGGGAGTACCAGAATCATCACTTTGCATTTCACATTCCATTTTTATATATTTTATTACACTTAACACGGAAACACTTTCTAACTTAATAATTTTAGCAGATCACCAGAAAATTTCTGCCAGAAATGTCAAGTTATTCAATTGTTTTTTAATGGCCGCGAACGGCCAGCGTGATATTTTAAATTTATAAGTTTTTTCATTAAATTTTAGTAAAATAAATAAATAAATAGCTAATTAATTGTACTGGTAGTGAAAAAAATACTATATTTTCCACGTGAGTGAAGATTTAACATTTTAGACCGCGTCTTGCGCAATTTGACGCAGGTCAAAAATGTTAAACTTCTCTCACTTGGTAAATAATATACTATTATATTATTTTACCTAATATATAAAAATAGAAGGTATATTAAAAAAAATATTTTTAAAATCCGTTAAGCCCCACGAGGGAGATCCGTGTGCATCACAAAGGAAATCTTTGGCGGCAATGAGGGACATCAGTTATAATTTATTTATCCAAAAACTGTTTTTGAACGAACTCGGTAGCTCAAACCCTTACCGTTTTATAGCTACAACAAAGTCGCCTATTGAAATAGCAAATTTTCAATCCTTTTTTAATGCTTAATTTGGGTTTTTGTAAAAAAGTCCAAAACCACAATTGCAACAGAAAAAAATGATTATTACATAAAAGATTCTTGGTTTAATTATATATAATATATCTTAATAGTTCTCTTTTATTTGTTATTTACAATTCTGGTGAAGGCGTTAGTACTGAATTCCAAAGAATTTATCAAAGTATATTGTGAGTTGAAATATATTATTTTTTATAAACTAGTGATTGATTATAAATTATTCATTTTGTATTATTTTACTTAATATGCAAAAATAAAAGGTTTGATAAAAAAATTACACTTCAAGGTCATATTTTGCTTTTAAACGCTTGGACCTAGGAATATGAAATTTGGCATGGGCGCCCTTTGGAACAATCTATAGACCTGTTAGACCTAACAATCGATGACAATTTAAGGTCATATTTTCACAACTTTTAAACGACCAAGAAACATAAAATAGAGAACATATAATAAGCTGGGAAGAGTATACTGTGAAATGAGAAGCATTATATATCTTCACGGCTTGTTACTGAATCATCATGTATCCAACATAATCCAATTTAGAAAAAAAACGTATATTACTTTAAGCCTCCAGCATTTAGCTTCTTGTACTCTAAAATATTTCGTATACAGAATGTTGCTCTTTGTAAATATTTTAATGAAAAACCTTTTAAAGAATACTAACTTTATAATATAATTAGGAATCTTGTAAAATAAATACAATGTATTTTATATCAAGCACAAAATGTTTAGATAAAAACAAGGTCTTGTTTTTGTATGTTTATAAACACACAGTTTAATTAATATAAAAATACTGCTGCTAACAAAATATTACTTTCCCCTATAGGCCTGGGTTCATTAAAATCAAACTAAAAAACATAAATAAATAATTCAAAAAAAGGTTTATTTTTTCGTAAAATAAAAAAATACCCAATTTAACCCTTACTATACCCCGATTTGTAACAAAAATATTCCCAGCCTAGAAGTTTGGATAATCAAGCCATTAAAGTATTTATTTCAACGAGTTTTTGAGTTATTGTGGTAAAAAATGTCCCCGTCAGACACACAGACCGATAGACCGACAGACCGACCTACAGACAGAAATATTTTTTTGACGAAAATCATATTTTCTGGATATACAACGTCGAGAAAGGTAAAAAAAGGCAATAAAAATTTTTGCAATTTTTTTTACTTACGCAAGATATTCCTCGGGGATAGTAAAAGCAGGATATATCCTATATTATTAGAAGCAGACAGTATCGACATAAAAAAAATGAAAATACCTTTTTATAACAACATTTTTGTAACATACCAATTTTATTATCGCAAAAAAAAATAGTTTTCAGATTGAATTACAATTTAGTTCAAAAATACTTTTAAATATCAGGAAATGTTAAAATGTTTTATGTGTAATTCAATATGTTAGCGCTAATTATATAGCTATAGCCGTTATATTATTTATTATAACAAAAATTAATATATTATATTTCTATATACTCCTAATGTACAGAAATGTTTGGTATAGTTTGTGTCACATTTATAGTATGATAGAATATTTACATTTAAAACAGATTAATGTGAGACGGATGTAATTAAATTTTATTATATTAAATACGTATTTATCTTATATAGCTCGATGCACAGAACACAAATAAAACAATTAAAGCCGGTCCAGTAAATATTTATTGCTACAAATGCCTTGTGGGTGTGGCTAAATCTTTTGTGAAATAAGATTGGATAGGGTCGAAAGTTAACTGGCTAGAATCAGTCCACGTGGACTGTATAAAAATACATTAGTTTAAATGAGTCCAGAATTGTGCACTATCCCGATTAGATGAACAGTTTGACACGTGCCAGATAAAAATAATCGCTGTTAAAAAAATTCAGTTATAAGTCTGACAGCGACTATACTGTTTTAGAGAAATATTTCGTACAGGTATAGTTAACAGTAAACAATTTAAAATATTCAGTGGGACTCTCAATTTATTTGGAATGTAAGTACTACAATTTCAGTACATTTTACGCTCGAACGATCCCTTTAAAGTCAAGAAGGCATTGCACGGTTTCGCAAAGCAAAAACATAATAATGTTTACTTCACAAGAAGCATCCTTACAGTAAGGAATGATATTGGGTTATATATTGACGTATAATTAGACATTCATTATAAACGGTTGTCATGGAACTGAACAGGGGAGTTTTCTGCATGACTGCCACTTTCAGCTTATTGAAATCGTCATCAATAGCAAGAATGCTCGACGAGCATCGCTCATAACGAGTCACTTATTCGAAAGGTGGTTACCAAGGTAATGTGGGGTACGGTGGTAGAATAGGGTGGTCCAATATTTTTTTTATTTACTTAATCTTTTCTATTTGTTGTGGTTCAAACGTCCTTAGAGTAAAATTTTATATAAGCAACCCTAGATGTTACTTTTAGGGCCTTAAAAACAGTAAAATCATGCAAATAGCGATAAAATTTGTATAAAACCAGCCCTAGTATTTGTAATTTTATAAAATTTAAAAGCCTTGATATCTATATTTTTTCTTTTTGAGTATAAAAATAAGCCTGCAAAATCTTAGCCTGATCAAAAGTTTCTAACCTGTGCCAACACGGCCCTGAAATTACCCCTAAATTCCGAAAAAGTGCATTTTCTATTAATTTGTTCTACTGGTGAATTGTAAATATTAAATAAAAAAGTTTATATGTCACATTTTCTACATAAACCCATTTTAGATATTTTAAAATATTACGTTAAACTACGCAACGAGTGTGAGGTCTAAGCGCCATTTTACATCATAATTTTGATGCGATTTTTGTTAAAATGTCGATGTTAAATGGCGCTTAGACCCCATACTCGTTGCGTAGATTAACGTAATATTTATAATTCGTCAGTAGCACAAATTAATAGAAAATTTACTTTTTTTTTAATTTAGGGGTAATTTCGGGGCCTTGTTAGCAATTTTAGGTTAAGATTTTGCAGGCTTAAAAAAATATTGACATCAAGGTTTTTAAATTTTATAAAACTACAAACATTAGGGCTGGTTTTATACAAATTTTATCGATATTTGCGTGATTTTAGGGATTTTAGGGCTCTTAAAGTAACACTTAAGGTTGTCTATATACATGTATAAAAATGCATTTTTACTCTAAGGGCGTTCTAACCACAATAAATAAAAAACATTAAGTAAATATTTTTTTTTGGACCACCCTAGTTGTAGAAGCCTTTTGTGCAATAAATCGGGTTGAAAATAATATACACTATTATTTAAGTCTTCACATCACGCATTACTGGAATTAGTATACCGAGTGAGTTTTATTTATGTCCACCCCCAAAATTGAGATTAATCTTCATTTGATAAAAACGAAACTTTAAACTGCATTTTATTTTAATTTATATCGAAACTTCGTCTGTCAGAAGTCATTGTTAATAGTTTTTTACATTGTATTGTTATTTATATGGTTTAATGTTTTACGTAAGGCGTATACTGTTTATTATTATATGTATAATAATAAATTAATTAATATTTTTTAAGAAATGACACTTTTATTCAACGTTTTTTATGACACTTGTCAATTATCCTTTATTTTCATTTTATAACAATTAAAGGTAAAACAATGTAAAAGGTAAATTAATTTGGAACATATACTATGCCTAATATTATTTTTATGTTGACAATATGATAAATGAAGTAATTAAGCCCTGAAGAAGAGGGACCGTTTAGGTGTTCGAAACGTTGGCGATTTTACGTTAAAAAAGCATTTATTTTGGTCATATAACCTATAATTATAATTGATCCATATTTTATACCACACCAGTTTAATGGAATAGTATATTACGCACCGAGTACACGATCCTAGATTTTAGTACACGAGAGTGTTTTTTTTACGAGGAACTAAAATGGTTTGCATGAAGGTGCTTATACTATTTTTCCTACGACCTAACACCTAAACATCAAAAAACGCATCTTAAAATTAGTTTGTCAAAAATACAATCCTGCATATTGTAAAAATTGCATAATGCAAGACTAGCTTAGGTAAGAAAAGCTTTTAATCGTTGAGCAAGGTTAGGTTTTGTCAGTAACAAGATGTTTTATAGTCCGTTGTGCTTAGAATGTGTCCTACCTGAGAAAGCGTGCTGCGTCTAAGGCCAAGCGACGCACCAAAGCGCGTGCAGGCGGCAGCGTTGCCATAACGACGCTTTCAAGCTTTTCAACTGCGCAAAAGTGCACCGCCTTCAACATGCGTGACGTAAGGTCGGCAGAACTCCTCCCCACTTGGCCTCACCGCCACGAGAACGCCTGTTGCTAGTCCTGCTGATACAGTACGAGGTTACGCGTAACGCAGCGCGACTTTTTTTTGGTTTGGCGAAATCTACAGGTAGTGCCGTCTATGAAAGTGAGAGAATCAGGTACTATCTGCTTGCCTAATATTCCCTATGACCTAGGTTAATTTAACCCTAGGATGTATACCCTAAAAAATATACACATTTACATACCCTGGGCCTGGGAGGGCCGAATATAAAAATTAACGGTTTAATAGGTGTTATATAAAATTAAACTATTATACAGAGCGGTCCAAAAGTCACCCCCCCCCCTCTTAACTTTTGAACCAGTTGAGATATCGACTTCAAATTTGAAACTTTTAAATAAGACAATTTAAACTATCTTTTAGCATGTATTTAATACTTTCAGCTCTTAAAATGTGGGCAGGGGGGCATGGGGGCACATTTTTTTAAATGGAAAGGGGGGTTGTGTAATACATCATTTTAAAGCTTATAAAATTCTCCATTTAACTCCGTATTTTTAAATTAAAAAAAAAACAAATTTGGGTTTAAAATGGGGTTGAAAATGGGAATTAATGTCAAAATTCCTCTAAAAAAAACAAATAAGTTTTTAAAAATGCCTAATTTCATCATAAAAAAATGTTAATTATACTTTTAAACTAATTTTAGTTGACATAAATAAAAATTTATAAAAAAAACTTAAAAAATCGAATGTTTTAGCACAAAAAATTGAAAAATCAAAACCTTAATAAACATTTTTAAAAAAATTAAAATTGTTAGTTTAAATAGAGAATTTTATAAGCTTTAAAATGATGTATCACACGACCCCCCTTTTCATTTAAAAAAATGTCCCCCCATGCCTCCCTGCCCACATTTTAAGAGCTGAAAATATTAAATATATGCTAAAAGATAGCTTAAGTTGTTTTATTTAAGAGTTCTAAATTTGAAGTCGATATCTCAACTCGTTCAAAAGTTAAAGGGGGGGGGGTGACTTTTGGACCGCACTGTAGTTATGTTTTAATATATTTTTATTTCTTTATGTAATAAAAACTCTAAAGGAAATTAAACAAAACCCTTAAAAATATCCTAATAATAACCTTAAAATAATCATTAAAAAAAATACATTTTAAGAATATAGTGCTTAGAAAAGCAATTATTACAAATTTTGGTTCAATACTCATTGCAAATATTATTTTTACATTTTTGACAAGTCATTTTACTTTTTCTGTCCAATTTTAAGGGGCACAAATAGCATATTTTCCTATTACAGGGTCCTGGTTGTTCGTCAGATGGTTTGGGAATTTCTATACACTTACCCATGCTGTCAAAAACGTACCGTGACAAACATAGATTTTTAGATCTCTTTAGCATATGAGGTATTGTAAACTGCTTTACTAAAATCTTTAAAAAGAGTCTGTGGGTTAGTTTTGGATTTAAAAAAATTGAATTTTCCATTGAAAAAACAATTGATGCATTTGAAACTGCTACATCAATCTCATTCAGGAAGAACGCCATTGTCAAACGTTTATTTTGGCTTTTACAAGTATAAGTAGATAACATATGTTATGTTCAATGGGTTTAAATTTTTTATAAATCTAACTAAAAATGATTTATCAGCGTTTTTTATTTTTTTTTATAATGAAAAATACATATTTACGTATACGGGCGTAAAAGGCGTTTATACCACATGGTATAAAATTAAAATAACAATTTTGCAAAAATCCTATTCCAAACACTTGAATAGAGGTATTCCTAAAAGGATTTTTTAATAGATTTATTTTTCTGTAAGATACAGCTAATTATTTAACCCGCCGGGCCTCGAAGGCCCAGGGTATGCATCCTAGGGTTAAAAAATATGAATTTTTAAACATTTTAATTTCTATCTCATGAGAAAAATAATATTCTTCACAAATTTTAGCTCAAAAAAATTAAATTATGGTCCGCTTCGCTCGATTTGCAAACTGGAAAAGACTAATTAAATTTGCCTTGTACACGGAAAGAAATTAGTGGGCTCTGCGCTATACATTATAAGATATTTTGTAACAGTGGCAAATTATAGTGATTTAAGCTATAGATTATAAGGGACCCAATAACTAATAATGTTAAAAATAAATTGGAAACGATTATATATATTACAGACACGATTATATTTATTACAGGCACTATTATAAATTTACAGAAATTTTATTATATTATAAAAATTATTACCACGGACAATAATTAAATCTATTTAAGCTATAAATGCCATACTATTTGTTATATTTTATTATTCACTAAACAATTAAAGTATTTCATATAAATTTTTACACTGACTGCCATAATTGTAAGAGAAAGCCTTGTATTTATATAATAAGCGATTATAATTTGCTTGGTATGTGTGTTATAGCGCTCCTAGCTATAATTTTTTTTTCCGTGTATACCATGTCATTCATGCACACATTTAAATCTGTGTCCAATTTCAGCTAAAACACAAAAAAAGAAATTTGAAAATAAAAAACGTTTTAAAATAATATTAAACTTATTATTAGTATTAGCCCTTTAAAACCTCACTTGAAAATAAAAATATATATTTTTTTTAGAAGTATGTGGATGCCAACCAAATTACATTTTTTAAGCTGAAAGGACCACGTACGTTTGGACTTTTTAACAGACAAATATTCCGAAATATTCCCACTTTTGGTGGCTCTCAGACATAATCTAGGCATCAACAGATATATTATCTACTTAACTATTATACAAAAATTTGTCACATACCGGGTGTCTCACCAGGTCCTTGACAAGCTGTATCTCCGTTGAAAATATAGTTTTTTTTGCAAAATAACAGCGTTTTTATTCACGTATCCAAAACCACCCCTTGCGTATCCACCCCCTTGAAACCACCCCCAACTCCGGTTTTTCAAATAGCACCCTCCCATTATTATCAAAGAATATGAAAATAAATTTCATTCTGAATTCAACCATGTATTATAAGTGGTATCTTATCGTTTAAGGGGCTCCAAATTACAATTATTATTTATTAATAATAGGGTGGTATTTAAAACAAAGTTGCAGGTGGTTCCAAGAGAGTGGGTTATTAAGGGTAGTTTTTGGATGCATTAATCAGTTCTCTTTTTGATATAATCTAACGTGAGTTTTTGTATTTTTTTTTTTTTGATAAAAAATATTGCTTGTGATGGGGTTGTAATTTGGAGCCCCTTAAATATAAGATATTACTTATAATACATGGATTAATTTAGAATAAAATGTGCTTTCATATTCTTTAGTAAAAATAGGGGGTGCTTTTTAAAAAAAATCAACTTTGACTCGTATTTAATTTTGTTTTTCTCGATTTTTTTTATCGTTTTAAACAACGGAGATATAGCCGATCTAAAACCTGGTGGGACAGTATTATTAATAAATAATAGTTGTTATTTGGAGCCCTTTTAAAAAATAAGATACTACTTATAATACATGGTTGAATTAAGAATAAAATTTACTTTCATATTCTTTGATAAAAATGGGGGTTGCCATTCGAAAAACAGAAGTTGGGGGTGGTTTCAAGGGGGTGGGTAAGCAAGGGGTGGTTTTGGATATGTGAATAAAAACTTCAATGCGTCCCAATTAACAGTATTTTTTGCAAAAAAATCTATCTTTTTAAATAAAGGATATATAGCTTGTCAAGGACCTGGTGGGACACCCGGTAAATTAAATTCTCAAAAATTAAAATATCAGTCAACTGGTTAGGTTAACTTGTTAGTTTATCACTGATTTCTCTAAGTGTGTTAAAGGTACTTATTCCCTAATGCGGCAAAATGCAATATAATTTATGGCAAAGACAATGGCAAACCACCGGCACATATGTTCGCTAAGTTTGTGGAATCTTATACACCGCCAACTAGTGAAAGTTTCACTGATTAATCGTTCCACAATAAATTTATTGCCATTATCTATTAATGGCTACATTTACAGCATAGGAACTAAATATTTGGTTCGCGTACTAAATTGACGTTTGCTGCGTTTCGGGGTATATCTGTCTCGAACTGTCCCTGCTCAGAGTGCGGCTACACGTTTCTATGAAACTACCATTGGCGCGTTTGCCTTAAAAAAAGTTTTTAAAGATGTTTTAAAATTGTTTTTAGTTGTTTCAGAATTGCCTAGATAAATTACATAAATTACGTAAACCAACTTAGTTGTTGTGTGCGGTTCGGGGTCACTATATTTTTATTAAAACTACTGCTCATATCATATATGCCTCGAGCGAGCTAACAGAGGCCGACAAAAAAAAAGTTGTCTGTGCTGCGGTTAAGACCAACGTATTCTTTTGTATTTTGGGATGCTGAACACAAATATGCCATAAAAAAACAGACTATTCATGGACTCATTTTTTTGCCTACACTGAAATTGCAGAATAATAATTTGAGATTTTCACCATTTTAGACAGTATTTTCAGTGTAGCAAATTTTTTTTTATGGCAGATTCGTATTTAGCATTCCAAACTACATCAGAATAGGTGGGTCTCAACCCCAGCACAGAGAACTGGCTAATGAAACACTTAAAAAAAGTGGTACCTAAAGAATAAATAATTTTATAATTTTAATTTTTATTAATTAGTTTATTGTATGCAATTTTAAATTAATAATAATAATTTTTATTATATTTATAAATTATATCTCAAATATTTTGTGAATGTATGACAGTTTATTAGAAAAATAAAATATTGCTGGTGACATTTAAATATAAAATATTTTTATAAAAATAATAAATTATTAAAACAATTTAAATTTTCACGGATATCATACAAAGTGACTTTTAACCCATAAAACTGATATAGTAGTATTCTTTTGTTGGCAGTGCTGCAAATTCGTTTTGGGAGTTTATTTTTTACTTTGAAAAGGAATGTATCGTATTTTGGGCTAAAACGCCTGTAACGATAAGATTTTAGATGCTTATAGATACATAAAAAATAAATACTTATCCAAAATTTCAGCCCTTTTTACATCCCGGAACTTACTTTAATTTATCATTTTAATTACGAATTTTGACATATGGTAATGCCGGATTTAGCAACATTACACCTATCGATAGTTGAACTGTCAAATGTCATGTCATATCAAAATAAAAATAACTTTGCAAAGTGTGCTGTGTAAACTGCCATTGACTGGTAAATTAAAATATTATGTTGTCTTTTATTAATTTTTTACGATTTTAACATGCTTTAAAATACACAATGTGTAAGTGGGCTAAAATTATCTGACTAAAGTTTATTTTTTTAAGGTATATTTATTTTAAATTTGCCGCTAAATACTCCAAAAAGTCCGATTTACACTGAAGCATGTGGCTTGTTTTGAATGTCAACCAAAATTTATAATTTTTGTTTACTTACTTTGTTTTTATGATGTTTTGATGTAAAAAAGAGAATCGATAAATCTGTTGCTTAAAACACTTTTGTATTCCTGTAGAAACACAATTTGCTTATAAAATCGCTTTTATTCCAATAATATAGAGGAATAAACCATTGTTTTGTTTTCGTTAATGGCACGTCAACGTTTTACGGTTGTGTAAATTGGGCCTAGTCCTTTCGCTTACGACGCATGCGTATTTTACGTTGCTATGGTAATTTCGAGATTGTTTACGACCGGGAAGGTTTAAAATAACGATACCTTAAAAAAATAAACTTTAGTTCCTTAAGTTTTAGTGAGATTATTGAGGTATTTCAAGCTGTAGTTAAAAAAAAAATACATTTAATTAATATTGTACAGAATTTTTATTTGACATTCTAAATGAATAATTATGTTGATGTTCAGGTAAACAAAGGATATAACTTTTTTTTTAAATAGTGCGTAGTTCTCGTTTACTATAACACAACATTTTTAACAAATGTTTATTTTGATTAATATTAACAAATAAACTTGGTAAACAGTTTTTCATCATTTATTTTTATAATTTTCCACTTTTTTACACAAAAACATATTATTTCCAGCCCAAACGATATCCTTCTTTGACGTGTCAGAAAAGCATTCTTTGACATAGAGAAAATCATTGTTTTTTATTAGCAGAGATACAGCCTGTTCCAGAACTCGCGTACCGAAATGTAAGAGGTGATTCTACATCCAAAAATATGAAAAAAAGTTTCTATAAAGGTTGGTCCGGAAATGAGCCCTAAGGGAGCTACGGCCCTTCGAAGATGACGTATTGAATGGGGAACAAAAAAAAGCACCAATAAAATTTTAATGCTGCAGGGTGATTCTTCATTTAAAACTGAGCAAAAAAGTATTATACACCAAAACACCTAAATTTAATATTAAAGGAGTAATAGCCTTTTAAAAAGTAACGTTTTTGGTGGCACAAAATGTTACTTCCACTTAATT
This sequence comes from Brachypterus glaber, assembly GCA_958510825.1. Classification (NCBI taxonomy): domain Eukaryota; kingdom Metazoa; phylum Arthropoda; class Insecta; order Coleoptera; family Kateretidae; genus Brachypterus; species Brachypterus glaber. The sequence goes on along the minus strand of OY294048.1, from coordinate 5,801,419 downwards.
GTATTTTTTTTTGATAACGGTTGCTCACACAGTGTTACACTATATGATATTTTATATGTATTTTTACTTTAGAAATCTATATTTTTTACAACAAATCCAAAAAACATACACATAGAAAAGTTTGGGGCAAAAATGTTTTAAGCCTCATATATTTTGTCCGTCTGGGCACGCCTCTGGATAAATTAAAAAAATAAATTAACATAAACTTATTGCCCTTATTAATACTAGTATACATGCAAAAGCTCGCCGCTCTAGCTTAAATGGTACCCGAGTTATTAATTAAAAACCTTATTTTTATTACAATTTTAAAGGGCCCTAGATCCCTTAGGGCATATTTCCGGACCAACCTTTATAGGAACTTTTTTTATATTTTTGGATCTAGAATCACGTCTTAAATTTTGGCATGCCAGTTATGGATCACCCTGTATCTAATAATTATACCATAAAAATAACTTATTCTTTATAAAATAAAACCCCCTCTCTATAAAACACTTTGAAGTACAGCGTGAAATGTAAAACGATTAAACCGTGTTTTAAATTTATATTTATTGGCCCCTTTCTGCATAACTCTGCGCCAATGTTCCAGAGCGTATGGGAGCCAAAAGTACGTAAATCAAATTTCTCCGCTAGCTTACCCATTTGCCCGGCCTACTACGCTATTGTGATGGTGTGGTAGACATTAACATTTAAAGAGTGCAACAAACATAAGGGCCTAAAACTTATTTTATGCGAAATACGGTTTTTGCTTGAAACGGGTAATACTTAACGCTCTAGTTACTAAAGTTTATTTTTTTAAGGTATAGTTATTTTAAATTTGCCGCTAAATACTCCACAAAGTCCGATTTACACTGAAGCATGTGGCTTGTTTTAAATGTCAACATAACCAAAATTTATAATTTTTGTTTACTTACTTTGTTTTTATGATGTTTTGATGTAAAAAAAGAGAATTGATAAAGCTGTAGCTAAAAACACTTTTGTATTCCTGTAGAAACAAAATTGGCTTATAAAATCGCTTTTATTCCAATAATTTAGGGAAATAAACCATTGTTTTGTTCTCGTTAATAGCACGTCAACGTTTTACGGTTGTGTAAATGGGGCCTAGTCATTTCGCTTACGACGCATGCGTTGCTATGGTAATTTCGAGATTGTTTACAAGCGGGAAGGTTTAAAATAACTATACCTTAAAAAAATAAACTTTAGAATAATATCTTACTAGAAGTGGCAAAAAAATTGCATCGGAAAATAAGGTTAGGGGTACAAATTTTAATAATTTGTTTTATTTTTGCCCCACCAAAA
>OY294048.1:5759791-5799923 GCA_958510825.1 Brachypterus glaber | reverse complement strand
AAAAAGCAGAAAACATAACATCAAAATCCGTTTTAGGGTATATTTGAACATGGGTAAAAAATTATTAGAAGTCTTACCAGATTCTACTTAGTATTAAAGACAACTAGAGTTGGGGGCGGGGGAAGAAGTGGGGGATGAGGAGGGATGGGATAGAAAGGGGAGGGATGTGTGGGAGGAGTGATACTAACTCACTGATGCTGGGAATGCATCTGTCCTGAATTGGTGGGTACCATTACTGGTTGAGGACGTTTTTGATCTTTTTGTGGGTGTACTGGATTTCGTGATCATAATCTAGAAAGTTTGAAATGAGGGGGTTTGGGTAAGCTAAATTATCTTGTATAAAAGACGTGCTGTAGCGGATCATTTCCGTTTTTAGGAGGGGCATTTCGAGATCTCTGTGTATTTGGCTGTGCCTCATGAACCAGGGGGCATCGAGGTATATTCTGAGTGCCTTATTTTGGAAGGCCTAAAGTTTGCAAAGAGCTTTTTGTTAAGGGTGATTTTGTTCCAGGCTGGGGCCCCGTAGAGGAGTACCGGCTTTAGGGTTTGGTTGTAAAGAAGTTTATTTTTGATGAATAGGGGGCTCTTTCTACCTATTAGGAGGTAGAGTTTGGAGAGGCGGCAGTTGGCTATTTGGAGGGTGCTGATCCCACGTAAGGTTTTTGGAAATTGTAATGCCGAGGTATTTGACATGATTTTCCCAGTTAATGGCTTGGCCATTTATCTGAATGAGTTGAGGTGGACCTCTAGACCCCTTATGAACGTTTCGCTTTTCAATTTATAGACAAACCCTGTTCTCTGAGTACTTTTTTATTTTATTGCCCGACCTTTATTGCATTGTTCGTTACAATTTAATTTCACTCAGCTGAGATTAGTATAATCCCGGATTAGAGCGGGTTAATATAATGAAATTTCAATTTGTAATTAAATGTATATTACCATACGGACAGCCCCGTTGTCGGTAATTGGATTTAAAGTACCACTATCAGAGTAGGTTTATAAATGCATAAAGCAATAGATTAAACAAGCATATATGTCAAACATGGGCAAAAATTCACCAGCATAATTAACATCCTTAATTATTAGAGAGTAAGGTTTATCTTTCAATTTTGTGTGATTTGAGGGACACGCATGTCCCTCGCGGGTCAGACGGTGCAGACTTTTTACTTACCTGTTATTAGCTAATTACTCTCTTTAATATTTAGTAATAACATAGTTCTCTCTCTATAATATACAGGGTTATTCAGAAATAAGTAAGAGAAATTTAACGGGTGATTCTACGTTAAAAAATATGAAAAAAAGTTTCGATAAAGGTTGGTCCGGAAATGAGCCCTAAGGGAACTGCCGCGGCATGCCGCCCTTCGAAGATGGACATATTGAATGGGTAACAAAAAAAGCACCAATAAAATTTTAATGCTGCAGGACGTTTCTTCATTTAAAACTAAGCAAAAAAGTATTCTTTACCAAAACACCTAAATTTAATATTAAAGGAGATATAGCCTTTTAAAAAGTAACATTTTTAGTGGTACAAAATGTTACTTCCTCTTAATTGCATTTTGTTTTTTGAAAACGGTTGTTCCTACAGTGTTACATTTACTGAAGGAATCTATATTTATTACAAAAAATCCAAAAAAATATACATAACAAAGTTTAGGGCAAAAATGTGTTGCCTCACATATTTTGTCCGTCTAGGCAAAAAAAATAACATAAACGCATTGCCCTTATTAATACTAGTACACATGCAAAAGCTCGTCGCTCTAGCTTAAAGGGTCTAAGAGTTATTAATTAAAAACCTTATTTTTATAACAATTTTAAAGAGCCGTAGCTCCCTTAGGACTTATTTCCGGACCAACCTTTATAGGAACTTTTTTTCATATTTTTTAACGTAGAATAACCTCTTAATTGCTCGAACTTATTTCTGAATAACCCTGTATATATTTAGTAATAAAAAATCATTTTTTTTAGAATGATCGAGAATCTCCAGTTTATAAAAAAATACGTTTGACAAATATAAAAAAAAATCTTTATATCAATGATAGCGCATCCGCCATAATTGTAAACGTCAAACAAGTATAGTAATATGGTTTATACTTGACAGCGGTAGATAATATGTAAGATAGCACCCAATTTAGGGTGGTCTAAAAAACAATTTTATTTGCTTAATCTTTTCTATTTATCGTGGTAAGAACACCCTTAGAGTAAAAATTTATATAAAAAACCCTAAGTGGTACTAAAGGGCCCTAAAAACTCAAAAATTATGCAAATATCAATAAAATTCGTACAAAACCAGCCACAGTATTTCTAGTTTTATAAAATTTGAAAGCCTTGATATCTATATTTTTTTCTTTGAGTATAAAAATAAGCCTGTAAAATCTTAACATGATAAAAAGTTTCTAACCCGTGTCAACAAGGACCCGATATTGCCCCTAAATTCCAAAAATGAGCATTTGCTATTAATTTGTTCTCCTAACAAATTGGAATTATAAATATTAAATAAAAAAATATATATGTCAATTTTTTTCTATATAAACCTATTTTAGTTATTTTAAAATATGAAGATAATCTACGCAAAGAGTATGGGGTCTAAGCGCCATTTAACATTAACATTTTGATGCGATTTTTGTTCAATATGTCCATTTTTAAAGAGCTGCAGGGCTTATATCCGGACATATGTTCCTTTATTGATTTTTCTTATTTTGTGATATAGAATAATCCCCTTTATTAAATGCCAAAAGACTGCAAACACCGTGTATAATTTTTGTGAAAAACCATGGATAGAAAATTATTATTTGAAATGTGCCACTTGATTTATTTCTTAATCGTAAATGGGATTTAGAATGGCATAAGTAAACTATAGGCAACTTTGAACTTCTTATTGGTTTTGAAACTCTAATCCAAACCTTAATTCCTTTCGAATGCGAAGCTTACGCAACTTCGACCGCTATATAACTTTAATAAAACCTCTATGTAACATTAATTAAAGCATAGATTGATGGACGAAAGAAAAGTAATAAAAATATGATACACTTGCTTGAATTTTTACGGGCTCATTTTTACTAGGTTTCTCGAGAATCGATAAATTGTGATTTCTCGTGTGGTCTTCATTTTCAGAAAAAATCAAAATCAAAAACAATAGAGATATTCCCCTAATAAAACTTGATTTTTCCTAAAAATTTTAAGTCGATCGGATTATTCGTTCTTGAGTTATCGTGTCAATATGGACGGACAGACGGACGGGCAGACGGATATTTTAAATGTTTCTTATTATACTATTCACAGCGCGTAGCTCTAGAATAGTATTGTACGTTAGACGGCAGACGGAAGGACCGACATTTTCAAAGCTTCGTATTCAAAATTACACTGTAAATGAAAATATGGTTATTTCACAGCAAATAGACAAGGTCATATGTTACCAGAAAAGAAAGTGGTAAATTTAAATCAGTACTGTAAATTCACTGTTATCTGTAAAAATGTGAATTTTTATTTTGGTAATTTTACTGCTATCTTTTGTAGAATCTAAGCTATAATTATGGTAATTTTCAACCAAGATTGTAAAGGTGTCGGGTTTTTGGGCCACATGATTGAATTTTAATGCAAAATTATTGTACCGACAGGAAAAGAGCTGAGATTTTACTAAACCGAGTAATATTGAGGTTAATTTAATAAATATTGTAAATTCACGTTCTGACATGGTGAATTTGCTTTAATTATTACAGTTAATACTACTAAAAGATTGACGGACAAATTTAGAGTGCGACAGGAAAAGAGCTGAGATTTTACTAAACGGAGTAATATTGAGGTTAATTTTAATAAATATTGTAAATTCACGTTCTAATATGGTGAATTTTCTTTGATTATTACAGTTAATACTACTGAAAGATTGACGGACAAATTTAGAGTGTACCGTATAATACTATTCTAGAGCTACGCGCTTTAAATATATAATAAGAATCAGCGTCAACAACCAATGACCTTTTCTGTGCTAGTACACATGCCCTTATTCACTAATTGTGCTGATGGTAATGACTGAGTCTTAAGTTATGCAAACTTAAAAAAGGGAGCGGTGAAAGTTCTTACACGTTTAAACAAAGTCGTAAATGAGTAAAAAGAGCTGATTTTAAAGGCGAAGGTTATTAGAAGGCCAATTCGCATTTAAGCTATTAGGAGGAAAATTTTCATTTAACATTCTACGAATTGAAATTTACATAGCCTTAGCGATTTTATTATGCATAAGATTAATTTTGATAATTTTAAACAAGCCGTGAAGATATCTAATTTATTATTCCATCAATCTATTTTCTAATCATCGTACAGAGTGATATTGGTAGACTGACAGTTTCGGGCTGCTGGACCTCTTCAGTACCAAGAGTCAACTGCACGCTGATTAAGAAAACGTTTTTAGACTTTACTCGCAAAAGGAATATAGCCATTAGATTGATGTAGACTTGTGCGCCATCTATTTCTAGATGGCGCACAAGTCTACATCAATCTAATGGCTATATTCCTTTTGCGAGTAAAGTCTAAAAACGTTTTCTTAATCAGCGTGCAGTTGACTCTTGGTACTGAAGAGGGCCAGCAGCCCGAAACTGTCAGTCTACCAATATCACTCTGTACGATGATTAGAAAATAGATTGATGGAATAATAAATTAATATTTTTATAATTTTGTTTAAAATTAAAAATTTCTGGCCTTACTAATTTTACGTCTAACCACCCGTTACGGTACTATGTGCTTGAGACACACAAGTCTTCAACTTGCTACCATTCAAAGTCTCCAGATAAGGAGAGGTATGAGTAGTTGTCTACATCTAGAAATAGATGGCGCACAAGTCTACATCAATCTAATGGCTATATTCCTTTTGCGAGTAAAGTCTAAAAACGTTTTCTTAATCAGCGTGCAGAGTTGACTCTTGGTACTGAAGAGGGCCAGCAGCCCGAAACTGTCAGTCTACCAATATCACTCTGTACGATTATTAGAAAATAGATTGATGGAATAATAAATTAATATTTTTATAATTTTGTTTAAAATTAAACATTTCTGTCCTTACTAATTTTACGTCTAACCACCCGTTAGTGGTACTATGTGCTTGAGACACACAAGTCTTCAACTTGCTACCATTCAAAGTCTCCAGATAAGGAGAGGTATGAGTAGTTGTCTACATCTAGAAATAGATGGCGCACAAGTCTACATCAATCTAATGGCTATATTCCTTTTGCGAGTAAAGTCTAAAAACGTTTTCTTAATCAGCGTGCAGAGTTGACTCTTGGTACTGAAGAGGGCCAGCAGCCCGAAACTATCAGTCTACCAATATCACTCTGTACGATGATTAGAAAATAGATTGATGGAATAATAAATTAATATTTTTATAATTTTGTTTAAAATTAAAAATTTCTGTCCTTACTAAGATATCTAATGCTATACATTCCATAATATACTATTTACAGTAAATGGTATAGGTACTGCATATTCTCAAATACTTGGAACTAAAAAAAAATCAAAAAATTTTTCACCATTTCTTTTCATTTTCGAAAAAAAAAATTTAAAAATTTTTTTCAAAATAAAAAAAAATATATATATATATATATATATTTTTAATAAGATTTTTTTTAACGAAAAAATTTAAAAAAAAATCAAAAAAATAAAGAATTTTCTTGCGAAAAAAATTAAATTTGAATAATCTGAATACCTTATTTTGAAAGGCCTGAAGTTTGGCTGAAAGCATTTGGTTGTAGAGGAGAAGCTTATTGTTTATATGGCACACTAGCAATGTTGGGCCCAAATAAACTCGGTTAACAAGCATATACATTTATGTTGTTTAAGGTTATAATCAATTTGTCATTTAAGTCATGAAAGATCCTCAAATAGAAAACATACTATCTATGAAATTCATAAGAATTTGTATCTATTGTTCTTTAGAAAACTCGTGTTGTGTTATTAGAATTCTAAAAGTGCTATAAAAACGGCTTATGAAAGTTTTTTAATTCTATAATACAGGGTGTATTTGAAATAGCGTAGGAAATTTTAACAGGTGATTCTACATGATAAAATATGACAAAAAGTTCCTATAAACATATGTCTAAAAATGCGTCATAAGGGAGCTACGCCCCTTTGAAATTGGCTAAAAAAATCAGTTTTTATTTAATAACTCAGGAACCCTTTGAGATATATTAACGAGGTTTTGCACATGAATTAATCCTAATAAGGCCCCTTTGTATGTTATTTTCACGTACTTTTTAGTTTTCAACATTTTAGTATTTAATTTTTCGTCCTCGAACCGTTGAATTTCACTTTCAAATGAATTTTTCTCGAAAACGGTTAATCCTACAGTATTACAACAAGCGTACCTTTTTATGTATTTTGACCTGAGGAATCATATTTCAGAAATAAAATTGCAAAAAAGTTACACAGAAAAAAGTTTGGGACAAAAAACTGATAAGCCCTCCCCGTTTCGCACACCCCTCGTTGAAATAAGTACATGAAAATAACACATAAAAACGGGCCTTGGTAGGATTATTTGACGTGCAAAACCTCGTTGATATATCTGAAAGGGTTCCTGAGTTATTAAATAAAAACCGATTTTTTTAGCCACTTTCAAAGGGGCGTAGCTCCCTTATGACGCATTTTTAGACATATGTTTATAGGAACTTTTTGTCATAATTTATGACGTAGAATCATCTGTTAAAATTTCCGACGCTATTTCAAATACACCGTGTATAGTCAAATTTTCAGTTTTAACTGGAAAATTATATTATCATTACATTCAGTCAACAAGTGGTGTATCTTGCCCTATAAATACCTATAAGTTTTACGAAAGCACGCTAAGCACTATGTATTTAAGTCAGATCCGTGTTGGAAAGTTTATATAGCATAACTAACATGTAAAAGCCTCCAGCTTACTCATTAAGTCTGTACTCCATAGGTTACCAGTATCCAAGTTTGCAATAATCATTATAACTTTACGTGCAAAATTGAATTTACTGTTTTGAAAGAGATTAACCTGCCATCTATATTCGTTAATTAGCAGCGATGCCGATTACGCAGGCCCACAAAAAAAGTTAATCACTCAGACTATATTTTTCTTACGTAGTTGACAGTGAAAAAGCCTGCTGACCCCAAAAGGACCTTGCTCCGCTTTTCCCAAATATTTATTAAATGTAAATAAAAATGAACTAGATGAAACGTTGCAAGCACCCTGTCAAAACATCGGCACTATTGTACACTAGAGCCATCTAGTTTGCAAATTTCAAACTAGGTGTTTTGTTTGATTTTAAAATTCTGTATCTTTAAAAAATTATATTCCAGCAAAAAACTGTATATAACATTTTTTATAGGGCTTAAAAAGAGCTTTTATTTGCTAAATTAACCAAATACAATAATAATTGTCTTAATTATAAACAAAAAACGCTAAAAATAGGAGTTTTACCCTATTTTTACCCCCTTACCCCCAATCGTTTACCGCCAAAATCTAATCAGCTCTTAGAAATACGATAAGAAACAATATGCAAAAAACCGCAAGTCGATATCTCATGTGGAAATGGAGTTAGAGAGTTTACACCCAGACAGACAGACAGACAGACAGACAGACAGACAGACAGACAGACAGACAGACAGACAGACAGACGGACCCAAATTTTTTTTTACTGATTTCGACTCAGAATGGTCTAAAACGTCGAAAAATGTGAAAAAAACGTGGTCAAAGATTTTGACTTTTCGGCGAAGATTTCAATACATCGGCACCTTTAGTAGCACTAAGTGCCGATGTAATTAAAACGCAAAAAAAGTAAATAAATGAAAAAAAGTAGTGGCCCGGAATGGGATTTGATCTGTGATCTCCTGCCTGCGAGCCGAAGAACATGTCTGTAAGCTATCGTGGAATTTTCTCAAGTTGCTCCTATAAAACTTGTTGTTTTTGAATATATTGTCTTTTTAAAATTGGTAGGATTGATCCTTATAATAACGTAATTTCTTCTAAAAAAAATTACGTCAATACGACGTTTCCTTCATAATTTTTCGGGTTTAAAAAGGCTTAACCCCCAATAACTTCTTTGTGCTTGGGAGGCTTATTTTCAAAAAACAATAAGGATCTTTCTTAAAAAACTTGATTTTCGAGTCTATCGGATAATTTGTTTTTAAGTTATCGTGCTTACAAAAAAAGTGACATGACTTTTTTCATGAAACACATTTGTATTCAAGATTTTTTCTTACGATTTTGGAAAATTCGAACTAATGTATCATAATTTTCTAGCGCTTGCGCGTTGTAAAGGGATTATTAATGAAAAGTGTATCTTACATCGTTTTATGCAAGCGGATTTGTTTTGACTAATTTAGTAGACGCCTGCTTTAAATTAAAACCCACTACTAAATCTTCATTCATGAGTTATTTGTAAAATATAATCTAATAAATTTATAAATAAATCATACTAAACTGGAATAACTCACATAACCCCAAAAACAAATTTGTAACGGACTATAAATTTATCCGACTGACGAGGAGTTTTGTCGGTAGACATTTTAATTACAGTTGGTAGCGTACTTTCGGCGAGTACACCTGGTTCCGCAGGCAAAGAACGCGATTCGCCTTGTAAACTCCAAAACATCGTATCTGAAAAATGGGAACTTACCAGAGACTAGAAATGATTCTTTTTTATGAAATTACATTATATTTATGTTACATTTTTGTTTAACCTCGTACTATTCTACTTAATTAAGCATCCGCTAAGTCCAGGACTTGTGTGGGCTAGTAGAAGAGGGAACCACCGGCTTTAATTGACTCTCGAACCAATTTATAGGGAGTATCCGCTTCACGCCAAATTTCAATTATTAATTAACTGAAAAAGGCAAATCACACAAGCACTACCTACACATATGTGCAGTTAGTAAAAGTAAAGTTTAAGATGGAATCTAGTAATGAAGATTTTACGAGGAGTTTTCTCCTTCCTACTTTCCAAACGCGTGTGGAATAGTATATTCTATACCTATGGAATAGACAATATTCCGCGCGAGCGGAAAGTTTGTTATACGAGCCAGAAGTCGAGTATGACGGTCCCGCGAGCGCGGAATGACTATTCCATACTTGTTGTAGACTATACTTTTTCTTCTACTGCAAATATGAAACACCGTATGGCTTTAAACTGCGGACAAGATTAAAAACAATGTTTTTTGTGACTCGACATTGTAAATGCAACAAAACACATATTTTTAAATAAAGCAATTAATGTTATTTAATAATTTTATCAAATCAGTAGTTAAAAAAGATTTTTATTTTATTTTAGCACAAATTTACAAATTATAATGCAAAAATTGAAGGTTATGTCAGATTGTTGTGACAGATATCAGTTTTAAATATTTAACAATAGATGGAGCAGTTTTAATTTTTTAAACTAAATTGATAAAAAACTGGTCAAATATTAAGAAAAACTAATAAACTTTATGTAATTTTAACGCAAAACTTTAAATTGCATTAAATTATTCAATATTTTATGGTAAAATATATTTTTGCTAATTTTGCTACAGTTTTCTTTACTTTTATAAACAAGAGATGGCACTACATGTGCTCATTCTAACACTTGATGCGGAATATTCATACCGTATCTAGAGCTAGAATGGATTCATTCTGTGTTTGAAACATTCTAAAGCAGTCGTAGAAAAAAAGTTTTTGTATAAATCCAAGGCTTACCAGTATTTTGAATGGGTAAGCAACAATATTCTCAATAGCGTCTCATAGTTAATATGGCCGAGATCATTAGACAACAAAGGCGAGGGTTTTGTTGGCAAAAGTTGGACGTTTCGACAATTTATCTTGTGTTTCGGTATCGATTGCAATAATTGGCGTTAAAGAAAAACAAACGATCAGGCTAGAGGAGTGTCACGACGCGTCGCGAGAACAAGAAGATTCCAGAGCACTGGATAATATCTAGACATATGATTTTAGCGAGTCGTGACGTCAAAATGCATAGCCGGGTACAATAAGTTAACAAACTCATATTAATTTTTTAAAAATGTTTAATATGAAACTACTTCATTGCCAAAGAAAATTATATAAATATTATGAAAATCCTATAACGTTTTATTTAAGTAAAAGAAAATTTAAAAAAATAATTCTGAAAACTACGATTTAGTTGGGCTCTTTAATAATCAAAATTTAATTTTATAGTATTGTGGCATGGTGGCTGGATATTACTTTTACCAAGTTAAAAAAAAATCTGCCTGGCCAATCGTTTTTTATTCGCAATAAAAGGTCAGTTTATAACTCTTGACTAAAATTACTTTTGTATTCTTTTACTTACTTTAAATATTAAATTGGCATTGCTCCTCATCTTCTGTATAGGTTTTTGTATTCACATGTTTGCATCCCCGAAATATGCAACTTTTGTCTGAATCCCTAAGATATGCAACTTTTTTCTTCGACAAAAAGTTAATGACTAAAAAAAAGGTCCCTACCTGAAACCTTTGTCTTGGATCAATGAAATATGCAAATTTTAAAAATTGGGGGGGTGTGTAATTTTTCTCGAAAACGGTTAATTTTACATTATTACAACAGGAGTACATTTATTATGTATTTTGACCTGAGAAATCATGTTTCCATAATAAAATTACAAAAAGTTACACAGAAAAAAGTTTTGGACAAAAAACTGATAAGGCTCCCCTGTTTTGCACGCCCCTGGTTAAAATAAGACCATAAATATATCATACGAAAATGGGCCTTATTAGGATTAGTGTATCTGCAAAATCTCGTTGCTATATCTCAAAGGGTTCCTGAGTTATTAAATAAAAACATTACGACGCATTTTTAGACATATGTTTAAAGGAACTTTGTTTCATATTTTCCTATGTAGAATCACACCTTAAAATTAGTGACTCTATTTTTGAATAACCGTGTATAAGCTTTTCTGTTGAGAAGCAGGCTTAAAGGCTAGTTATATCATTAGGCGCTTTTGAAACCTTTTGTTCTCGAATCGCAAAAAGCGTCGTCGAGACATAATGCATGATTCATGGTCGAAGGTCTCTGGATATGTGAAATGTTCAGTCGCTGTTTGTTGAAATTAAAACATTTTCGTATGCTCAATGAATTTTAATAGACAAATAAGTATTAACTCAATTGTTTTTAATTGGTTAAAAAAAAAATATATATTTTTTTTTATTGAAAAAAAAAATTTTTGGAAATAAAAAAGGATTTTTTTAAGACCTAGAGGGGAAGTATTCTTTTGTTAGCAGCAGTATTTTTTGTTGCAATAAAGTGGCAGGTATGACAGTAACATCATAAGACATTTGACATTTATTATACTGCAAAAAAGGTACTACGACTATTCGTAATAAATTCAATCACAAATTTTCGAACCGTATGAGAAATTTTGTTATCCATAATATAATTGCATTTACTCGTGAACATGTATCTAGTCATCCTGGATGAATAGAAGTTGATTATGTCACTTCGAACATTTGCAAGTTTATGTTGTGTTGTGATCCTGTCTGGGAGTGTTTCTAAAAACAAACAAACTTAATGAATTCCGACAAAATGTCATTAGGCTGCCAATTTAATGAGGCCAGCAAACGCAACATTTCAAAACAGGATTTGTTTACTCACGCACGTAAGGGACATAGTGTGCTCCAGCAAAATTGACGAAGCCGACCTCGGCAGTGCAGTGGATAGCGCGTTTGATTAAGGATCCCGGGAACTCGATATATAAGGAATTATTCGGATCGACCATACTTTGGGTACAATATTTTATCCATTTCGAATTTAGTGTAGTATGTCAGTCCCTTGGTGAGTAATTCTTTTGTGTGAATAACTAGTATAAACACTAAAAAGCCAGTATTTCGTTTCAATCAGAAGATTTTCTTTGTTTTTCACGAAATTGATCAGTCTCTTGTCGTCAGTCCCTTGGTCGTAAAAAAGACAAAAACGGATATCGATAGATCTCGACGCGCTGATTCCAAAAATCTAGTCACATAATACCCTCAGATTATTATTTTGGAAAATATGAGCGAAATAAAATTAACGAAAAAAAAGATTTTCTTTTCACTGTGGCAAAAAAATCATATAAGTGTCTGTCAGAATTAAAAATAAAAACAATGTGACTCCGCTTACGCGTCTTTCGGTCAACTTCAGTCGCGTGCGGAAAAGTGTCACTTTTTAGGAAAATTGCTGTCTAGTACGACCTATAGCGTACACGAATAAAGAAAAATGCATGTTCACTATATATTCTCGTTACGATATTTTTCTATCGCACGAGTACATAGTGCATATTTGAATGAAATGACAACTATGCACACTCATTTATCCAAACGATTACAAATAGCTTTCGTTTTGACATTTATAAAAAACAATTCATTTGACGTTTATAAAATTTTGATATGTCAAAATTACACACAGGTAATTCTTTAAAATATACAATTCTTTAAAATATACAATTCTTTAAAATATACACTTCATTCTCGTGTACTAAGGACTAAAGTCGCTTACTCGTTACGAAAAGTACTAATTTCCTACGACCTAGTTAGTAGTTAGTGCCTATTTCCCACCCGTTGCCTATGACAACGGTTGGGAAGTAACGATCAGCTGATTTTACATGTCCGCTGTCAGAAAATTAGTAAACGTCAAACACATAACCTTAAATGAACAAACTAATTTTAAGATAATTTTTGCGTTTTTTTTTATGTTTAGGTGGTAGGTCGTAGGAAAAATAGTATACGCACCTCGACGCAAACCATTTTAGTGCACTCTCGTTCATTAAAAACTAGGTTCACTTACTCGGTGCGTAATATACTATTTCCCCCAGCAGTATTCTTTTTTTGACGAAAGATTACAATGCCACACTATACAACCACTTTTCAAAGCAAGATTTATTGACTAAAAAACAATATTTTCTTTTGGCTAACTTGCATATCGATTTTTTGTTGTAAACAGATTAACATGTCCTAACTTATTATGAATTATGTGCTTTCCACTGGGAGAGGCAGTTTATATTTATTATACTTTGACAAATACTTCAGGTAGAAATGGACCTTGTTTGTTAACTCATTGCGACCCAAACGGTCTAGAGTTTACAAAAGAAACTACTAACGGTAATGACTTTCTGATAGCCTAAGGCCCGGTTGTACAAACCTCGCTCAAATCTGAGCCTACCCTGTCTGTCATGGAAACGATTGTTGCAACAAATGTTTCCATAGTAAAGGAGCCTCGCTCAAAGTTAAACCTGGTTTGTACAACTGGGCCTAATTCGTAGAAAACACGCTCAGCAAATAGTCTGAGAGCTGGTGACCATTTTTATTTCATTATATGGTCCCAGTTGTATTTTATATATGTCTTAAAGTACATTCAAATTAAGTTACTTGCAAATTGACAGGTCCTGGATCGCGTTCCTTTGGATGCTAGAAGCCTCGAAAAGTTGTTGAAATGGGGTCCCCGAAAAATATATTTTTAACTTACCGAGTCAAACAAATTACATTTATTACATTTAGATTGGTCTATTTTCAGAGTTTTACACAGTTATTCAGTAGGCTAAGAGTTATAAAAGACTTTAAAAACTTTATCTGACATATGTCAACACTAAAAAATCATAATAATTTTCATTTAATCAAAATGTCATTTCATAAATTCTCATTTCTTTAAAAAAAATAAGTATTACATATTTTAAAGGCACTTTTTAAAGATTGTTCTCACCCCTTGGCCCCAGAATTATTGTGTATAACTATTAGAATAGCTTAATCTGAATATATTAAATGAAATGTACATGATCGGCAAGTTAAAAATAGATTTTTTGGTAGCTCCTTGCCATAGCTTTTGGACTATAAAGGTTGGTCCGGAAATGAGCCGTAAGGGAGCTTTTTGGCCTTTAAAATTGTAATAAAAATAATGTTTTTAATTAATAACTCTGGTACCCTTTAAGCTACAGCGACGAGCTTTTGCATGTATACTAGTATTAATAAGGGCAATAGGTTTATGTTAATTTATTTTTTTGAACTTATCGAGAGGCGTGCCTAGACGCACAAAATATGTGAGGCTTAACATATTTTTGCCCCAAACTTTTTTATGTGTAGTTTTTTGTATTTTTTTTAAAATATAGATTTCTTGAGTAAAAATACATCAAAAATTTCATATAGTGTAACATTTTAGGAGCAACCGTTTTCAAAAAAAAAATGCAAATAAGAGGAAGTAACATTTTGTGCCACCAAAAACATTAATTTTTAAAAGGACATTACTCCTTTAATATTAAATTTAGGTATTTTGGTGAAGAATACTTTTTTGTTCAGTTTTAAATGAAGAATCACCCTGTAGCATTAAAATTTTATTGGTGCTCTTATTTGTTCCCCATTTAATATGTCATCTTCAAAGGGCCGTAGCTCCCTTGGGGCTCATTTCCGGACCACCCTTTATAGAAACTTTTCTTCATATTTTTTGATGTAAAATCACCTCTTAAATTTTGGCATGGCAGTGACTGATCACCCTGTATAGAGAAACTTTATTAATCCGCTGCTTACCTACCCGTAGGTAGATACATACATGCTTCAGGCGGGATTCCGACCTAAAATTTGTTGTTTATTGATATTATGATCCGCACAACAATTTTACGATGTAAAATTTTATTTTTGGCTTATAGAATAAATTTTTAAAATCTCATATAAATATTTTTCATAAAATAAATTACAGTAAAAAAGGGTCTAGAACGGACCTCGGAACGGACATTGATGTAAAAAAGATTCCAAGCATATTTGGAGGATTAAACAAGCAATATGAAAAACCTTTCTTATTCTTCCCATCTGAGCTTTTATTATTGTACACTGTTAAAAATACTGCTTTAAAGTATTTTTATTTTCGTATTGAAAAATAAAAAGCTAGACACAAAATTACAGTTTTTATCCCCTTTGACCTCCTTTACTACAAAGCTTTTTTGATATGATGTGTTTTATTCCGTTATATAACATACTACAAGGCATTAAAAAAAATATATTTATTTGCTACAAAATTCATATTTTATTGCAATTTAATGCATTTTTTAACTTTTATTGAGATATTTAATTATTTTATGGACTTTTTTTCAAATAAGTAAATATAAAGCCTGACTTCGAAGATTTGAAAAATACCCTAGAAAAAAGAACTCTTTGAAAAAAAAATATAAGTGCATTTTTTTCTAGTCTTTATTAACATCAGTCAATTTTTAGCATTTTCACCCCATTAAAAAAATCCGTTTTATTTTTGTAGGGGGGCATAAAAATTGAGAATATTCCTTTACTATCCAAACGCCAATATCAATATTTCTAAAAAAATAAAACCCTTTACATGATTTTCTATTTAAAAAAGCCTCGGGCGAGAACTCTAAATATTTTTTAAAAAATCTAAAAAAAAAACAGGCATGTTTTTTCACCTAAAGGAATAATTTTGAGGTTTGAGACCCAAACAATTCCGTAATTCCTGGGCATCCTAATATACATGGTTTGATTGTATTTAATATAAGGTTATAATGTTTTAGAATAATCGTAAAAATTGTATTCTACACGGTGTATTTGAAATAGCGTAGGAAATTTTAACAGGTGATTCTACATAATAAAATATGACAAAAAGTTCCTATAAACATATGTCTAAAAATGTGTCATAAGGGAGCTACGCCCCTTTGAAAGTGACTAGAAAAATCGGTTTTTATTTAATAACTCAGGAACCCTTTGAGATATATCAACGAGGTTTTGCACGTCAACTAATCCTACCAAGGCCCGTTTTTGTGTGTTATTTTCATGTATTTATTTCAACCAGGGGTGTGCGAAACGGGGGGGCTTATCAGTTTTTTGTCCCAAACTTTTTTCTGTTTAACTTTTTTGCAATTTTATTTTTGAAATATGATTCCTCAGGTCAAATTACATTAAAAAGGTACTCTTGTTGTAATACTGTAGGATTAACCGTTTACGAGAAAAAATCATTTGAAGGTGAAATTCCACGGTTCGAGGACGAAAAATTAAATACTAAAATGTTGAAAACCAAAATTTTAATGATGCAGGGCGAATGTACATTAAAAACTAAGAAAAAAACCTCATATACAGGTACTTCAAAACATCAATCCTAATGGAGCTATGGTCTCCTAAATATGCACCATTTTTAAAGGGCCATGGTAGCTTTAAAAGCGTTTTTTCGACCTACATGTATGGAAACTTTTTTTCTTAGTTTTTGATGTAGAATAACATTGCATCATTAAAATTTTGGTTTTCCACATTTAGGTATTTAATTTTTCGTCCTCGAACCGTGGAATTTCACCTTCAAATGAATTTTTCTCGAAAACGGTTAATCCTACAGTATTACAACAAGAGTACCTTTTTTATGTATTTTGACCTGGGCAATCATATTACAAAAATAAAATTGCAAAAAAGTTACACAGAAAAAAGTTTGGGACAAAAAACTGATAAGGCCCCCCCCGTTTCGCACACCCCTGGTTTAAATAAGTACGTGAAAATGACAAACAAAGATGGGCCTTATTAGGATTAATTCACGTGCAAATCCTCGTTAACATATCTCAAAGGGTTCCTGAGTTATTAAATAAAAACCGATTTTTTTAGCCAATTTCAAAGGAGCGTAGCTCCCTTATGACGCATTTTTAGAAATACGTTTATAGGAACTTTTTGTCATATTTTATCATGTAGAATCACCTGTTAAAATTTCCTACCCTATTTCAAATACACCCTGTATATATGAAAGTTGACACAACAAAGTTTTGTATTAATATTTTTAGATTTCAGTGTAGGTACAGTTTTTTTAATAGTTAGTCTTGTTTTCGTTTTTATTAAGTATATCTGACAATTAAAGAAATGGTACCCTTTCTCCCCTAAATTTACAAAAAAATTCTGTTAAATTTAAAAAAATGTATCGAATCATCACGCTCCACTATGTACACATTTTGTTTTTATTAACTGTTCAAACATTTTCAAATTTCATTGCATTTACGTTGTTTTTTTTTTGTTCAAGTGAATTAAAGTTAGCGTTTACCGTATACAAAGATTTCAATAATGTAATAGTTTGTACGTGATAAAAATACATCTAGGGTGTTTTTATCCAGCCCATTGGACGTAAAAATGCTCGTGCCATCAAAATAGTATTTTCCCGTATAATTTTTGTCATTTCTAATAAAACTAGTTTACAAATTTTAACTTCTGTCCTCTGTAAGCGTTCTTTTTAACTTTCTCTTGTATATTTTTTCTCGCTAAATCCAAATCTGCCACCTAAAAGTTTTATTTCGGAACTGTTCTCGGGTAATACCCTAAAAAATACCTCATGGTCAATATTTTTTTGGACATTCTGACATTACCGGCGAAATTTTATGATAAGATTCAGTTTTAACGACCTCAAAAATCCCAATATATAAACTTTAAAGAAAACTACCGTCTGCCCCTCGGGGGATGAAGTAAGATTTTTGTTGTTATCATATTCACTTTCAGAAACCTGAAAAACCCCAATATACCTATTTTTACGAAAACTACCTCCCGACCCTTTGAGGGTGGAGTTAGATATTTTTTATAATCAGATTCACTTTCAGCAACCTCAAAAACCCCAAAATATCAATTGTCACGAAAACTACCCCTCACCCCTCAAGGGGTGGATTTAGATTTTTTTTATTATCAGATTCATTTTCAGCAACCTCAAAAACCTCAATATACCAGATTTCACAAAAACTACCCCCCACCCCTCAGGGGGTGAAATTAGAAAAATTTATATATACCAATATTGAAGGGAATATTGAAAATATTTAAAAATATTTACCCCCTCACCCCTCACCCCTCACCCCTCGGGGGTGGAGTTAGATAAATTCGATCGACCGACTGGTGAAAGTAAGTTAAAGCCCGTGGTTTCCTCTACTACTAACCAACGCAAGTCCTGGATTTAGGGGATGCCTAATTAAGTAGAATAGTACGAATTTAAACATACAAACATGTAATGTAATATACTTTGACGCACGGATCTGTGGCTACGGGAAAGCTGTTAGGAATGTGTGTGCAAGTGAGTGGCCCGTTGTAGGCACGCACGCCTTATAACGCTTTTGACGGAAAGAAAATAGCGCGCATGATTCCTCCTCCTTTCGTCGGAGACTTTGTTTCATGCGGAGAACTATATCTACTTTGCTGACGGCAGATGCGTACCGAAGTAAAAAGCATAATTTTTAATTTACCGCCTACACTAGGGTGGGCCGAAAAGTTGAAATTTGGAATTTCAATACCCGCCAAAATATGCCTTCTAATATGCCTAATGTGTGTGCAAAAGCAGAATCAAATTAAAGGTCATCTTGAGCCTCTACAAAGCCTTTAATATTAATAAAAATATCGTATTTCTTCGCATTTGTAATGTATACACAGCGTCCGCCTCCCCCCTTTAACTTTTGAAAGGCTTAAGATATCACCTTGAAATTTTGAACACATAAATAACATAACCCAGGTATTTTTTTGGTATATATTTGGTATACTTAGGGGGCACGATGGAGACAGGGGGGCAAGGGGGAAAACATTTTAAACAGAAACATTATACATCATTTTAAAGCTTATAAAATTCTCCATTTGCCCACATATTTTTTTATTTTTTCGGACTAATTTTTGAGGATATTCACGTAAGAGTTTAATCACGTGAAATTATGCCTCACTTCTACCACAAAACAGAATATAGAGTGGCTTAAAATATGGCCCATGATGTTTGTAAATGTTATTTTAGGTTGTAAAACTTACTTTTTTTTTGCAATAAAACAGTTTTTACATTTTTCTTATTATGTTTTCTTATTTTTATTTTTTTTTATTTTTCCTAAAAGTTACACCTTTGTAGAGGGAATAAAAATTGAAAAAATAAATAAAATAAAATATACGCTTTTTTTCTCTTTGCAAGACGCATCTTTCCCCCCCCCCATGGATTTTAAAATTAAAAAAAAAAATAAAACACCTACAGTGGGTTAGGCTAAATATGACACCCAGGGTAATTGTGACATGTCCTGTTATAATTCTTCTAAACAAGTTTAAATCAAATCGAAATTTTACGCGAAATATTTAATACTGTCAAAAACTTAATGTCACAACATGTCACAATTACCCTGGGTGTCACATTTAGCATAACCCACTGTATATAAGAACGGCCCACCCTAGCCTACACTACCAAATCGTAATATCATTTTGATTATAATTTAACACATAATTATAATATAATTATGTTACATATGTTATATATTATGTTCGAGTTATAAACCAATATCATGCATTATAGGTAATTGTGATAATTTTAATTAAATTATGGTTTGCTCTAGCAAATGTATTAATGTTAATTTTAATAACTAAGTTTAATTATTATTAGATTATAACCTTAATTCGGTAGCAATTAAAATTAATAATAACATTTATGGCTAAATTATATTTGTTAATCAGAATTTCACTTATTAACAGTATTATTAATTTGAGCCATTTCGCCTCAATAATTATTTATATCGATAAAAATCTAAAACAGAAAATAAAATTCAAATGTTCTTATTAGGCGCACCTATTTCTAGATACGCTGGTAAGGTATTGCGTTTAAAATAATACTTATCTGCTGAATTTTGAATAAAATTCTTGATACATCCTTAAAATAATTAAAAAAGAACGAAAAACTGAATAAAAGTTAACTTCTAACGTTTCGGGATCTAATCTGATCCCATTTTCAAAAACTAATAATTTTTTTTTGAAAACGGGATCAGATTAGATCCCGAAACGTTAGAAGTTAACTTTTATTCAGTTTTTCGTTCTTTTTTAATTATTTTAACGATTTATCAAGAATTTTATTATTGACTAATAATATTTGTTAGGTAAAGAAGATATAGCAGATAAGAATTATTTTAAACGCAATACCTTGCCAGCGTATCTAGAAATAGGTTCGCCTGATAAGAACATTTTAATTTTATTTTCTGTTTTAAATTTTTTTATCGATATAAATAATCATTGAGGCGAAATGGCTCAAATTAATAATACATGTTTCGAATTTTAAAGTTCATATCTTTACTTGTTCAAAAGTTAGGAGAGAAGTGACTTTTGGACCACACTGTATAAGATATGCTCTCGTTTGAACCTTGTCCTAACTTTTTCCTCCTTTAAGTCTCTAACAATATTAGTTTTGATAAAAGTAGATGGTCGCTCCAAAGGGAGCTTTTCCAACTCACAATAGTCGTATTAGTGCGTGTAAAATTTTCTTATAAAACAAGTTTGAAAGATTAGTAATGCTTCGTTTTTCATAATGTATACTCTTCTTAATATACGCTGTATATTATACTCGCGAAAAAAAATTGAGCGTATAGTAACCACAGTGTAGGAGATATGAGAAAGATATGTAATGCTACCTACGCATTCCGTTATTTAAGTATAGTATATTACATAACTAGTGTGGAAAGTGACATATTTCACGCGAGTGGGATAGTTTACGAACGAGCCGCTAAGCGAGTGAGGAAACTCCACGAGGGTATGAAATACACTTTCCAACGAGTTATGTACACTATTTTTCCTACAATCCCGAAAAAATATGAAGTTTCTTATTTTAAAATTTTCTAATTTTTATTAATTTTTAAGAAAACCAAAGCACAAAATAATTATAAAGAGCATTCAAATTTATATATGTAAGTATGTCAAACAGGAAATATGATTTTCATTTAGCTTTAGTTTTCTTGGTTTTATATTTAATACAATACATAGCTGTTTAATGGGTTGCCAATTCCTAAATAAATGCAAACTTGAGTTTACTTATTAAATTAGATTTCTGTGGTTATGCTGCCATATAAGACAGTAAAATTGTACTGTTATACATTTCATGAGAAAAATACTGTGTATTTTGATGTTTTTTTATGTAATGTAAGATAACTAAATAAAACATTAAGTAATTTTTATAAGATCTAGATCCTCTAGACTAGACAGTAATGGTCAAAATAGTAACGTTATAACTATAGTTTCTATTTTTGACATGGAAAACAGAAATATTTGGATTAAAACACTTAAAAGATATAAAAGGCTGTGGTGAAAGGTGGAAAATGGTTTATAAAACATGGTGAATAAAATTCGTAGAATCTACGAGGTAAATATCTAAATAAAATTTGGCAAACCTCCATACATAAATATCACACGAATGCAATATAAAAATATCAAACTAGTGCGATATGAGGCGTTTTCTAAAGAACAAAAGTGTGCACATGTGCTAAATGGCATTTTCATAGAAGATCGTAGGAAAAATAAATAATAGTACTATAATCGTAAATGGTATATTTCATAAAAAAAATTGAAAAAAACTTTTTTTTTCGAGAAAATTAAAAATTTTTGAAAAAAAAATTGACTAACTGACGGACATTTTCAAAATTCCTTATTTTTTCATGAAATACATTTGCATCCAAGAATTTTTTATCCAGGGTGTTTGTTGGCGATTTTGTGAAATTCGAAATTACCGTATAATACTATTCTAGCGCTACGCGCTGTGAATAGTATAATAAGAACGTTTTAGGTGGATCAATCCCATTGCTGATATTAACTTAACTATACGTTAGTTTTTCACTACAACTTTGTACTGTATTGCGTTGCTTTAGGGCTTTCAATTGCATAATATTTTTAGGTTATTATATATTATAATTTTCGAGTTTTTACCCGTGTTTAATATGGTAGATCTGATTTGTCCGATAACCCAATAAAACCTCTACTATGTTATTATATTTTGACAAAATTGACAACGGATTAGTCCACTTAAAACGTTTTTATTTTTGAATTCAGGGACTTTTTTTTTGTTTACTTTTCCCCGAAGTCACTCCTTCCACCCTAATTTTTTCCGTCAGTTCTAAACTACGCTGTAGGTAGCATCTTCTTCTTCTTCTTCAAAATGTCCTTTTGGACACTAAATTAAAGTGACCCAAAAGGACTTAATGGTCTTGAACTCTCGTTCTTTTTGAACAGGTACAAGCATTGGAGACTTGAAGCGAGTCTCTCTAATCGTTTCAACTAAATATAATTTCTTATTAACATAACCTCAGAAAAAAAAAAGTGGTTAACCCACAAAAGTACATCACAAACATCAAATATTCAATTTAAATCAATTTAAATATGTAGAACGGTTTCGCAGTACAGAAATTTTCTTAACATTCACATTTTAACATATAATAGTCTGGCTGTGACTAAACACCGTTAAATGAATTACCAATCGCGCCGTAGACTTGTTGCCGGTTCCACAAAAGGAACGCAACTCCGTAGGTAGCATCTTAGTTATAAAACAATAGCAAACAAGTCAAGCTAACCTAAAAAAAATAAGCTATATTATTCAAAAGGCCCTACATATTATTTATGACACTTCTGTCCTAATATGCTCTATACTTTTCGACATAGAGAGCTGCGAATAGTATAATAAAATGGAACAACCTTTAGAAAAAACTTTGAGAATTTAAAAAATATACCTCAAATAGATCTATTGTGTTCTTAGAAAGAAATAAAATCGACGAAGGCTTTGAGACAATTATTTTAGATTTTTTTGTCATTTGGAGGCAAAAGCTTAATCTTTGGGTCTATATACAAGGTGGTCCATTTGTGATGATGGGAGTACAAAATTGTCTTTATTTAATATGATTGAAGGCAGGGGGCAAGGGGGAACATTTTTTGTGATGCACCATTTTAAAGCTCGTAAAATTCTCTATTTGATCATATATTTTTTATTTATTTCAAAAGAGTAACCCAATAAACGGGAATTTTCGTCAATATTTATTAAAAAAAAAAAATTTAAAAATTAAAAATTATAATTAAATTAAAAAGCACTTTCAAATTTTGTTTTTGGAATATTAAAAATGATATGGTTAAAAAGAGAATACGAGGAATAAGAGGTTTAAAATGATATATCAAACAACCCCCTTTCTTTTTTAAAAGGTTAGGTTTTTTTTTTCTCCTATTTTCTTTATTAATATGGGAACATGTTTCGAAGTGCTTAGTTCACTTCATCTTCAGCCCGAGACTAAAAGAAAAATGAAATATGAGACATTTACATAAGAAATTGAACTTTAAAGATACTTACAAAAATAAAACAAGATTTGTCAACTTAATATACAAAAATGTACGAATTCAGACGGGTCACAGTGTATAAACATAAACATGTATCTACATTAATACGGCATATATGACATGAATAAATTAAATAAATAAACTAGACAGACATTATGACATTTACAGGTTATGTTGTGGTGACTAATGAACCGCAGGTTTAATTTGTTGTGTTGTTCTAAGTGTGTTTGTTGGGAAACTTCAGTACAGGTAACTAATTTGAGGGGAGGGTTTAACTTCTGTTATTTATGTGAAGGCATGAAGAATGTGGGAGTCAAACTTAATTTGTGCATTAACGATATACCCTAAAAGCCGTCCAGAATATATTCGTTGTTCGTTCACCTTAAAATAGTAACATTCTCTTTTGGGTTAAAGAAATGTCCTTCATTTAACAGGTGGTCTGCAAAATTCGATTTTTCTATTTGTTTTAGTCGTTTTGATCGGTCGTGTTCGCTAAATCTCGTATTAAACTCTATTTTTGTTTTCCCTATATAAAAACAATTGCATGTTGCACAGTTTAAATTTGCAAAACTACTACCTGGGTATTATGGCTCACAACCCCCTTTCTTTTTAAATTTTTTTCCCCTTTAGGGGACCGCCATTGTGCTCCCTAAACATATATATATATATATATATACATTATTTTGCGCTCCCACACGGTACTCTTGAATGATCAATAGGTTGAACTAACGTGGCAAAAAAATCTGACCATGGAACATGGTAGTAGAAGGTTCACTTGTTATAGAATCACCGACAGCCAAATCCCAAAAACTTGTTTTTGGAAAATAATGTTAAATAACCATCTGCAGAGTTCATGGTCAATACAAACTTAAAGTGTACATTATGTTGCATGATTTTGGTAGTAATTCTCGTGCTGATTCCGAATATGTTTTAAGTTACTCTCTATCTTTTTCGGTTTTTGAGAGAAAAGCGTATAAAAATCACAAAAATTATTTTTTCGCATGTTTTAATGTAGCCTAGACATTTTGCTATAAGACAATAAAATAACTTTCTTAGCCTAAATTATTGTCCGATTCTCGTTCTGTATTATTATAAAGGAACATCTCGTCTAACATTTTTGTGAAAATTTTTAAAATTTTATTATAAACGTGTTTAAATTAAAAATTAATTATTTTGTTGCATAGTGTTCATAATATATCTTTCACTTTGAAAAGTAATTGTCAGATGTGTACATAGACGTTCCTAAAGTTATTATCTATATTTTGCCCAGACAAAAACATTTATTATTATAGACTTCACAGTGTGAAGTATTGAACGATGGTTTTTAAATTAAATTAAAAACTCATCAACAATTTACCTCAGATCAAAAGTTTTTTACAATATACACGTTTTTTTTTATCAAATTCTGAACTACCTTCTTTCATTTTCTGTATAAAAAATAAGTAAAAATTAAAGGAACTAGATTTATATGCTTATGAATTTAAAAACGACTGCTTGTTTTTTTTTCTAATACATGATAATTAAAGCTTAAGCATATAGCATATTATGTCTAAACAAAATAAAATAAATAAATAAATAAATTTTTTAGTTATCCTAAAATGGACTTCTTTACATTTTTTAAATGAAATTTTTACTCCGCAGGCAGCACAAACTTTTTTTCTATTATTTTCGTGGTCGCTCATTATCTAAGATAAATTTAAAAGTTATCAGTATAGAAGCAATTATTTATTTTATATAACCGTAATATAAATTCTTTTTGGTAAAATATCACTCTTAAATCAAATATATAATTATTAAGTTCAAAATACTTACATATATGTAAATAATACTGAAGGTAAAAAATAAAAGCCTTCATCAAAATTCAACATTTATTGTTATAACATTATTTCTGACAAATAAGTCAATTTATAACAAGCTAGTAATAGGTAGGTTAATAGTATTATTAACATTCTCAAGTATTCGGTAAAAATTATTAACGCGCCTCTGTGTTGGACAAATCCATCAAATCTGAAACATCTGTAATGACACTGATTACCAAAAAAATGTATTTTAATAAAAACGCGATTTTAAGGGTATTTAAATATGTATTTAGATTTACCAAAAGAAAAAAAAATCCAAGATATTCCTTTGGAACTATACAGAACGAGAATCGGACTACAATTTAAGCCAAGAAAGTTATTTTATCGTCTTATAACAAAATGTCTAGGCTACATTAAAACATGCGAAAAAATATTTTTTGTGATTTTTATAAGCTTTTTTCTCAAAAATGGAAAAAGATAGAGAGTAACTTAAAACATATTCGGAATCAGCACGAGAAATACTACCAAAATCAAGCAACATAATGTACACTTTAAGTTTGTATTGACCATGAACTCTGCAGACGGTTATTTAACATTATTTTCCAAAAACAAGTTTTTGGGATTTGGCTGTCGATGGTTCTATAACAAGTGAAATTTCTACTACCATGTTCCATGGTCAGATTTTTTTGCCACGTTAGTTCAACCCATTGATCATTCAAGAGTACCGTGCCCAAGAAGCTTTTATAACTTTCGCTAAAAACTTTACAGTTACTATAGTATAAATAAAAGGCAGAGTAAGGTCCTTTTCCCAATTATATTAATTAAAACCTGACCGCGGTTTCGAGCCTTTATATACCTAGGCTCATTGTCGAAGGTCGCATTAAAAAATACAAAATTGAGCTATTTTGTCAAATAAATAAAACTTAAATTTAAGAACACATAACATATAAAAGTGACAGCTGACAGCTAATTAGGTATTAGCTGTCAGCTGTCACTTTTATATGTTATGTGTTCTTAAATTTAAGTTTTATTTATTTGACAAAATAGCTCAATTTTGTATTTTTTAATGCGACCTTCGACAATGAGCCTAGGTATATAAAGGCTCGAAACCGCGGTCAGGTTTTAATTAATATAATTGGGAAAAGGACCTTACTCTACCTTTTATTTATTATATAATCCCAACTATGGATCCATTCGTTCGTTACTATAGTATATTTAAGTACTAGTTTTATAACACACGTTTTTAGAGCACGAGCACAAGTTTAGAAAACGAGCCGCTTACTCAAAAGCAAGAAATTTAAATCTGAAAAGTTATTTCGCCAACCTTAACTTAATATTGATATTTTATATCGGAAGTTTTAAAGTCTCTATAAAATAATTACCTACGAGGATTTATTAAAGCGATTTGAGCAAATCCAGTCTGAAATCTGTCAGTGTCTGGAACTCTGAACTCGGAAAAAAGAAGAGGAAGTTAGAGCCTAAGGTGGTTACATTTGCATGTAAATTGAATAACGAAGGGAGAGGTGATCGTTTTTATGACAGCGGCAGATCCACTGCTAACATGAAATACACTCCTGGCCAAAATTATTGAATATAAGTTTCCTTCTTTATATTTGTTATTGTGTGGACCTCTGGACTCCTCTTGTTAATTACACCGGCCCATAAAATAAAAAAAGTGGTCTGTGCCGGGGTTAAGACCCACCTACTCTTATGTATTTTGTTATGCTGAACACGAATCTGTCATAAAAAAGGCACTTCATGGGCTCATTTCTTTGCTACACTGAAATTTCCTCAATTTTGTTAAAATTGATTATATGTATTTTTTCGTAAGATGCATATAAAACAACTCACTCCTAAAATTCAAGAGAGCGTAGACCCCTTACGCAAATCACCTTGTGAAAAACTAACAGGAGTATTCTGTTACCATCCACTACTACCCTTTAAAATATCAGCCCGTGTACATTTATTGCAATTTACATTCATTATTTGACTGGACTGTCAACACTACCAAGTACAATTTTAAATAAAAAACGTTTTGTAAAGATTATATCTCCGTGTTATGTGAATAAAAGGAATTTTAATGTACATATTCAATATTTCTGACCGTAAAAGCTTGAAAAGCACAAATTTTATTAAAAGCTCCTTTGTATACTAAATTTTAAGATATTGCTTTTTTTATGGGATAAAAGATCATGTGAAAATTTTTAAGTTTGACAAGTGTACAGTGCGGTCTTTCCTTAGAAGTTGGACAAAACCCTATTCAGGTTTTTAAGCAGTTAATTTATTTTTTGCCCTATTTAGGAACTTCAATAAAAATATATAATATTTTATAGATTAAATCTGTAATTTATAATATATATAATAAAGGGTAATTG
Organism: Brachypterus glaber; assembly: GCA_958510825.1. Classification (NCBI taxonomy): domain Eukaryota; kingdom Metazoa; phylum Arthropoda; class Insecta; order Coleoptera; family Kateretidae; genus Brachypterus; species Brachypterus glaber. The sequence goes on along the minus strand of OY294048.1, from coordinate 5,772,751 downwards.
CCTATGAGGATGATATTTGCATATTGAGGCGGCAGGCGAGAGGCGTAATTGAATCGAATGAGCAAATGAACATCTATGCTAATTTCAGAAAAATATAAAAAAGTTTTTTACTGTTTTATAAAGAGATAGCTTATAAAAATCAAACATATACATCCGAGAAACCTCCCATTTATTAACTATATTATAAAAAAATAATCTTATTTTAGATACATAGAAGATAGGTATCCTTGTTGTAACAACAAAATACAATTTTAAATAATAAATATTTTACCAATTTAGAAATTCATATACATAAATTTAATAGTTCTTTTAAGTAAAATATTTGATAAATAAATATTAAAATTTTGTTCATATGAATACCATTTAGTTATAATAAAATTCTAGGTATATTAAATTCTATTGAAATTAATTAAAATAACAAAATTGCAAAATTTATATAGAAATATTTAAAATATCTATAAAATAAATACCAAATCTATTTTATTAATGATAATTAATTTTAATTATTATGATTATTTTTTAACGTTTTTAGCAACCAATCATTTAACAATATTTCTGACCACGTATTTAGTTCTGTCCAATCATATTACAGTTATATCGGGAATAGTCTACTGTAGAAAATTCTAGTGAGAATCGCCTTAGTATTTGGTTTTTCAGTATTTCTCTTTTACAACAAAATTTAATGCCTAAAACTAATAATTAAATGTGAATATATTACTATTTATAATTATTGTTATTACTTTATTATTTACCAAAAAATACCACAAAATATTATTTTTCTACGACTGCTTTAGAATGTAAGCAAATACAAACACTTTTCAAAGACAGAATGAATCCATTCTAGCTCTAGATACGGTATGAATATTTCGTATCAAGTTTTTAGAATGAGCACATGTAGTGCCATCTCTTGTTTATAAAAGTAAAGAAAACTGTAGCAAAATTAGCAATTATATATATATATATATATTTTACCAAGAAATATTGAATAATTTAATGCAATTTAAAGTTTTGCGTTAAAATTACATAAAGTTTATTACTTTTTCTTAATATTTGACCAGTTTTTTTATCAATTTAGTTCAAAAAATTAAAACTGCTCCATCTATTGTCAAATATTTAAACCTGATATCTGTCACAACAATCTGACATAACCTTCAATTTTTGCATTATAATTTTTAAATATGTGCTAAAATTAAATAAAAATCTTTTTTAAGTACTGATTTGATAACATTATTAAATAACATTAATTGCTTTATTTCAAAAAATGTGTTTTGTTGCATTTACAATTTCGAGTCACAAAAATTATGGTATTTAACCTTGTCCGCAGTTTAAAGCTATGCAGTGTTTCATATTTGCAGTCGAAGGAAAAGTATAGTCTAGAACACGTATGGAATAGTCATTCCGCACTCGCGGGACCGTCATACTCGCCTGCCGGATCGTATGACAAACTTTCCGCTCGCGCGGAATATTGTCTATTCCATACTAGTTATAGAATATACTATTCTACACTGAGAACACTGAGAACAGAATATTGTCTATTCCATACTAGTTATATAATATACTATTTCATAAAATGTAATGACAGTTTTTATAGGTTGACTTTTATAAACATGCCTAGCGCAGAACCGCGCTAGTCATTACTGCAGTAAGTGACTTAACTATTGACAGAACCATAATTTGAAATTTAAAAATGGACAAAAAAGGTTTTAGTTTAGAAGTTAATAATGTAATGTAAGCAAATCAAAGAATATGCCCGTAAAAAATTTAAGATAAGCAATTTATATCAGTTTGCGATGGAAAAAATATAAAAGTTGGTTTGACATATTATAAATCGTTTGGACTTTTGTCGACGCTATTAATACTCAGGAGTCACTTGGTCATGGTCTATAACTTTTTAGAGAAAGACTTTATTTATTTTTTTTTTTTGAAGATTGTTTCCCTTTTCAAAAAACGAATAATTAATAAGAAAACAATATTTTTGTATTAACTATTCGTTTTTTGAAAAGAGAAACAATTTTCAAAAAAAAAATTAAGTCCTTATCCATGAGTCATGTACCATGACACTGAGATTTAACAGCGTCTACATGACATTCCGCTTGGTGAACAGTAGTTTAAAGTATCTATTTACTTGAAAAAATAGTTTTTTTTTAATTATAATTTTTGCATGCCCCCGGTAATGGCTACTTCGATCAGACCCGTGACAGGGGGGAGGGGGGTCTAGGTTAACGTTACGTAAAGGAATTTAATAAATTTAATGTTTATTTCTAAGCTTGGCAGATGTATTTTTATTTCAACATAAATCAGTAAAAAAAACTGTTGACATTGATATTAAAAAAAAAAATCTTACGGCCCTGTTCTTGCGTGATCTTGCCAATGAATCATCGGCGATGATACATTTTCGCGCGGAATGTGTACTCACAGAAGACCAATGTGTGTACTATTTTGTGTACCTGTGCATAAACAATATACGTGTAATATGTGACACTCAGTGTAAAAAGAGGTACCTAGTATTTCTTCCCTGTCTGATATTGATTATGAATATTTTTTTAAAGTTTGAATGATTTTTTCGTGTAATTTTTTTTTAAGGGTAGAGGAAATGCGCCTAATTTCGGATGGTTTCCAAATTTCGGATAGTAGTGTATTTAAGATACTGTCTGCAAAGGTAAACAGAAACCTACTTTTATGTGAAGCCAAAAGTCAAACTAAATCCGTCCTGTAATATGATAACGGTAGAGCTTCTCCCCTTTAAATGGCAGCACAAATCGTTTATATTGCAAATGGCAGTTTTGTGCTCAGTTGCATTATTATGCTTGTTTATTTTATAAATAATCGTTATAAAAGTTCGTGATTCTGTCTTGGGTAAGTTATGATGTTAGCTAAGTTGATCCACTATTCATAATTAAGCAATTTGAAAACGTAAACATTCTACAAATTTCTAATCATTTTTGTGCATTTGATTCCCAATTTCGGATATCCGCAAGGTAATTATTATTCAGGATAACCAACCATTATATATTATTTTTATAATGATACAACAAACTAAGATAAATAATTTTGAAAAAACGAAAATTTCTTAAGATACTAAGATATTCGAAATTGGGAATCTAAAATTATAGTTCCTATAGTATTTCGTAGAAAATCGCTTAATGATTAAATTACGTCTTAAGTGTGAAGGAATAACAAGAAACATAAGCAATGGGATCCAGATCTACTCTTGAAAAATTTTTTTCGGATATGTCCGAAATTAGGAGCCCTTTTTCAAATGCACAAAAATGCGCTGATTTTTTTTAACCGTGTTTTTTGGAAAAAATAAACTGTAATAAAATTGCTTTTATAATAAATCATGGTTCGCTATAATAAGTTGTATCTGGTTATATAAAAAAAATATCAAAAAGTAATACCGAGTATTAAATATTGAGTACATTGTAAATGGTATCCGAAATTAGGCGACTTTCCTCTATGTTATACTATATTTTAGGTTCATGTTTGTTTTGTCGAGAAAAACGAAGCAATAGTAGGAATACAGTTAAATTTATTGCGAAACAAAAATTTTATATTGTTACGCGTTACACAGGGGGGGGGGGGGGGTTGGTAAATGTGACAGTTTGTTACACAGGGGGGAGGGGGGTCAATTTTTTTGAAAAATTTCGTTACGTAATATATGGACAGCCCCGTTATAACTATGTAGGTAGCAATATGTATTCAGTTTGCAACTAAGTTTACATAAAATGCAACATGGACATTATGATATGTTGATTGCAATATCTCAAAACTCAAGTAGATATCATATAACTAGGACTTTGTCCTAAGGGAAATTACGAACTCTAATGCCGTATAATTAGCAGATAAAATCTAGTTTTAACTGGACAATATCTACATGCTGGAGACTTTCGACTTGCTAGATGGCTGAAAAAACGCACAGTAGGCTAGAATAGCATACTCAACCATAGACTAAGAGCTGGCAGCCGCGAGGTACTAGGTACTAGGTAGTATTAGTACCTCCAGCTGGAATTTTGTGAGGTGGCATCAGGAAGTGTTATCTGCAAGGATTTTGCTCAAAACCGGTACAAAGGACACGTCAGACGACTCAAATATGCTAAAAATCCTGAAAAAAAAATGATCGTACCTCCGGCTGAAAATAGCATGTTACCTGTTTGAAGGTCACAGATGATGTATGTAAATCGTCAGACGACTAGGTCGGTTCAAACGAGGTATCAAACGCCCTCAAACATGCAAAAAAATCCTGAAAAAAAAAATGATCGTACCTCCGGCTGAAAATTTGCATGTTACCTGTTTGAAGGTCACAGATGATGTATGTAAATCGTCAGACGGCTAGGTCGGTCCAAAAGAGGTCAGACGCCCTCAAAGTTGTACAGTGGTCCCAGAAAAAAAAAGTGACTAAAGTCTGTTTTTTTGCATCTATAGGGCCATTTTTTGCACCGCTGATTACGAAAAAAATACTAAAAATTAAAAAAAAAAATTTTGCAATATTAGGGTGGTTCAAAATTTTAGAAAATTGTCTGGTTTAGCTGAATTTTGCCTTGCCTTATTCTTTTGGTAATTTTAATACGGACCAATACCCAAAAACTTAAAATTCAAAATGCCGGAATAAATATGGCCGATTTCGTTTTTAAATTTTGCCAAAATTAACGAAAATATGGCACAAAACAAACAAAAATTGAGGGATTCAACCAATTCTGTTATGGGATATTTTCCTCTCAATTATTGTTTGTTTTGTGCCATATTTTCTTAAATTTTATATTAAACCAAAATAATTATTAAAGTCTATTTTAATACTTTTGTCTGTACTATAACTAACTATTAAAATTTTGTTATTATTTATCAATTTTTATTTTATTAAATACTGTAACATACATAGAAAAAACGGATTCCTTGAACCAAGGACACGTGTCTTTGGATATGTTCAAAGCCATATTCTCTTGTTTCAAGGCTGGCATTTTCTTGAACCAAACTCAATGTCCTTGAATAAAGAGCGCGGATTTTTATTCCAAAACCCGTGCTCTTGATTCAAGGACATTGACTTTGGTTCAAGAAAATGCCAGCCTTGAAACAAGAGAATATGGCTTTGAACATATACAAAGACACGTGTCCTTGGTTCAAGGAATTCGTTTTTTCTATGTACTTTAGACTAGATCTATACAACTAAAAAAAGATCTTAAATACTTACTATTAAAATAAAAAAGTAAATATGGGGATAATAAAAATTAGGTATAAAAAATTTACAACTATGGCGCAGCGCAGCATGTATAGGTGTTTGGTAATTTTAACTTTCTGTACAGCTGTTTAATACCGAGTTTAATACACAGTGTTTTTTTTTTTGTTTTTTATTTAGTTAAATTTTTATTTACACGAGTTTCACTTTGACATCGATTGTGGTTTTGTCTGTGGCCGGAAATGTTGACCAAGGTTGCCATTTACCGCATGCTACAAAACCCGGGGATTTAACGTAAGAATACTTTTATTACCCTATTCGGGTTTTATTTAATTACCTACGTTATGTACAACTTAATGAGATTTATAGAATTAAATAAAACAAAACATGTTTACAAGGATTAACTTAAAACAGAGAGATGAGAGAGGGAGAGGGAGTTCGTTTTGATTTGTGTTCATGAGTAAAATTCTATATTAATAATAAATAATAATAATAATAATAATAATAATAATAATAATAATAATAATAATAATAATCATCCTTTATTCCAGCCCAGAGGGCCATATACAAAAAATACAAAACATACAAAATATCTACAAGAAAATTAATAATTAGCCAATATACAAAAGTTCAAAAGAGCTACCGTCCCCCCATTAAAACTCTACTCCAGGTTTGCCATAGATTGGAACGCCATAGAATGTCACTCCCCAGCAGAGCCACAATAAAGAGGTTGGAAGATTTATTCAGCCGATCGCGGAACCCAAAAGCCCGAAATCTACGAATAGCTAGAAAGTCATTAACACGAGCCGTAGCAAACATTTCACTAGCACTAGAAAATCTCGGTATGTTGTTTAAGAGTCTAAACGCATTATTATAGCACACGCGCAGCTTTTTCCACCAACCCAGTGTATAATTACACCAAAGTTCGGACATGTAGATCCCTGTGCAATATGCTAAAAATCGTAGTTAAAAATTTATACAATGTTGAAAATCTTTTATTATTATATTTTACCCAAAAAAAATGTGTTAAAAATGTAAAACTTTTATTATTTTATCATCCCTATTGAAAGTCCCTCTCTCGTATTTTTTGATGAATGTTCAACAATCGCGATCCTCTTACATTTTCAGTCAGAGCTTTATTTGGACGAGGGTTTCAGCCCAATATCTCTTCCGGTGGTATTTCAGTCCGAGCAGGGCCTATATTTATCTGAGGACAGGCCGGTCCTGTTATCATCTGCGTCCGGTTACTTGCCCCGGGGGAACCGGCCCAATTATATTCATCTCGAGCTTGCACTGACCCTTCCGTACATATTGAAATGATAGACCGGAGGCTAGGCACGAGTTTGATTTGGGGGAGAACAGATATTAACAAACAATTCGTACCATATTGATTTGTTTTTTGCTTGCGTAAATATGAAATGTGTAACTGGGGTTCATTTTTTTCTATAAAACTAGATGAAACGTTGCAAGCACCCTGTCAAAACATCGGCACTATTGTACACTAGAGCCATCTAGTTTGCAAATTTCAAACTGGGTGTTTTGTTTGATTTTAAATTCTGTATCTTTAAAACATTATATTCTAGTAAAAAACTGTAACATTTTCTATAGGGCTTAAAAAGAGCTGTTATTTAAAATATAATTTTTTGAAATCGGGTTATAAATATGTGAGATATGCTAAAAAAACCTTTTACTGCTTTAAATGCGTTTTAGGAAAACGTTGTTTATAACAGTTTTTGACCAATTTAAAATTATCTTTTATATAAGTGCTAAATTAACCAAATACAATAATAATTGCCTTAATTATAAACAAAAAACGCTAAAAATAGGAGTTTTACCCTATTTTTACCCCCTTACCCCCAATCGTTTACCCCCAAAATCTAATCAGCTCTTTGGAATACGATAAGAAACAATATGCAAAAAACCGCAAGTCGATATCTCATGTAGAAATAGAGTTAGAGAGTTTACACGGACGCAAAAAATTTTTTTACTGATTTCGACTCAATGGTCCAAAAGGTCGAGAAATGTGAAAAAAACGTGGTCAAAGATTTTGACTTTTCGGCGAAGATTTCAATACATCAGCACTCTTAGTAGCACTGTGCCGATGTAATTCATTCTTTTTCATTCTAATTGTATGGTCACTTTATCTGAATTTAGTTTTTTCTTTGGCTATTGGTCTGTTTTTGCTTTATGGAACAGAAAAATGTACGTAATATCTAGATCAGGTGGCTCAAAAGATTGGACATCCGCAAGTTTTTTGTACTTAAATCAAGTGTTTTGCTTAATTGAAGTTGCATATGTATCTTACTTAGACCAAGAGATTAAAACTTGAAACAAGCAAAAATGCTTAGTTTGAATAATAAAATTTCTTGTATTAAATTTTAAACAAACTTAAAGAAATATGGTCTACTTAAAATACTAAGAATAATAAAAAATAGTACTTATCCTAATTTTTTGGAAAGAAGTACCTATTGATTGAACTTTAAAGGTATTAAAAGAAAAATGGAAATGGTCATGCGCAAACAATAAAGTATATGATATAACAGTTTAAACATATTTTTTAACATTATAGAAAAATTTGGTTTGTATTATATTTGATACTTATACTTATAAAAGAGGTTAACACGCGTGTGAATATACAAACATTTGTCACTTGTTCTGAATGTTACGTGCTAATATTTTTCGGTGTGTATATATTTTTCTTAAAAAATATAAAAGGGTTATATTTCCAGGAAAAAAAAGACTAATAACTAAATAAAAAATATATAAAAAGTATACCTAGTATTGTAAAGATATATCGTACTTATGCTACATATGAAAAAAATAAATAGATTTTGAATAAGATCAAACGTTTTGAGAACTTCAAAGAATAAAATCATAAAATAAAAAACTTTTTTATTATACTGTAGCTCAAAATAACCCATCTACAAATAATTAATTTTTTCGCAACTGTATATGTAATACAAGCATTACATTTACAGTATTATTAATTTAAGCCATTTCGCCTCAATGATTATTTATATCGATAAAAATCTAAAACAGAAATTAAAATTAAAATGTTCTTATCAGGCGCACCTATTTCTAGATACGCTGGTAAGGTATTGCGTTTAAAATAATACTTATCTGCTATAAATTCTTTACCTAAAAAATATTATTAGTCAATACCTTACCAAAGTTTAAAAATTTTGCCTAGATAAAGAATTTTTAATAAAATTCTTGATAAATCGTTAAAATAATTTAAAAAGAACGAAAAACTGAGTAAAAGTTAACTTCTAACGTTTCGGGATCTAATTTGATCCCGTTTTCAAAGAAAATTATTAGTTTTTAAAAGAATTTGTGCAATATTTGGCTTTATCAATCAAAAAAAAAAAAAACAGTTGCGAATAAAATAATATACAAGCCTACCGGAAAATGTTATTCCTCGACCCATAAGTTAGGTTTGGACTTTATTATTTAGGGCTCGGAAAGGAATTATATATTTTTTTAGAATACAAGAAACTTATGAATACAAAAAATTAAAATATTAGCATATTTTCAATAAAAAAAAAATTAAAATAGCACTTTCTAGCACTAAAAACTAGGTTCGCGTACTCGCACTAGAAGACAAAATGCATGACCTAATTACATAAAACTAATGGTACCAGGTAGTAAACATCCCCTCACAGGTACCAAATCCAATAAATAAAGGTCTCAGGATTATTCCCTAATTAGGTAGCCTGGATTAAAGGTAAGTGATAAGCAAAGCGTTGCGGTCAATTTCGTAACAGTTGCAATTTTGCCACAGTTTCGATAACATCTCTCAAAATTTTTAGTGAAAGTGAAAAGTGTTTTAGTGATGGAATCTTTTATTCAAGTTTTGTTTATTACATTTATCTAAAAAAAATATAGGTTTTGTTGGGTAGTTGTACTTGAAATATGTAACTGAAAATACTGTTGATTTTTTTTTGAAAATTTCTTTAATCTCTAATTTTCAAAGACCACCACTTTTGATCTAAACCTGCCTTTAATAATAATAATTTATATAGTATGTCAAGATTTATTATTTTGTTATAATTTTGTTAATTTTCATAAAATCTTTTTTATATGACTATAATGTTTAGTTCTCTCTGATATGCCCTTGTTATTGCATAATATACAATTCTATGCAATTAAAACAATGCGGTGCATGGTTATGGTTATGGTTATTAGGGTGGAGGGTAGCTATCTACATGCACTTAGGCCACTGAGCTGGGCCCATTGTACTACCTCCCTTTGGTCGCAGCAATTTAACCTCTCAGCCATCCAATTCTTTGAATATATCAAAGAAGATGTCTGGGAGTGATGCTGCTTATACCGGCCATGTCGAGCCAGTACTCGTCTAGCAAGGACCCTCTTATTAAGGCTAACGCTGGACAGTGACATAACACATGTTCCATTGTTTCCTCTTCCATGTAGCATCCTCTACAGATGGGGTCGACTGGCTCCCCATGATGTTAAGATGCTTATTTAGTTTGCAGTGACCTGTTACGATGCTTGCAAACTGTCTTAGGTTATCCCTTTTTAGTTGCATACAAAAGCGTGCTGTCTTTTCACACGGAGTGGGAAGGGCTGCTCTTGCATGTTTACAGTCGTTTCTCGTAATCCAATTACGGGTGTGTTTTATGTGGGTTTCTTGATTAATGAAAGCTGTTTTAAAAGCGACAGATACAGGGATTATGGGCTCTGGACCAATAGGTACAGAGCCTGAGCCTGCTCGTGCCAATCTATCAGCTTCTTCATTGCCTACATTTCCATTATGCCCCTTTACCCATGAGAGTGTAACAGTATTAGAAACTGCCGCTTCCTCCAGGGATTGGTGACATTCCAAAACTAGCTTTGAAGTAATTTTGAAAGACTTGATTGCTAGTATGGAAGCTTTGCTATCCGTAAGAATAGTTATTCTTCTATTACTGATTTCCCTTTCAGAAATAGCTCTCGCAGCATTTGTTATGCCTATTACCTCTGCCTGAAAGACCGAGGCATGCTTGCCAAGGGAAATGCTTATTTCTAACTCTAGATCAGGGCAGAAAACTCCTGCACCTGATCCTTCAGTTGTCTTTGAACCATCAGTGTACATGACAATGTCAGGTACGCTGTCAGTTTCTTCTTTAGTGGAAGCATAAGCTTGGTATGATCTATTAAAGATATACCTGGGAGCAACTAGATCGGTCTGAGATTCAAGAATGGGAGCTTGTGACACAAACCGTTCAAGAATAGACTCATGTCCAGTATGCGTTCCTCTTGCATTCCACGTACTCGGTGCATACCCTATATTGTAGGTTAGACAATATTTCAGTATAAATGACCTTGTTCCTTTTTTCTCACTCCACCTAAATTCAAATCATCTGATCCCACAGAATCAGCGAAGTGGTGCATTTGATACGAATAAATCTGAATATCACACTGGTCTGGAAACAATCTTTAGCTCCACACTCATATAACCCAAGTTTTTTTTCATAATTTAATTATTTAGAGCTTTAGCATCCTTTTAAGACCGAATTTAAAACAATCTATCGGCATTTTGAGAAAAAACGATTTTCATTTGTTTTGACGAAAAACAAAGCATTAGATTTAAAAATTATTTATTAGATATTAGATTTTACATCAAAAAGTGAGAAATAGAGTCTGTATAAACGTGTGTGTTAAATGGCTTCTTAGGGGAGCTAGAGCACGTTTAAGAATCATTTTTAGAATATTATTCTCTTCATAACTCAGGAAAAGTTTAACTTATCGGCGACTTTTATTTTAATTTTTACTGTAGTACACAACCAACAAATATCGAGGTCGCAGGTTCGAATCCCGCCTGGTGTGTTTAAAATTGCTATTATTTACTGCTTTAAAAACTACATATAAATAGGCTATAACCGATACGTTTGAATGCCGGTGTGTATCTACCGAAGGGTAGGTATAACCTTTAAAAAAAAACAAACCTTATCATTTTGTTTTGCAGCCGTTTCATACTCTTAATATTTGTTTGAGCAAAACGTATAAATACGCCCACAGCAGCTAAAGGGTTAAAAGTAGGCTAGCTACAATAATAAGCGATTTAGCTCAAACGCCTATAAAAACTTTTTTTCTTCAAGCGTACTAAAATGTTCATATTTTATAACTGAACACACTAGTTAGAAGTGATCTATTTTTTTACAGTAAAAAAATGAGTTCACTGTTGTACGCCATAAAAAAATGTATTATGTAAAAGGTGGTTGACTCGAGATTATGTGCAAAAACCTTGTGTGAACTTGATTAAAAATTATTGAAGAAGAATATATGGTTTATACACCTACAAACCTCTCCGAAATTGCAAATGATACATTAGACAAGTTACCATCGAAATCGCGAAAAGTGTACGATTTAGCCTACGAAAAAAATTTAAAATGAGCTAATGAAGGTTTAATTTTATTTCGAAAGGGTTTTATTGGCCTATTTTAATAAAAAAAAACATACTTTATTACTGAATAAACTAAATTCAAACATTAATATTTTAAAAAAATATATAGGATGCTTAAAAAAAAATAGTATGTTTCACTCAGAGGAAAAGTGTTTTTTTTACTCGTCTGTAGTTTTCGGACTCCGCTTCGCGTCGTCCTACAGACTAGTAAAAAAAAAACACTTTTATTCTTAGTAAAACAATATACTATTAAATATCCCATTTTTTTTAACAAATGAAAATCGTTCTTCTCGAAAACTCATAGATATATTTTTTTTTTAAATTCAGTCTTAGAAAAATGCCAAAGCTCTAAATAATTAAATCATAAAAAAAGCCGGTTATATGAGAGTTGAGCTAAAGTTTGTTTCTTGACCAGCGTGATATGTTTTCGGGCGATTGCAGATAGAAAGAGATCTGAACGATCAAACAGATCTGAACGATCTCTTTCAAATGTATCGTTTAAAATGAGATTTAAATCGAGTCTTCTAATACTTACGAGTTAACACTAAGACACATTAAAGCTATTTATATAACGAGTTGCAAATTGGGAGTGATTTTTGCTATAAACGTTAAAAACATGAAAATTTACATTTCTGATTTTAGCCACTATTGCTGTACACTGTATACCCCCCTTCTCGCGTTATTAAAGGCTGTAGAGATTTTGTATTTTGGCTACCCTCCCCCCTCACAAATATGCCAGGATATATCCTGTTATTTATCATTACAGTATATATAAGGTAAAATAAATTACAGAATATATCGTGTAAAATTACATGATATATCGTGTAAAATTAAATGACAAACCAAGATTCAAAACTCTCTGAATTCTTCTTTACTTTTATTTCTTGTTGTTTTTTGTTTTTCTCATTTTTTTTGTCAACTGACTACAATCTCGAAAAATTACCTTTTCGCTTCTTTATTGAGTGAAACACAGTATGGGCCAAGAAAATGCATGTTTGTGCCTGCCTTATTACTTTCTTGCCCTGCAATAATCAATGCTATCCAGCTTACGACAGTCAGCTTAATTTTATAAGTTTTTATAGTGGAAGAACACGAAACACGAACTGCGGTTTTGTGTACGCCATTACCAACTGGATACAGATATATCCAGATATACTGGCAGTACCAACTATGACACAAAGGATGAACTAACAAGTTTATGAGAGATTGTCAATATTAGGAACATGTCAATAATTGGCTCACCCACCTTAATATTTATTAATACTAGATACGCTTTTAGTTAGTACACTAAAATGTCGTTACCTTATCAAATACTGAATGATTTTGTATATTTGTAACTCCTCGTAACTTTAGTTATTAAACAGTTGTTACAGTATAACATAACCTT